>VXBA01004037.1:441631-479420 GCA_013399895.1 Serilophus lunatus | reverse complement strand
GGGCGACCCCCCCCCCCCCCCCCCCCAAACCAGTACAACATCTTTTACTGAATGTGTGCCTTCTTAATTTTCCTTTTAAATGCCACACATTTGCAAAACATTCAGCCTACAGTCAATGACATTATCTGAGTGACAGAATTTGCCACTGGGTGAAAGCCTCCACAGACTGGCAGATCAAAACTGTTTTAAGAATAGTTTCCACTTGAGGAAAAAAAAAAAAAAAAGTGGGGACAAGGAGGGGAAGTAAAGTCTGGACTGGCCTATAGAATAGTTTGGGTTGGAAGGAACTAGTTCATCTAGTTCAAACTCCCCTGTGACGGGCATGGACACCTTCAACTAAATCAGATTCCTCAGTGCTCTATGCAATCTGACCTTGAATTTTTCTAGAGGTGGGATTTCTACACCCTCTCTGGGCAGCTTGTTCCACTGTTTCACCATCCTCAACATAATTTTTTTTTTCTCATATCTAATATGAATCTACCCTCTTTTAGTATAAAGCCACTATCCCTTGTCCTAGCACAACAGACCCTGATAAAAAGTCTATCCCCATGTTTATTATGTTTCCTTTAAGTATTAAAAAGCTGAAGTAATGTCTCCCTAGAGCCTTCTCTTCTCCAGGGTAAACAACCCCAACACTCTCAGTTTGTTCTCACAGGAGAGGTGTTACACCCCTATAATCATCTTCATAGACTTCTTCTGGACTTGTTCCAGCTGGTTCACGCCTATCCTGTGCTGAAGATCCCAGAGCTGGATGAAGTTCTCTGGATGGTGTCTCACAAGAGCAGAGTAGAGGGGCAGAATCCTGCTGGCCATGCTGTTTTTGATGCAGACCAGGATACAATTGGCTTTCTGGGCTGCGAGTGCACATTGCCGGATTGTGTCCAGCCACTCATCCACAGATACCCCTAAGACCTTCTCCACAGGGCTTCTTTGAGTCCACTTATCCTTCAGCCTTGTTGATACCTGGGGTTGCTCCAACACAGCTTCAGTTCCTGGCACTTGGCCTTGTGAAACCTCATGAGGTTCAAATGGGCCCATTTTGTGAGCTTGCCCAGGTCCCTTTGGATGGCATTCCATCCCTTAGTCACGTAAACTGCACCGTTCAGCTTCACGTTGTTTGCAATCTCTAAGGCTGGAAAATACCTGTAAGACCTTCGAGTTCAACCATGAATCTAATACTGACAAGTCTGCCACTAATCCATGTCCCTAAACTCCACATCTACTCATCCTTTAAATACCTCCAGGGATGGTGGCTCTACCGCTTCCCTGGGTAGCATATTCCAGTACTGACAATTGTTTCAGTGAAGAAATTGTTCTTCATATCCAATCTAAGCCTTCCCTGACACAACTTGGTTCTATTTCTTCTCATCCTGACACTTGTTACTTAAGAGAAGAGATTGACTCCATCTAGATACAACCTCCTTTCAGGCAGTTGTAGAGAGAGAGAAGGTCTCACCTGACCCTCCTTTTCTCCAGGCTAAAGAACCTCAGCTCCATCAGACACTCCTAATAAGTCTTGTGCTGCAGATCCTTCACCAGCTTCAACACATGTCTTCCAGGGTTCTTCCATTGTCCACTGATGTAGTCACTCCATCCTACAAGGCCACTAGGTTGGTCAGGCAGGACTTGCCTTTGGTGAAGCCATGATGACTGTCTCAAATCACCTCCCTGTCTTCCATATGCCTTAGCACAGCTTCTGAGACAACCTGTTCCATAATACTCCCAGGGGTCCTACTTTCTACCCCTTTTAAAGAGAGCTACAAAGTCTCCCTTTTTCCAGTCAATCAATTGATATGACTTATTCAAACATCATCGAGAGTGCCCAGGCAGCTATAACACTCAATTCCCTCAGGTCTCTGGGATGCATCTCATCAGGTACCTTAGAGTTATGCATCTTCAGGTTCCTCAGAGAGACTTGAAACTGGTCTTCCCCTACAGTGAGAGAAATTTTCTTCTCCCAGTTCCTGCTCTGTGTGTATCAACTTGAGACGTGCGGTAAGAGAGGTTGTCAATGAAGAGGGAGGCAAAAAAATGAGTACTGAATAGAGATCTGGTCTAACTCATAAAACATTAGTAAAAATTACTAAGAATATAAGATGTAAAGGAGCTAATATTAATTATATGGCAAGCTGCTTCTGCCACCAGTGCAGATAACTCTAAGTATGATTAAAGATTTCATTCAAGGGAGGGTCATATTACATATTACATCCAGTTTATCAGATGTTAAAATTTTTGAATGGAATCAAAAAGAAGCAAATTCATCCCACCTACTCTAGCATTTGCATTCAAAAACATTTTAAACCAAAGTTAATAATTCTTCCATGCAGATTGTACTCGTTTATTCAAATCTGATTTTTTGCCAGACATGGCACAAATTTACACAGAAAACTTTCATAACTTATTATACAGTAAAACAACAAAACATTCACCTAAAACTACATGACAGAATACAAGAACCACAGTCAACAGGCTAATTATAACTCAATGCTTTGCCAAGTTGTCACCAAATGAACATCTTGACTGTTGTATTCAGGTTCTGCTTACTTACTAATGCAAATTAGTCTACACCTCTCCCACTCTTAGGCCAGCACCAGGATAAGAACTTCAGCAAATCAGCCCAAATAACTCAGTAACTCAAAAAATGCCCTAAAAGACAGTAGGTCTCTTATTGACCTTTAAGAGCTACTGATACGCATTTATGTTTTGGTTTATTTTTATTTTGTTGGGATTTCTTTTTATTTTGTTTGTTTATAGTTTTTGTAAAAGACAAAAAAGAATGCAAGACAAGCTAGAAGATGGACAGAATTTACAGGAGCAGGTTTAAAGGGTTTTATGCAATCTCTATCTTTCAGCGCATCTGATTTATGAACTACTTTGAGATAGGGAGAAACAGACTGCACTATTTGAAATACATTCCTCATAGGTGTAACCACCTAGACTGTCAGCAATTTTTTCAGTGATTATGTTTCCTTACTTTTCCCTTTTCTTTTTCTTCTGACAGATTAAATTTTTCCTAATACCCAGTGGAGAGAGGCAACTCCTCCAACTAATTCCTGACCTGTCTATTTGTATTTGAATTTCTTCTTAAATTTTTCAGTTTCCTTTAATTTGATTCTATGTGTCCCTGCCTAGTTTACTGCAAAATTAGAGGCAGAAACAGTCATATTCTTAGAATTATTCCAAGATATTTCCCAACCTTATCCCAAATAGATTTACTTTTCAAAGATAAATTGTCAGGAATAGGCGTAAGTAGCATTTAATAAAGTAGAGAAGGAAGATATCAAAGTTAAATTAGATAGTGTGTGGTAGGTAGGAGACTTAATAAAAAATTAAATTTAAAACTAATATTAGTTGTTATCTCTTAACAAGATATAAGGAGACAAGTAAAATCCCCAAAATGGCACATCTTTTTGATAGGAAGGAGTTCACTCTTTGGTCCAAGGAAAATGTAAACCTCTTTTAAGGAATTTTGAGCTAGAACGTTGCAAGAGAAATGACAGAAGCTCAAGGGAAAGTTTTGTCTGGAACATACTTAACAGAGAATAATCTGCATCACAAATAATAAGCAGAAAAAAACATATCTGAACAAGCTAAAACCTGCAAAACACAGCTGTTGGGAAGAACTAGAAACTGAGCAGCACAAGTAAAGGTTTCTGACCAGAACAAATAAATAACAATGTCTTGGAAAGCTACAAAACAGACAAAGTTCTTTCAGCACTTTTATTTTTATTTTTTTTCCAGCAAGAAATTTTTAAGGTTAGTAAGACTTCACAGATAAGCATCAAATTTGGAGAGGTCTTATCAAAAACAACAACAAAAAATTTCTTCTGCATTCCTCAGAAACAACTAATACGAATGTTGCTGTCTTAAAAAGACCACAATTTTTGTGGAAGAAGATCACAATTTGAAAGGTCAGAAAAGCTTAGCATGTATACCTGAGTGTGAGAAAGACTCAGAAATTTATGCATCAGGGACTTTCTTTAGAAATTTTACATTCTCTTGTTTGTAGTCATTGATACTTCAGTGTTCTTAAACTCCTAACTCTTGGTCCACCAATAAAAAAGATTTCCACATAAATAATTTTATAGTTCATATTTCTAAACTTCTTTAGAGTATGAGCAAGGCACTGGGATTTATCAAGTTCCACCAGACTCAAGTGACCCAAAAGCCTGTGAGCACACGCATAAGGATTCTTAGAGAAAAACTAATCTGATGTTTTTCTAGCCCCTCACCAATACAGGGACGATAAGGTGAGTTCTGAGGCAATTTACTGTCTCACTTATGTCTTTATGACTTCGTAATAATGAAATCACACTAGTCCTCCTGCTGTCCTACTAATGTTGAGACATGAATTATGGGACTAAGCTGCATCATCTAGTTCTATAACTCAGTATGTAATACCTGGTAAGACTTGCCCTATTTCTATTTTTATGCTTGAATCTCTAGTTCCTAAAGGTTTCAAATTAAGGACAATTAAAAATCCCTTAAAAATTCTGAGAGACCACTAGGTCAGTCATTCAATTATTCTCTAAACCAAAAATATTTCTTTCAGAAAAAAAATATTTTTTTTCCATCAGGTACTGCAGAGGAAAGAAAGAAATGTAGCATAGGTATCCAACAGTAAATTTATAAAGCAAGCTGGTACTTGTTATATCCTTGACTAGCAGAGCTAGAACTTGTAAACTGAAGCTGAGACATATGCTTTTGAAATGTTATGTTCAGTACCTTAAATTTCTCTCAGTAATGCAAAGTAATTCTTCCTCCACTGATCATTTTCACATATGGGAATTCATCCTTGCCACAACTACAAAGATTTTAGCACTTCATGCAGAAGCTCACAGCATTACTGACACAGTTCTTGCAATGAATTATCCAAAAGCAGTCATCACAAAGTGCTCTTGGATAACTATTAATATTACATATCCTACTTTGCCCATTTTCTCCAAGCACATTCTACTTGGTTCTTCCAAATAATTCACATTTATACTCATACAAAAAAACCCACAAAAACTTTTCTTAGCTCTTTGAAAGAAAATATATTTTACCCTTTCCTACCAAAGCTTTAAAACTGCTTAATGTTATCTCTTGTAGGCTCAATTTGTATTAGTTTTATATTTTTTTTCATGGAAACTTATTGAATAAATGTTACAGTAACATCCCATTTAAGGAAGAAGCTTTGAAGGCTCCAGGAGATCATAGCCCATTGAACTGGAACCAGGAAAGGCAGAGATATCTCCTAGTCAATGAAGAATTTAAAAAAAAAAAAAGTAAAAAAAACCCTCCTATTGAATCTGGACAGTACATACTGTAGCATTAGTATCCCCCTTTTTCTTTAAAAAAGGTTATTGAGTTTACCTGAACAGATATAACAGTTATTAGTTGTTTTTTCTTTTGAATGTCTTATCTTTTAAATGCTTTTTCTTTTAAATGTCTTTTCATTTAAATGTGCAGATGAACATTGCAGCAAACATTTCTGTTTAGAAACCAGAAGTGTAATGTCCCAGATCTGTGTGCATCACAGGAATAGACTGAAATCAGACTCATTTCAGGTGCTCATTTCTGATAGTGGTAGAGACTGGCTGCTGAGCCTTAGGCAGAGCAACGCATTACTCCATTATTTTTAAGATGGGCTGTAAGAAGTGATGAATTCAGAGTAATATCACAGTTCTTCTGAAGTCAACTGCGTCTGACCAATCAGTTGGCGCATGAAGTTGACATAAAAAAACTAAGTCCCAAACACATAAAGACTCTATTAATTATATAACCTGGATGCAGATTTTTTTAAAGTGTTTCCTCTTGAATTGTTCACTCATTTTCAGGCTCTTTGGAATCCTCTTAAACTGCAGTTAATGCACTTTCTCAGATCTCATCTCAGCACCTGAGAAATATTCCCTAGACACGGAGACAGTGAATATTTAATTTTAAAAGCATTTTTATTCCTAAAAGGTTGCATGCAGGTTCATTTAAAAGGACCATCGTGCAGAAGCTTTTTAAAAACATAACTTTCCATAATCAGCAATATCAGCATATACCACTGCAATTATTAAAAATTTCAAGGGATGTATGAAACTTGAAATAGAAATTCCTTAAATGTATATTAACATAGGAATAAATTATCAAAAATTACTATATGAATGCATTTGAATATGTAGGTCACTGTTTTGAAATGTACGAATGTACTATAGGAAAAAATCGTTCCCAACAAATGTAAGCTTATTCCACAGTTAATACTTATTAATGCTATCATAAAACCTTAAAATGAATACATATGCTAAAAATAATTCACAAGAAATGTTGTGTTCCCAATCACTCTGGTCTCCCAAAACCTACAAAACATGGAAGAAATAATAAAAAAAAATGGTTTAAACTTTAATACACTATATGAAAAATAATGGCTTAGTTCTGGAAAAATCCTCACGCCTAGGTGTTTCTCCAAATATTTAATTTTTAAATTATTTATTCTTTCCCAATCATAAAACATAACACCTTAATGAGATATTTACAATGTGCCATAGCAATGTGCAAAGTTCTTTTGTAACATTACAGTTTAAAAGACTAGAATTTATTCACGAATATACCTGTAAAGAAGCAGAGAATTTGGTTTGAATTTTTAAACATAGCTTCTGGGGTGACCCTGAGATTGGTTAGAGTATGGTGTCGAAAACACCAAGGTCACAGATTTGATCCCTATATGGGCCTATATAATTTGCTTAAGAGTTGGACTCGATGACCCTTGTGGGCTCCTTCCAACTCAGAATATTCTGCGATTCTTTCTGTGTATGCTGTTTACACAATATGTGTGTATATATATACACACACACATATATATAAAACACTATATTTGAAAAATGTTCATTAAAGTGACAACGGGACTCATGAAGACAAGAACACTTAAATTGTTAAGTAGAAATTATTTCAAGTAAGTATATATCATGGTCACCCACATACTACATTGACATGATTATGGATACTGGTCAGATCCTCCAGAAATTATTACTTGGTATTTATTCAAGAACGTTAGGAAGTGCACTCAACATTGTTCCATTCATGTATTGAAAACAGTTGAAAAACTATGCGCACTAACTTAACAGTGATAGCAATTAAATTTGGAAATTAAGTATCTATCCTCATTACAAGGATTACATGTGAAAAGAAATATGGTCAGTATATCCCGTGAATTAATTCCCTATAAGTTCATCCAAGCTTTGGCAATGTGCATTGTCAGTATTAACTACAAAGAAAAATGTTTAATTTTTCTAAAAGAGGACACTTTAAATAAGACCACATCATGACAAAAAAAGAAACATGTAAAACTTGGTTTTGCTTACATTTCCATGGGGACTGGAATTTAGGGCCCTAGGCAAAGGGGAAAAAAAGAAAAAACAAAACATCCCCTGCTGCCCTGTACCAACCAGTGTTGTTGACTACCAATCTCACTTGCACACAGCAAACAGTACTGTATTTCCTTGATCATTTACCACATCCAGTTTTACAGAAACACAATAAGCCTATGTGTCTGTCAGGACACGACAGTCTGTATTTGTGATTTCTCCTGCTTACCTGAATCATGAATTTCATGGTTATTTTTTCTTACAAAACACTAGCTCTGTTTAGATGCAGAAAATAGTTTAGTGCAATATAGCAACAGTCTGTCTCTAATAAAGCTTTAGGCAAACACTTATGAAATCATTCCAATTTTATCTATTTAAAGACATCATTTAACATTAAATATCTTCATCCAAATCCCCAATTAACAGGGCTATGCCTAAAAGTTGTATACTTTAGTAATTTAAAACAATTTAGTGAAAGCTGAGGGTTCAAACTGGAGCTATGTAAATTCAGCTAGTTCAGCTGCTTACTAAAACACAAATTACAACTTTTGAAACACAAAACCAAAGAAAACAAGTTTCTAGCATAAACAAAAAAAAAATCTCAAAACTTTCACAAAAATTTTACAAAGGCTTTGAGAAAATAATTGTAGAGGCTTTGTGATAAGGAAAAATCTTGGTCATCTCAGTGCATTAATTCAAACAACCAATCCCATAAGCACCTGCTTATGAGGCCATCTTTACCAGAAACCTTACACCTGTAACTCTACTTCTCTTACAGATTCCCACAGAAGACTCAAATACCATGGGCTCTGCCCTAAGGAATAGCATTCTCTGCTCAGAGAAAATAGAAATTTCTGAAGGTATTCCTGTAAAACCTTTTGCTGACATATGTCACAGTTGGGGCAAGAAAGACACACTGGGTTGCTAGACAAGACTGTCCAAAATGGCTACTTTATTGCTGTCGCATTTGGTATTATCTCCTTACAGAAGGCAATGTGCTTTCCTCTCATAGGACAGAAAGTTGTTTTCCACTACTATGATTGGAGAACTATAAAAAGCAACCAGAAGGCTCCCTTATCACTAGTTACAATGTTCTTGCTACAAAGTTTACCTTACACATTATCAGCAACCGACAGTTACAGCCAAGTAGCAATAGCTCTTCTGCCTTTGCTCATTTAAGGATGTGCTGAGATTCACAGTATTCAAGGATGTATCCGAATATTATCAATATTAATATAATCAATTAATGCCAGGGTGCTGCCAGGCCTGCTGCCATCCCTGGCAGACATACCTTTAAGACATATGTAAACTTGAATTAACGTGTACATGGGTGCATGGTCTTCACAGCACATGGGGCAGTCCAAGCACACAGACTTAAGAAGACTGTTAGGAACGCATTTGAGTCATCTGGAGAATGTCAAATAATTGCTTCCATAAATTCTGTAAAGTTCAGGAGTGAAAGACATAGAATCTATGATAGATAGTGATAGAATGCTGTGAAAGTGGTAGAATCTGCCCAGAAAATTATGCTGAAATAAGTTCTTTAGATTCCAAAACCCACAAATTCAAATATTTATAAATGTAAAGTGTTCTTTTGTTATTCAAACTAATTTTATTAAATGGCTATTTAGCAGTGGGTGAAATGTCTGGACTTTTTAACCATAGATGATGAAATAAATCGGATCGGCAGTTTGAAATTTTGCACAATCTACTTCAAATGGTATTTAATTCTAGCATTTCAAGAAGGCAGAAGTTAGTGTAGAACTAAAACTTGAAAGAGCAACAATATTTTTTTCCCTCTCACATGTGATTTTTACTATCCAGTATCGACTTTCCATAGAATCCTTTGTGCTGTCGTGACATTTAGAAAGCATGACAACTAGGACTTTTTAACTCAGCTTCTGCAGTGCAAAACAACATCCCACTTTATGTGCAAAGCTCAACTGTTGTTACTAATTTGTGAATTAGTTACTGGTTTGCTTGAATTCACATCTGTTTGTTACACTCAAATTGCTTCAAGAGCAAGTTCTTCAGCATAGCTACAATGCTGATAGTTTCTTTGTCACTTCAGCATGTTTTGTTTAATTTTAAATATGTTTGCTAATGTGCTCCGTCTTGTTTTTCCTCCAACTGGTTTGCAACTCCACACTGCTCCCAGATTTACTAAGGTGTGTGCAGCTTAGATTGGATACTTGCTCTTTGCTCCCTTTGTTATCTCTAAAACTGGTTTTGCCAAGCTTCCAAGTCAAAATTCCCTTTCTGAAAAATTTCTAGGCATTTACAGTTTGGTTATAGCCCTGGGGTATCACCCTCGCCTGTGCTTCTGCTGTCATCCCATAGCTGTATAGATCTGCTCTGCATTCTGTTCTAAGGCTATATGTTTTTCATTCTTCTACACAGAAACATGACTTGTTATTATTGCCTATTAGTTACAAACACATAACAGCAATTACTTTAATTCCACTCAGCAGCACAACACTAAACAAAAAAATTAAACCAAGATAGTTAACAGTTACCTGGTCATTACAGAGTTGCTGTTGCAGCTAAAGAAGCTGCTATAGATCCATGATCAGGTGAAGACAAAACAAAGACTGAAAAGACCAAAGGCTGATGCTATCTACATAACTGGAACAAAGCCTCTGGTCTCTTACCAGCAATGAAATTCCTAAGATGGAAGAGTACCATGGCTGCACTGTAAGTAATAAAGAATCTTCTGGCAGCACAGAAAATCCAAGCCTATGTAACTCATTTGTCCACTAACAAAAACACTATGCGGTTGTTGTTGCAAATGCAAAGTATTTCTCTTTGATCCATTGTATCTATAAGAAAAGGGGCACTGTACTCATACCTATATATAAATATGCCAATGCAACAACTTCTGAAGAAGGGAAGAGGAGATAAATATCAAGAGTGAGAGATATTGTGTGGCTGTACAGTCCTCAGGTGATGAGCAGTGTTTTAAAAAAAACATACACTGCTCTATGATGATGGCCTGAAATCTCAAATTCTCAACATGTTGTCAGTAGAGTACAAGCTGAAGAACTTGAAGGCTGCCAAAAAGTGATTAGAGAACTCAAATAGAGTGATAATTTGGGCTTTTTTCTTTTATCCTTTGAATAACTTTTCAAGAACATTTGGTACTCTGCACTGACAGTGGATTTAAGGTTAAGAAATGTGCTTAGAATAGTGCTAAAAGTACTTCCTACAGTACACAACTCAAGTTATTTTCCTTGAGATTTTAATTAGATATGATTGCCAGTAATGTATTTTAACCACAATATAAAATGAAATATCTAGTGATTTCTCCTCTCCTGCACACACACACACACACACCAGAGAATAGCACTTTAGAGGGTAACATGCACTTGTATTAAGACCAAGTATGAAAACCAAATTCTAATCCCTTATTTGCATAACAAGACTGTTGTCAAACCAGCATTTCAGCGAAATTACATATCAGCACCTAAAACTCACAGATGGTCTTTGTCTGTTTAATATCTTTGAGCTTAGTATGGTACAGTTACCAATTCAGGGACTCTCTAAACATAGACACAGGGCCTAGTTTATTCTGTGCAAGATGCAAAGTGGAAGCTGATTCTTAAGACTTTACACTATATACACATTCTGGCAAAGAAAAAAATCATAGTTTGTTGGCTACAGGTTAGCTAGTTCTCTCATAATTGCTATTCTACCTTCTATTTGTTAGATGATTCTCTCTCGTATGCTATTGAGTCCTCATGCTCAGTCTTTCTTCAAGTCAGTGGACTTCTTGTGTCAGTGGTCCATGAGATGGTGGTCACAATCTCCCTCTGTTGGACTGCCATGAAATGGCACTAATCCCTTGCATTAGATAGGGAAGACCCTGTTTCATAACCCTCTTCTCATTCTCTGTAACTTTCGGGGCAAATTGTTAAGTATTTCTGAGTCTTGAGACGTCAGCCTCAGTAACTTTTTTGATTAATTTCCTCAATGCATTTATCTGCTTGACTGATGTCCCTTGAAATCCTCCGTGAAAATTGCCATCAGTTTTTCTACTGTTCAGTCTTCTGGAAGTGAATTAGTTTCAAGGGAGACATTATATATATGAAAGGCAGCAGTTCAAGCATAGATAGCAGTTGCAAGCAACTCACTTGCAACTTCAATTCTTTTAGTTGCTCATATGTTTTTCTTTTTAATAAACTTTACTTCCTTTCAAAACTGTCTTGTAGCTTTTGTGGGTTTTTTGCATTTGGAAAGGTGTTTAATTTTAAATACATTATGCTGCTCTCACAACATGACTTCTGGTAAAATGAAAAAATCCATGCAAGGCTGTTTCTCCTATTGCAATTTTCACAGCCAGCTCCTACATGAAGCAGGGACTGCTCATGTCTGAGCAGCTGAATCCAGCAGTGTGGCATACACCTGTCCCATCAAAGCATTACATCCATGCAGCAATAGCCCTTGTTTAAAGACTGATGAACTTAGGTCTTTTCCACTGCTTCCAGTGTTCTTTGCCTACTATATTTTCATCTCTTCATATACTACCTTCTCCAGGAGAAATCATGGATCTGGGGACTCTTGCTGCTCTGCTATTATGTATTTAAAGAGAGAGAAACATAAAATAATACAAACACAAATGCTCAAAATTACTAGTATCTTTCTGCATTATTATTTTGCAGAAATTTCTCTGGAAATATTTTTTCTTTACCTCCTAACTTCTCAAATTATTTTTTTTAAATTTTTTTGCTCATGTTTTAATAATGATTTTGAGTGCAGTGATATTATGCCTTTAAGCTGAGTTTGCTTTAGTTTCTTCTGGTATGGAAATGTATCAAGATTTCATTATAATTATTCCTTCTGACTTTCATGACATTTGAAGCATTAATAATTCAACTTTTTCAAAATATGACCTATTTTCCTAATGTAGACAAGCCTATAACATTCACTAACTATGAAGAAAAACAAGTTGATTCAGTTATGCAAATAGTTAGCAAATGAAAAAGAGGATTGAGTTTCTCTGCAATATGACTTTAATTTCTAAGAAGTTGTAAAATGATAAAGTATAATGGAAATATGAGAGAGAATAATGAGAGGAGCCTTTATAAGGGAAATTCTGTCTAGGCTAACTGTGAATATTCTTTGGAGAAGTCAGCACACACATAGACAAGCAACACGGCAATCCATCCAAAGGGGACTTCTTTTTATAAGATCTCTACAGCTCATGTTTGAACTCTTGTGCTTTCATGACCTTTGAAACAAACTATAAATCATAGCCCCTCTGCAGAATGTTGTGCATCTTATAATTAAAATCAAGGTCAAACTAGCTTTTCTTCTTTCTTCCTTCCTACAGATATATAGAATGACATTATTTTATTTTGGTCATTCCTAACACGGGACAAGGCTATTTGTATTTTGAGTTTTGTTGATTTTTACTGCTAAACAGGTGGAGATATAAATCAGTGCAAATAACTTCAAAAGATTATCAGACAGCTAGTCATTGACAGCTAGTCAAAACTCAGGAGGATGACAGAAAAGGCTGAGGAGCAGGGAAGGGAGAGGGAATAATCTTATATTCTTTACTCTCTCCCACATCCAAAGCAAGAAACAGCTGATTCCAGAGAGAATATTTCAATTTTACCATGTATTAGGAATTAAGATCATCAAATGCAGTTCTGCTGTAGTCAAAAAAAAGGTAATTTGACTTGTATGAATTACCAGAAAGGGAATAAATTCAAACTGTAATGTGCAGAAATTCATATCTGCGATGTTCCATCACAAGACATCTCATCCCAGTCTTGAGACTGATCCTCAGTCTCAAAAGAAGATAAAAAATGGACTGTTTTGCTTACAATAAAGACATGATTGAAGGGGTATCTGGCTACCTATCTCAAAATCATGAGTAGCATGGTGATAACTGTTCATGTAGGTAACTTGTGTGTTTCATGACATATTCTAAGTCCAGCAAAACTCCACACTTACTAAAGTAACTCGTTCAAAATGTTGTCTTGACACAGCCAACTGCAAGATGATAGGCAACAATAATTTCTACAAAAATTTCTAGGTTTTCTGGCAATAAATACAGGGATAAAACTCAGGAGATCTTTCTATCACTGACTGAAAATTTAAAAAAAAATCATTGAATCCTTACCTCTAGAATTTGCTGTATTCTAAAATATGAACCTCTTTTTTGACAATGTTAGAAAACATAGATGTGATTAACCAAGTACAGTCTTTCTTACATCAGCATAAATATTCAAATCAAAATTTCAGAAAAGAAATCAAGGTAATGATATCAATATGATGAAGAAAATAAAGTGTAGGTTTAGAGCACTGCAATTTTTATCACCTGTAGTTTCATGCTTTTGTTTCACATATATTCCAAGATCTAGACACAGAACTGACACTGTCTCACCTTGTTATCAAAAAAACAAAAAAAGCTATCTTCCAACATTTTATAGAATTAAGCTCTGTATTTATAACAAATATCTCCAGTATCTCAAGATATACATCCCTAATATAACTATAATCCAAAACTCTCTCGAGGCATGATACCAGTAATGCATTTTCTCCTGGAAAAATTAATGAATTAAATCTGAGGGTGTAAAAAGAAATTACACTAATCCATCTTGTAGCTTACAGTAATGTAAATTTCCTAACCTCCTCATTTATATTGCTACAAACATGTCATTAATCTGTTACGCCCTGAACTTCTGTTCTTTATACTGCATAAAAGCAGTGGAGGAGATAAACTATGGACGGTGCATCAAGAGCAAGGCAAATTATAGTTTTGACACTTACTAAGTGGTTTCCACATTTTCTTTCTATGTATTTCTTCTTCAAGATATCGCTTAGGCACTAGCACTTCCATTGAAATTTCAAATGAGCTTTCTCTCCATATAGAGCTAATGGAAACGAAACAAATTATCTGTTACTTTGCTCAGAGTTGTTGCATCTAAGTGTTGTCTCCTGATTTATACCAGTAGTATTTTAAATTCTGGAAGAAGGAATTTCTCCAACATGTGTTCTCCCTAACACTGTGATCATGGGACTGCTGCAAATAGTAAAATAATATGTACTTATAGAGGTTTATCTGAATAATAACAAACATTATATGGGATCTTACTTAAAAAAAAAATTAGAAAGGTTATTAAACTTTGTACTGCATTTTTTTTTAATTTCATCTCTGATTAGGAGATGTTAAAACAATGTCACAGGACTGTGAGACTATCATTCTATGCCTGCCTCTTTTGAAGCCTTCTGTTGTTTTGAAATTGTGCTGCCTAGTATCAAATATAAGACATGAGCTAACTACAAAGGGATCTGGCAATGACTATGAGCTACTATGTTCATATAACTATACTGCTAAGGCATGAAGTTTTGGAGCAGACTACTAAGGAAATGCTTATCATTCCTTCACTGTAAAATTATGAAAGATTGGAAAAAAATTTTTTTTAATATATTACAATGCTGAAGTATGTCTGATGGTACAGATAATCCCATGAGAAAACATAACACTACCTATTACTGTGATATTATTTAGTAGTCATCAGAAAAACCACACTGAACATAGGTAAATAATTTTCATATTGGTTTATTTGTGGTGCTTCCATTAAAAGTCTAAATACTCTGTTAGCTCATACTGCTGCACGTACTTGAAGAATTCACAGATTTGCACTCATTGCAGGATAGCATCTGGCATAATTTGAAGTTTTCATCTGTGTTTGCCTTAAATTTTAATTTTTATTATGGTTACTCTTATTCTATATACTTTTTGTATATCTGTGAGGTGGCTTTACCACTAGGGGGCGTGCAATAATGATGAAAGACTGGATAGATTCAACAGTAAATTACAGATTTATTTTCTAGGGCACTAAAGACTTTATAGGATTTTTAGTTACTAGGTAAAATATGTATACAATATATATGAAATTCAACAACGTTAACACGATAAAGTAAAATAAAAAAACTCCTAAACTGCTCCTCAAAGCTGACTGGTCATCTGAGAAGAAGGGGGAAGGAAGGGAAAGCTGCCTCGATGATGGTACACTCTTGGCCCTCGAAGCCCTTGCAAGATAAAGATGATGAAAAGCACCACAGCCCAGGGACACTCAAGAGGAAAGCTATCACTTGTGGTTTGTCTGAGTTGTCTCTAGGTGCCACAGTTAGAGCTCTGATGGCACCGTGCTGCTGCCTGTGCCAACTGAAGTGTGGGGAAGAAAGCTGCGTGGTCTGGGAGCCGGGAGGAGGGGAGCCGTGCTGCCCCCTGCCGGGAGAAAGCCAAAAGAGCCAGGGGGACTTTTGTGTTCAGGCCTTTTATGCCCTGGAAGTCCCGTAGAACTCAGCATCTTCTTCCCAGCCAGGCTGTCTCCTGATTGGCCGGTGGCGTTGGGCTCTGCCTTTTTCTGAGATCTGGCACTTTGAACAAAATGGCTGTTCCTGCCAAAAACCACGCGGTCGGGGCCCTGGGACACCATTAGCCCTGCCCGCAGGGCAGTCGCTGCTTGCAGGGACCCTCCATGGGGCCATGGGGGCACTACCACCCCCAGTGGGGGGCGGGCTGCACTGACTCCGCTTCTGCTCAGTGCCAGGGCAGCACAGCTCAGGTCTTGCAGAGCTGCTGCCGCTGCTGGCCACTTTTCCTGCACGTGCTCCAAGCCGCCTTTGTGGCAGCACGGGACGGGGGCACCAGCCGCCAGCGCGGGGCTTGCCATCGCCGCCGGCCGCAGGGCCAGTGCGGCTCTTGTCAGCCGTCTCTGCCACTGCCAGGATCCTGTTCCAATACAGAGCAGGGGCGGCGACGGCAGCCGCAGCTTAGCAGCACTCTGAGATCGCACGCCACCCGGAGCTCTTCTCTGTGCAGCTCCCACCGAGGGAGGGCTGCAGGCGCTCTGGCGCTGCTAGTGCAGGCGACCACAGAGCATTTCTGCGGAGAAGCAGTGGGAGCGGCTCTGCGCGCTCCGAGGCCAGCGAAGAGGCACCACGCCATCCCACGGCCCTCCCAAGGCGCCGGGCAGGATCAGGCACTATCGCCCGCTCCAGCCTGGAGCGCCCGCAGGCGGCAATGGAAACCCTGTGCGTGCCGCCCACAGCCCGCCGCCGCCGGGTCCCCCGCTCGGCTGCGGAGGACAGGCAGAAGAAGCTCTGCAGATTTCCCAGACTTCGGCTTTCTTTCAGGTTTCTAAAATAAACTAGTTTTACAAATAAACAAACAAGTAAACAATCCAAACATTTCCTCAGAAAAACATTTCAAACCCATAACAATCTGAAAAAAGGAAATCAAACCACAGTATGAAAGCTTCTTCCTAACATTAGAAAAAGGCATTTAAAAGCATGGTACAGACTAAACTCTTTGAAGAAATTGTAACATAAAAGCATACAAACCATCGCCATCTTGAGTGAGAAGCTATTTGCAGAGAGAGAGAAGTCTGTTACCAGTGAAAGGTTGCATAAGAGAGAAAATGAGATTTAATCAACAATGCAAATATTAATTTGTAATTGTGAAATATTGACAATTTCTCTGTCTGCTCAAGACACTCCTGTTGAAGACTTAACGGTCCACTGACTTTCCTCACTTGCATCTAGAAGAATGACTGCAAATGCCAATTTTTGAGATGCCAATTGCATCTCAAAAAGCAAAGCAATGGCACGAAAGTACTATATAAAAAAGGAGAATGGAAACTTTTAAAGAATCTTTCTTTTTCTTTATTTTCAAGGGAAATGAGGCCTGATATGGAAAGATGTGTCCCCTGTGAAATGTCCAAAAATGTAAGATTTTTTTTAAGCAAAATTTTTGGATATGTATTTCAGCCATCTTTTTCTTTAGTCTTCTGTACATGATTTGCTTTCTTACCTAACTGGGCACTGTGATAGAATATATTTGGCCATGGATATGTTTTGCTGCTGAGGCAGCAGCTACACAGCTGCCTTACAGTCACAACAGATGCCACTCTATTTGACACTGTGATGACCAGTGAAGCACGAAGTATTAGACACTATACAAGCAATTGAAAAAAATTGTAAACTCATATTCAACAGGAATAAGAGAGTGGGCAAAAGCACTACTGTCATGGTATGATATGATTTGTCACTGATTCTTACTATGATATTGAATGTTGATTGACATCCACAAGTGTCAGAGTCTGATAACTACTTCTTCAGGTTCTGTTCTTTTTTTAATAACTCTAACAGAAAGCAATATAACCTTAAGCACAGATAACATTGCGCTTCTATAGGTGACCCATAAGTAGGTCCTAAACTTCTGGCATGACAAGAACTACTTCTTTCTATAGACAGTGCCCAAGGGGTAGAAGGAATCCTCAATTAAAAAGTAGCAAGTTTTGTCTCCTTAAAATGCTACTAGCTCCAAATAATGCAACTGTACTGCAGGTAGAAGAGAGATATAAAATGAAATTGCAATCAAGAATTTGGAAGGAGCTGAAGAACAGTGTAAAGGAAATCACCTTTAACTACTCACAGTATCTGAACTTTCCTGTTCAGTTTATTAGTGGTTGCTAGTTCACAAGGGTGATTAATGAGTTCCAAATAATTACTGGCAGGAAAGATTAAGAAGATGGATAATCACAGGTGTTGAGAAAACTTCAGGAAGCACTTTTGGATATGAAGATCATTCATCTGAATGAATACCCATCTTAAATTCTTTCCAAAAAAGTTTAAGATTCCCAACAAATTTCTGTTTACAAATATAACTACTAATTTATTGTAAAATAGCAATGGAATGCAGATGTAATACTTTGAATATCAATGCATCTCCTCAGCAATGTAAAATATTGTATCATTTTCCTATGTATGAGACTCACCATGGAGTGAAAACACTTATAATGATGTGCTATTGCCTATACTAATGCCACACCTAACTTTTCTATAATACATTTATGTGACTGGCTTACTATAAAGTGTCTTTATAGCTCATGTTCCACTACTTTTTCAAGAAATATTTCCAGAGTCACATATTTTTATCTGAAAATAAACTGTCATTTTTCCTGAACTGAGTTATTCTAACTTTTCATCTCTTTAATTTCTTCCCTGATATACTTACCCAAATTTCTTACCCACCTCATCATACTACAGCTGTTATTCTTCTGAACCTTTCTCTCTGCATTCTTTGAATAATATTAAACTTTAATGTTGGCAAATCTAATGTCTTGGAATTTCTATTTATTCCTTTACTGACAAATTGTTCTCCACCCTTTCAATATTTCCTGTTTTTTTCTGAAATATCTTTCAGAGTTTTCATCAGAAAATTCCAGATAGACTATGCCAAAAAAAGTGAGGAGTTGTTAGGCTGAAATTCTTTCACTTAACATGATCTGGCAAAAGCAGGATTTAAAAAAAAAATAAATTCTTTTTACACGCTCACATAAATTTTGTCAGAAAAATATTCTAGTTTTTCTCCATATTTCCAATATTCAAATCTCGGTCATGAAATAAAAGTTCAATTTAATCTCCTGATTATTATTTCAAATGTACTTTCTTCCTAACCACAAAGTCCAGGCCTGGTTTCATACTCCACATGTTCTACCATCAGATGTAAAAGACACTGAGAGTTATTTTGAAATAATAATTGAGAAATAGGTATGTATATCTTACAAAATTTTCAACATTTCTGCCTTTGAATATCTCACAAAGCTAATTGAGGTGGACAGCTTCATTAAAAGTTATTTTCATAGTGGATGGGAAAAGGGGAGTGTTTGGTTTTTTTCCTTAACCATTTTAAACACTACATAGGATAAGTAATTGACAATATTCTCCAAGATGTCAGGCCTGATTTAAAAACAATTATGCAAAGTGCTATATCCATTCTTGTCAATAGCTAGATTGACGAGGAATGTCTGGAAGAGCTTGGCTGATGTTTAATGATTCAATCACTTAAAAGGAAACAAAACCAACAACGACAACAAAGAAAAAAACCTTACCTGGGTCTTAGAAATGTGTTCATTTCATACAAATCAAGTTTCTGCAAAGCACTGTCAACATAGCTCATAAAACATGGATGTGGAGTTCATCTGCATCACCTTGAAAATCTAGAGAATCTCATCTCTGAGTTGGCTAAGTGCACACTGCATCTTTAGTTCTCACAATCTATTTGCTTGTGCAAAGAGTCTTGTGTAAAAACATACTCACTGATTAGTTTCTTTACCTCAAATTTAAACCAGTCTTGACAAAATCACTTTGATATTTCACTCTGCTGTTTCTCAAAAAAATTCCAGTTGAGTATGTTCTTATTTGTCAAGTATGTTTGGAAATGGACACAACGCTTTGATATTCTATTGTTTCCTAAAATTTCTCATTTAACAACAGAAAGCAAAAGAAAATAACAGAAAATTATTGAAACAGAACTACTCAACCCTAAGAACCTAACGGAGCCTTAATTGTTAGTTTCATACTGTTAAATCTGGCCAGTTATCTTCTATTTTAAAAGCATATCTCCACAATTTTCATTAAACTTCCTTATGACAAGAGCCTTGAACTCTAAGATAATCTTCCAGGATCTGGATTCTCTCTGCTCTGTAAAATACTTTTCTGTCCAAATGAACTGCTCAAGAATCCAAAGTTAAGTTTAATTTTATTTTCAGTTACTCTGCATGTTATACCGAATAATAAGCACCCTTTACAAAAGCCACAGCCATGCCATTTACAAGCTCAAAATAGTATGGAATCAGAAGTTGGTTAATCAGTGGTTCTATGAGTGGATTTCATAGCTTTCTTCTGAGTATGAAGTCTGTACCAAAAAAGGTTGGTTGCTGGCCCCAGAATTTTGGGTTGTCAGCTAAAGCAGTAGGAGCTCAACATGTCAGTGCCTCCAGCCAAATTGTTAGTGTATTGACCAATCTGGCAGCTGTCATATAGATCTGAATCAAATGAAAACATGAATCACGACGTGAATCCCAAAGTAGACCTCTGATTAGGACTGCCTGACAGGAGTTGTAATTACACATTAGGTTCTTAGAATTTAATCCTCAACACTCCACGTGTCTGTCATAAGCTGAATGTTTAAGATATGCAATCATTTCATATTAACCATTTTTTGACAATAGAACAGAAAAAAAAAATTGCTGCATATTTTTTTTTCTCTGAATCCCTTTCTATCCATTAGCTCAGCAGTTCAACTGCCTGTCATCCAATGTCTACCTTTGATGTATCAAGCTGCAATATCTTGGTATCAAGCTGCAATATCTTGGTCCAGGTTTACCACTTAGGTTTTCAAAAAGAATATACTGGAAACTACATCAGCTAAAGTCATGCAAGATAAGAAAAATGAAACAAATAGAGAGACCAGTAACAGCTTAAGGATTCAAGAGAAAAACTACAGCTATGAAAGGACAATAGTAAGAAAAATAAGCATAAGAGAAACGAAAACAGTAAAACAGCAATGCTGAGCATCAATCAACATTGAACATTGGCCCATTCCAGGGAACAACGTAGGCCAATGCCTCCTAATCTAAGATTGGCGGGCCTGCAAAATCACATTATGAGCATATTAATGGGCACATCAACCAGGCAAGACCCTAGTAACTCATTAGTTCTATCTACTCTATGTGTATAAGCCAATACATAATTGCTTGTTCTCTTCAGTTGCATGTATCTTGTTTACAGAATTTATTTTATAGGGTAAAAGTTGCCAAATCTAAAATAACCAAGAAGGGAAGCTGCATTGTAAGTAGGCTTATGCTTTCAAACAAGCTCACTAAATTGGAAAACATGACATTTTTCTGCTTTTCCCACTTCTAATAAAAAGTCACTAGACATGTTTTAAACACATTTTTTTAAATTAATGACCATACAAAATAACAGAAATTTTGATAGCACTAGTTAAAGACCCACAGATGTCATAAAGGTCATCATAGAGTCCTAATGCGAATTGTAGTGTATTTATGCCATTCTCATGTGTTAAAAAGACACACACATTGTTACAACATTTGGGAAGCTACCTACGGCCAGACTGAGATCTGGCATCAGGGTGCAAAAGGGGGCTTTGAGCATATATTTGATAATTGTCATCAATGTACTTAAATAAAATGCTGGCTGAAATGTGACAGTTCTTGACTTGAACACTTTGTTTTCTTATGCTGATGTCACTGTAGTCCCGGCGGAGATAGTCACAACACAGAATCTTTGAGTTCATTCAGGAAGACATTTTAATGAGACAACTCACGGTTCTCATACCTTTTAGAAAACAGCAGGTTACAACTCCATTGGTGAACATAACTTGTTTTTAACAATTTCATTGGTTCAGAATAAGCATGAAGTCATCTCTCCTTGTTTTGAAAAACCTTTACTTTTATTTTGGTAAAGTCTGGGATTGTTTTTAGAAAAACATGGGAAAGTGCTTGAAAAACACATTTTCGAGGAACACTTGTCCTTGAAAATATGTTTTTGAGGGGCACCTGTTGTTATGGGAAAATTTGGATTGTTATGAGAAAAAGGGACTTGTTATTGTGCGGAAAACTAAGCTGCTATGTGAGGCTTTAAGCCACCGTGTGAAAAACACAGATGTGTTTTGCGAAAGTTTTGATATTTTTATTGAATTTCTTTGCAGCAGATGTTCTCTTCAAAGGTTTTTCCCAAGATGTTTACCTCTTGTGTTGCTGTTCAGCTCGCTGTAGGAGAAACAGAACTTGTCAGGCTAACGTTGAGCCTTTAAAGCAGGCCCTAAACCTTAGGCCTTTAAAATTGGTTATCACATGTTTACACCATTGCAAAACTGTATTCGTTTAGAAAAGAAAAAATCCAACAATGCTTAGATTTCTCTCAATGACTGTGGGAATTTGTTCCTTCTATATTCAAGATTTGGGAAGGTTTTATTGTTCTGGAAGTTCTGTGCTATCCTGAATCATCAAAGAGTGCATTTCAATGTTAACAGTTTTAAAAGGAGCTCGATAATCTTGTGTACTTCCCTGCCACATTATTACAATCTGCACTCTGTTTAAAGTTTAATTTTAAAAGTAATTGCTCCTTATTAAAATCTCCCACATTACATTACTGCTGGTCATGCAGAAAATTACTTTGCTGCAGGATACAAAACCATCCAATATAATAATTTCTGTCCTATAGATGAAGGAAAATTGGTATAATCATGGTGTAAAATCTTGGAAGGGAGGTATTTAGTTTACAAAACTGAGTTATGAGAATAAAAGAGGACTGAGTGCTCATGACTCTTATGCAACTTTCACTACTTTTTTGATAATTGGAACTGATCTCCCAAGTCCTTTTGGAATTATTTATTTAGCATAACCTGGATGAACTATCAAAAGATTGAAAAAAGTGAATACATTTATCCCATTTACAACATCTATTCTCAATATTTCCATTCACGTATTTTTTTCAGAATTTGTCTTGTTGACAGTGTAGACAAAGTTGGAGAAAATTAGGCTTGGCTTTTTTCTCTTTTCTTACTATAGGTAATCTAAGAAGGTGGGTATAGGTATCTGAGAAGTTTTCATAGTGCTAGCAGTAGATGCCACAGGAAGCCGTCATATCAAATAAACTGAAAATTACAGTATTATTATATGAGATTCCTTTATTTTATCCAAGAGAAAGTAGTTTTTATTATGTCACAGCTGAATTTTCATCTTATTCTTACCTATTCTTATCTAATTCCACCAAAATAGGAAGGCTGGAATTCTCCATGTATCTATCCCTCCTCTACACTGACCCACTTCACAGGCTGGAGGAGATTTTGGTTGGAAATATGAAGTGAACAAAGACTCATTTATTCTACAACAAATGCCTGATTTGAACACATATATCAGCACTGTAAAATGACTAAACAAACCATCTACCAAACAGCAGCAGTGAAGCTGCTCCACAGAGACTGATGAGCTAGGAGCAGCAGATGCTCACAGCACAAGCTGTGCTCTCTGAGACAGGGTGCAGTCTGGTAGGACCCAAGCAGCACTGGACAGAGTATGGCATTCCCTATAGATGGCAATCTCAGGCAAGGTGAAAGGATGATTCAGGGCTGGGGTCTACCCAGAGAGTTTGCTCAGAAGACTGAGCACAGAGACAACAATTCAATACAGGGCAAGTCAGGGTGTCCCAGCCTGGCAAGCCTGATCCCAAACAGAACTTCTGGACCAACATGCAGAGAGAACCTGGGTGGAGGGCCCAAGTGAGGCTGGTCAGGGCAAGGAAAGTCTATTGTTGTAACCTTGACCATGACACCACCAAAGTGAGCTGACTATGATGAATGTGATGGAATTGAGACCTCATATGGACAGTTCTCAGAATATGTTTTCTCCAGCTAATTTTGGTTTATGAACCATGGAAGCAATATTGCAGGATTATGTCCATTTAACATTTTTATCTGTCCCTTGAAAGAAGTAGCAGAGCTCATTCTCAAAGACTACAGATGTCCACAAATCCAGAGCAGCTAGTCAATAAGGCTCAGGTGAAGTGGTACTGTTCATACATATCTAAGCAGCCTGGAGGAACAGGCCATGAGGAAATTTAAGAAATTCAGCTAGGACAAATGAAAGTGCTGCCCCTGCACAGGAGGCACCAGTGCGAGGACATAGGCAGGGGCCTGTCTGGGTAGGAGTGTGTCCTGATTTGGACGCTAGGGGGCACAACAACAACAAGGGACTTAATAGGGAACAACAGCAAACAGTTTTATTATCTAGGGGCTCTATCAACAATGGAACCCCGCCAAGACACAAACCGATTACAAAATGACCCAACAATATTACACAAAAGGGAAAAAACCCCAAATGATTCTCCTCCAGGCCAGCTGTTGGCCTGTGAAACAATTGAAGAAAGGGAAGGAAGGCTGGCCCAAAGATGGCGACTGGTCCCACTCCGGAGCTGCTGAAAAAGAGGGACAGTGAAAAGGACTTCCCCCCCAACAGGGAAACGCAAGGGGAAGATACCACACTTGGGTTGTCACTGGCCAGTTTTCTGCTGTCACTGTCTGGGCTCTGATGCTTCCACAATGACACTGCCTGGCCTAGGGACTCAGGAAGGAGCAGCCGTGCTTCTGTCAGCAATGACAGAAGTTGAAAGAGGGAGGACTTCTTTTTCTTCGGCTTTTTATGGGCTGTCTGATCTTGCGTTTTCTCAGGACAGCATTCCCGGGCGTGCCATCTTCTCATTGGACAGCAGCACGGGTTGCCACTCATTCAATGAAATCTCACCGTGCAGCCAAGATGGTGTGTCCCGCCAAAATGCCGTGTGGTGGGAACCCGGGGGTGCCAGCAGCACTGCCCACCCTCAGGGACCCCAGGAGAGAGGGGGGCAGGGCCAGGGGCTGCTCCTCTGGTGCTGGGATCGTCCTCGCTCACCGTTTTCATTCTACTTCACTCCCAGGAAAACAAAGAAGAGATTTTAACAGGCAAACAAACAAACATCCCCCCTCCCTCCAGAAAATGGAAAATTTTAACTTCAAACCCTTTACAGAATGGCTTAAAAAAGACCTGCCAAGTCTTTTTTTGCTCTGTTTTTAATTCCTGTGTCTTGATCTAAGGTTGCTTAATTGAAAATAAGTACATCAGCTGCCCAATGATTGAAGAAAACCTTTATTATATACTATGTGGAGTGAGGAATACACATTACAGTCTTAGACAGTACAAGTCCATGAAATAGACTATGAAAATTCAACACAAGAACTTCTTAGCCACTGACAATATAGTGGATTTACAAAGTCTTGGGTTAAACGTCACGGCCCAAACCATTAAAGAGGTTATTACTCAAAGATATGTTATACTAGCCCCTCTAAAGCATGTAAGTATCACATTAGTAATAAAACATTATAGTTTTAATAGGTTTTAAATAATACGTTTAAATAAAATATTAGAGGGTTATTAAAATGTGACTAATACTCCTCACCAAAATGCTGCTCAGATTTCTGTATCAGTGCGTAATGGTTGAGCAGTTTTGAGTAACTTCAGGAGAAAGTTAATATTTTATATGAATATTTAAATGTTAAACGATACGTATTAGAGATATGGTGACTAAACTGTCTTATTATTAAATGATTGGTTAGTTGATTCCAGTAGAATTTAACTCATTTGCATTAGCTCTACAAGTCATTGTTAATTTGGTCTATGTTAGAGGACTAAGAAAATCTTTAAAAAAATATGTCACCATTTAGTTCTATGTATTTGTCCTGGTTTGGACGCTAGGGGGCACTAACAGTGACAAGAGATTGAATAGAGAAACAACTGAACCTATTATTATCTAGGAGCTCTATAAAACTGTGGAACCCCACTAAAGCACAACCAGATACACAAACAACTGATCTGACAAGATTTGCAAGAAAACAAAAAAACAAACTCCTCCTCCAAGCTTGCTGGTGGGTTAAGGAGGAAAGGAAGAAGGGAAGACTGCCCTGCAGATGGTCCTGGTCCCAGTCAAGAAGCTGCTGGAAGAGAAGGACAGTGAAAGGAACCTCAGGGGACCCAAGGGAAAAGATACTACACTCGTGTCACCGCCAGGTGGTTCCTGTTGTCACTGCCCGAATGCCGGTGACGCTGCACAGCTGCTTGTGTCAAGGGAGACGAGGGAAAGTGAGCCACAATGACACCGTGTTGTAAGGGACCAGGGAAGGAGGGGAGCCTTTCTTCTCTCAGCACCAAAGAAAGACAAAAGATAGGCACAGGACTTCTGTCCCTGGCCTTTTATAAGGCGCCCATTCTCGGATTTTCTTGGAGCAACCTTCCTGGGCATGCCACTTTCCTATTGGACAGCAGCATTGGGCTCCACCCCCTCGACAAGATCTTGCCACAAGGCCAATATGGTGTTGAGGTCAAAATGCCTCATGGTGAACCCTCACTGGGAGGAGGGGGTTGCCACCGCCACCCTGCCAAGAGAGAAACCGCTGCCATGCACTCTCTGGCAGTGAGGGGGGCCAGCAGCACTGTCCACAGTGACCCTGCTCCCCAGTGTTGCAGGGCACTGGGCGCTGGTGCACCACTGCAGGGACTTGCCAAAGGACCTGCAGGGACCCTGCTGCAGGCACCGCTGACAGGAGAGGGCAGCAGGTGCAGCCCCCATCATTCCGTGGCCAGCAGGAACTGCTCAGCTCAGCCCCCTGCAGCTAGCAAGGGCCCTGCATGGCTTCTACCACTGCCCCATGCCTCACCACCCACGCCTTGCTTGGGCAGGTGCTGCTTGCAAGAGAAGTGGCAGTGGCCACCCACCTCGCCACTGTCGTGGCCCTGGCTCCAGCAGTGGGTGGCAAGGAGTGGAGGAGGCCTGGTGGGCTGCACCAGGCTGTTCCACCCATGCCGCTGCCCTGGCTGTCGCTCCCTGCCGCTCCACACTGCTGCCTGCTCTGGAGTGGTGGTGGCCCGGCAGGCAGCCACTTGAACAGCCATCGTCCTGGGCCTAGCCACACAGGCTCCAGCAGGGAGCAGGTGGGCGGCCCCTGTCCCCACATGGCCCTGGGAGAGAGCAGGCAGGAGCAGGGGCTGCTTCTCATATGCCAGGACTGTCTTCGACCTCCTTCCCCTATCAGAAAAGCAGGAAAAAAAAGAAGGTTTTAATGGACAAACACACAGCCCCGCTCTCTTCCCCCAAGAAAAACCTTAAGATTAAACCCATAACAGCATATTTCGTCATTTATTTAACACTTATATTTGCTACTTAAGGAGAATAATTACCTACTGAAAGCTGAGTTCATCTCTTCTGGACATTAAATATTTTTTCCCTTCTGAAATGATTAGCAAGTGATAGCTTATCACAGGATGGACAGTGCATTTCTATTCTGGATATTAAGATACATATTTGTCCTGTTATAAATTACATTCAAGACTGCACAGATTAGCAAAAACATTCTAAAAGAAAACCATGAGTCTTGCAAATGCGACTCATACACAGAAAACATTATTTTAATTCACAAAAAACACAGTATTTTTTAATATATTGAGAGTTTTTAATAAAAAAATATTATAGATGAGCATAATAAGTGTCTTAATAGGTAACTACTTCTTACTGACTATGGTTACCAAAGTTGTAATTCATATTGTTACTTTGTGATGGAAGTTATAAATCAGTATTATTTTCAATGTGATTAATATTGATTTTACTTGGCTGTATTAGTACATTTCTCTAATTACAGTCTGCTCATACGGTATAGATAATTGTTCTGTAAACAATGACTAGCAAGTTTTCCAAGATATTCTACAAAGAAAAAATGGCTAGAATTTTATTAAACATTCCAAGCATGGAATACACTAAGTCGAAACAAGAACTAGCTCTTATAAAGAGCCAATGGAAATCTTATTTCTTTTTTTAGATAGCTCAAAAATTTTTGCAAACATGCCATGCCAAATGAGCCAAAGACAAAAACTTTCATGTTTTCTCTGAATCAAAATCCCTTCCCAGCCCTCGCCTAGAGAAGCAGAAGTATATCAGAGAATATGCCGCGCTGGAAGGGACCCAAAAGGATCATCAAATCCAACCACTGGGACTGCACAAAATCATCCCCTAAAGTCACACCATGTGCCTGAGAGTATTGTCCAAATGCTTCTTGAACTCCATCAGGCTTATTGCTTTGACCATTTCTCTGGTAAGCCTGTTCCAGTGCCCGACCACTCTCTGAGTGAATAACCTTTTTCTAATATCCGACCTAAACTTCCCCCAACACAACTTCATGCTGTTCCCTCATGTTTTGTCACTGGTCACCACAAAGAGGTCAATGCCTGCCCCTCCTCTTCCCCTCATGAGGAAGTTGTAGACAGTGATGAAGTCTCTCCTCAGTACCCCCTCTTCCAGGCTGAACAGAATAAGTGTCCTCAGCCACTCCTCATAAGGCTTCCCCTCAAGGCCCTTCATCGTCTAATAGCTTAATGTCCTTTCCATATTGAAGTGCCCAAAAACTGCATACAGCACTCAAGGTGAGGCCACATCAGGGCAAAGTAGAGCAGGACAATCACCTGCCCTGACTGCCTGGTGATGCTTTGCCTGACACCCGACAGGACACGGTTGGCCCTCCTAGCTGTCAGGGCACTGTTGACTTTTATTAAACTTGCCATAGTCCAGGATGCCCAGGTCTCTATCCACTGCACTGCTTTCCAGCATCTCATTTCCCAGTCTGTATGAACATCTAGGGTTGCCCCATCCCAGGTGCAGAATCCAACACTTTTGCTTGTTGAATTTTATATGTTTGGTGATTGCCCACTCTTCTAATTTATCGAGGTCTCTCTGCAGGGCTTCTCTGCCTTTGAGGGAGTCAACAGCTCCTGCCAGTTTTCTACTGTCTGCAAACTTGCTTTGTATCCCCTTCAGTCCTGTGTCCAAGTCATTTATGAAGAGGTTGAAGAGCACAGGGCCCAAGATAGAGCCCTGTGGAACTCCACTAGTGTGGCCAACTTTATCTGGACGCCCCCAAAATGCCAGCTACAAAATGTGTCTCGCTCAAGGAGAATCCAAATTTCATTATTACAAATTACTTTATTACTCAAAAATAGTTTATGTTTTTCTAATAGCATTTAGATAACTGTAGCTTTTGTTATAGGGTATTTCAAAGGCCTCTATTAGTTATAGGTTTTTTCAAATGGCTTGTGCCAATAATTGGAGGTTTGTCTATCAGCCAATCCTAAAATAACATGTATACTAGCAATAGGATAATTTGAGATTAGTCCTTAACCAATTACTCTTGAGGGTCTGGTGTTCATGAGGTGTCCACCAGCTGCTCCTCCAATGATATTCCTGATAACACTGTGTGCACATGCTGTCTTCCTCTTTTCCTAGTGAAGGTTTTTTGCCCACCTTTGGTCCTTCCTGTTTTCAACCTTCCATCTGTCATGTGCAGCTCATCGAAAACCTATACAAACTATTAATGCAGCTTTTGATATATGCCAGGTCGCCAGCCTGATTTCACCCTATTCACTATTACCCTCTGTGCTCGACCTGTGAGCCAATTGCTCACCACTACATGATGTGTTTATCCACCTGTGTGCTGGATATTTTGTCCAAAAGGATTCTGTGAGAGACAGTATCAAAAGCTTTACTGAAAACTAGAAAGGCTACATTAAATGGCTTTCCTTGATCAAGTAGGTGTGTTACCTTGTCATAAAAGGAAATCAGATTGATAAGCAGGATTTTCCTCTCATGAAGCCATGCTGGCTGTGACCAATGACTGTGACAATACACTTTTAGGTGTTTTTCATTACCTCCCAGAATAATCTTCTCCATAACTTTACCAGGCACTGAAGTGAGACTGACAGGCCTGTAGTTTCCAGGGTCCTCCTTCTTGCCCTTCTTGAATATTGTGACAACATTCACCAGCTTACAATCAGCTGGAACCTCTCCGGATTCCCAAGACTGCTCAAAGATCATCCAGAGAGGTTTTGTGATGACATCAGCCAGCTCTTTGAGGATTCTTGGATGAATCTCATCAAGTGCCGTAGATTTTTTAGAGACCCAGCTGGAGCAGCAGATCCTGCACAATTTCAGGGTCGAGTGGGAGTTATCGTTCTTGCAGCCATGGTTCTCTGGCTCAGGATACTGAGATACCCTTGGTCTGTCACCCATGTTGAAGACAGAGGAAAAGAAAGCGTTAAACACCTCTATCTTGTCTCTATCCCCCAGCACTAGGTGGCAGTAAAGAACGCAGTAAAAGTCATGTTAGTTTTAGGCTATGAGTGTCACAGCTTTGCCAAATCCATCCCCGAAGGTCACAAAACTCCTGGGCCAGAAGGTTTTCTCGGAGTAGTCCTGAATGTAAGTTTTCCTAGCAATATATGAACGGTGAGTGCATGACTTCAGATACCTTAAGTTAGATTTTCAGAACTTGCCTGCCAACAATCTGTGGTAGATAGTTCTACCAAATTTTCATCCAAATTATTATTCTGATATGACATGTACATAATTGAAAAGCTGTTGTGAAACTGACCAACAAAAGTATCCATTCTGTCCACTGATTACAGTTATCTACATGTAAAAAAAAAAAAAAAGTTTTATATATATATATATAAAACAATATTTAGTACTGATTTTTTACTAATGCAATCTGAGTTATGTAGAACCCCTGGACATCTTTAAAAGATTTTTTTATGTAGATAAAAAAGGAAGAAGAAGTACAAAAAGGAATTCTGTGTTATTGATTGACCTAAGAATGAGGAAATCTATGTATGATTTTCCTGAGTCACTGCCTTAGAAAAATCTAGGAACAAGGCTGTGGAAAGCAGCTAGTCTAATATTGTTTTCAATTCTTTTAACACTTTTCTTCTAACCATGTCCCATCTCTTAAAAGCCATCCGGGATGATGACTCAACCACTTCCCTGGGCAGCCTGTTCCAATGCTTGATAACTCCGTCAGTGAAGAAATTTTTCCGTATATAAAACTAAAACCTTCCCTAGCTCAACTTGAAGCATTTTCTTCTTTTCCTGTCACTTGTTACTTGGTAGAAGAGATCAATCCCCACCTCACTATAACCTCCTTTCAGATAGAGAACCATAAGATATCCTCTGGGTACTCTTTTCCAGGCTCAAAACATCAAAGTTTCCTCAGCCAGTCATAATTTGCTTTACTCTCTAGACACTTCATCATCTCCATTGTCCTTTTCTGGACTCCAGCACCTCAATGTCCTTCCTGTAGCAAGGGGCCGAAAACTGAACACAGGACTTGAGATGCAGCCTCATCATTACTCCATACGAGTGGATGATCACTGCCCTGTTACTACTGGCCACAATATTTCCAATACAGGCCAGAATGACATTGGTCACCTGAGAACACTACTGGATCGTGTTCAGCCAGGTGTCAACTAGCACCCACAAGTTCCTTTCTGCCAGGCAGCTTTCCAGCCATTCTGCCTTCAGACTGTAGTGTTGCATGGGGTTGTTGTGACCCAAGTGCAGGACATGGCACTTCACGTCATTGAACCTCCTACAGTTTGCCTCAGCCCATCAATCCAGCCTGTCCATATCCCTCTGTTGAGTCTTCTTATCCTTTACCCTAGGTTCCATCAAATATTAGTATTACCTTTTCTGTGGTCTGCCTCAGCTGACTGGTCTATAGGTTTTATTCTCTTCTCTGCTAATCAGTACAAAAACAAACTAAAATAACATATTAATGAGTAAATAAATGAAAATCATCAGTATTATCAGTGTTGTGGCAGTTCAAACCATCTTTCCCTCAATAAATACTGCAAAGCAGGGACTGAAATGATCATGTTGTTGCCTTACAAAGGGTGCACTGGAAATGAACAAAGCATTGATTGCATGCTCCGTTACACTTTCTCCAGATGCAGATCACTGAACAAATCAATTTTCAATCTGTAAAACATCATCAGAAAATATCAGATGCTTTTATTATACTAGTAATTATATCAATATCTGCTAATATACATGTTGTTGTGTGTGTAGATAGTGTGCACGAACAGTCCTGAGTTCAAACTAGAAGCCTGGTTCTAGCTACTGAAACATAACATTTAATAGAAGCAATTAAGAAGAATGTTTTATTTAAAAAAAAAAATCAGTTTTTTACCACTGTGAAAACATTCCCTGAAGGCAACAGTTATAAATAAAGAAAGTATAGGAAGGTGGTTTCTTAGAAAAGAGCCACTAATTGTTCATCTACAATTGATTGCATTGTCAGTTGCTAGCTTATGGACGTAGAGAAATTATTTACTTCTTCAGATTTAAAAGCCAAATAGTTAAATTCAGGTAAATATTTGTGTGGGTGCTCAAGTATTAAAATATCCCATTTGAGTTTATGTTTACTTCTAAAGTGAACTCAGTATATTTTCAATGAAAATGACAATGTATAAGTTTAATACAATTTAAGCAATTTTTAACTAAATTCATATTCATTTTTCTTAATGTTGTGATTTATAAAACTGTTGAAGGAAGGACTAGCAGTCTTAACAATAGGAAAATTATCCTGCAGAAAGAAGCACTACTTCTAGAAACTGAAATTAGCATTTTAAGTTTTCTTCTCTGGTCTGTAGAGTCTGCTTCTAAAAATAGAACCACATCAGAGTAAATAACATTTCCCAACATTTGAGTAGAATTAATTCAGCTAAATAAAACAAGTACCCTTACCTGGCAACTTCCAATATTTCTCACATAAAAACTCTTATATATTTACTTATGCAAAATAGCATATACATAGCAATGGTTCCCATAAAATCATTAACCTCCCACTGACTTTCCCACTTAAACAATACAATTAAAGCTTAAGTGAAGATTAATTCACTGCAGATACTCAGTGTAAAACCAGGATGATGTCAAACTACAGCTATATAAAATTTATGCTCTTTAAAAGGACAGGTGGGAGGAAAAAGATGATAGAATTCAAACTAATTAGTCTATGTATAGGTTAGGTGTGTTGCCTAGAGCAATGATAAAATTGTGGCTCTTAGGTAAGCAAACATGGTTGTCAGAGCTGATTAATACTTGTTCCCTTTCTTACTCTGAAAAAAGGGAGCAATAAATATTGATCTGCCATATTGGTAGAGATAAAACAATAAACATCTTTTAGCAATATCCAGTTATTATTACAAAAAGAGAAGGCTGTTCTAACCTCATAAAAAGTTGTAATGCAACTACAATTTCTGTTCTCAGTGTACTAGCTATGTTCAAATTCCCTTTTGCAAAAGGAGCTCACTGCCCTCCAATAAGTCAACAAAGGATTTTTATTGTGGTGGTAGCATTGACCTAACTTTAGGCTAGAGACGTGTTACTTATTTTAATTACAACTGTGCTTCATTAATTCTACAGCTACCTGTAGACACAATAATAGGAGAGTTTCTTTTATTTTCATCTCTCATAAGATGATTTCAATGTTTTGATTGTGTCTATGTCTGAGAGAATTCTTCAGCTATTTAGGAAGACAGACATTTAGGAAAACGAACAAACAAACAAAATATATGTGACAGAGTATAAGTTATCTATAAAATAGAGATTTAGTTCTTAAAAGCCAGTGAAATAAGTTTTTTAAACCTTCTTCACATATATATCTTCTGAGTATACGAGACTATCTTTCCACCAAATGAAGGGTCAGAGATCACAATTACACTTTGACTCAAAGAGAGCAGGACAGCCTGGGGATATTGTTAAGACCCAAAGAAACTTATATTAGCAACAAATGTGTGAAATAAAATCTATATACTTATATAGAGATTTAAAGAGAAAAATAAAGCAATAACACTATATAGTATTAAAGCTGGTGTTTAAGTCTGTTCTGGTTTTGGGTTGTTTTTTTTAAAAAAAGAACAATATGCAGAATCTGAATCCTTATAAAAGATGTGTTTTCTGCTTGCTGCATCAGATGGGAAACGTCACCCTTACAGGTGCCCCTCACTCTGACAGGTCACAACAGCAACATTTTCCCCTTGCATTATTGTGCCACTTCTACTACAGCTCCTAGTGAGATTTAAATGCTAAGAAGTTCAGTCTTTAAGGCCTTACCAGAAACATTCTATGTATATGCTATTAAAGACTTCTCTCATTCCATATGATAAAAGCAGCAATAAATTACATTTTCCAATAATACATTCAATTTTTTTAACAAAAAATCTTTCCGTACAAATATAGATTTTTGTAAAAAATACTACAAACCAAAAATTACTCTCACTCTTGCATTAGAAAGCACTAAAAAATATTTCTTTCCTGCCACCACCACCAACTCCTAATCCCCATCTGATCTACAGCTTTCTAAATCTGTTAAAATTCTGACTGGAACTTCAGGACAGTCCCATCAGAATACAGTACTTAGTAGGAACAAAGATGACTTTTTCCAAGTAAGAGAAAGACTACTTATTTCCAGAATTTAGAAACTGTACTTGAGACTACCACTAAGCACAAATCCCTTAAAACAATCAACCTATTAGTAACAGGTAATAGCACTTTGTTTCCCTTCATGTATATACAATTTTCCTGCTTTCGGAAGTGCAAAGTTCTGTGGTTTTCTGGTCCTGCTGAATTGATTAATGTCACTGATTATTATCTGGAATAACCCTTTTCCAAGGTGACTACACTACTAATTACAATTTTAGAGAGAACAAACATTCTCCAGGTCGAGGGCTTTTTCTACAAAGAACTCTTTCAACTATCATCTAGAGACTAAAAATCTAAGCAAGAGATTTAGTTTCCTAGCAGAATTTTCATATTGTTTCTGTAGGTCTGTATAACCATAATATTTCAAGATCACTTAGAAGCTGTGTCATTTTCATATTACTTTTGCCATTGTGTAGTTTGTGCTAACTTTAATACTTAGAATTGGACATAACTCAGCTATTTTTACTGATGATTAACTAAGATCAGGAGGTCTGTAATTGTCATATACAAAAGTACATACGTGCCATTTGGAGATCAAGATCAAAGAAGTTCAGCAGCCTCTTTTCAATTTGAAGAAAACCCTGCCAAAATCAAAACAAATAAACCAATCAACCAAAACCAACAAATCACATAAAAAAATCCTAAACCAAATCAAAACAGAAAATTGTGGAAGAAGCCTGAAAACCTTAAATACAGTTTTATGCTTCACACTTACTTGGCTATACCAAAACAATGTCATCAGTATAAAGACTATTTCAGATTCTTTATTGAGAAAACTGTGTGTTGTGCTGTATTGGGAGCAAAGCAACTCTACTAATATAAACAATTTTTCTTGGAGGCATATATATTGCAGATCCTCATTCGCAGTTCTCAGTGACCTTAAGCATACACAGGGCTTATTACTTTTATTCTGGAAATTCTTAGAAGCAAACTCCAGCAGCTAAAAAAAATGCCACTGCGTTGCAGTGACTTAACACTTTCTCATCCTTCTCTAAACAATTGCCATTATTTGGTATGATGAGAATAAATCATGCTGCTGTCTGTTTTGCATGTGCCCAGGAAGAAAGTATGCCATTCACCTTCCTGTCTTTGTACAACACTCATAGCTAAGCTGAACAGAAATTTTAAGCAATCATATACTATTAAGTAGCAAACCTCTTTCCTGATGAAATGCATAGGTGAGAGCAGGGAATAATGCTTGGAAAAATATTTTAAAAAAACCCCAAACAAAACAAAAATAAACCACATCATAAACAGACAAAGTTGTCATACAGGTAAATTTATCCACAAAGCAATTTTAATTATTTCTATTCCCCGAATAATATACACTTCTCAATGTGTTGCAGAACTAGATAGTTGCTTATTTCAACAACAGCTGTTTTGATGACTTAAATCATATATGCTCATAACATTGCAACGCTGAGCAACAAAATTTATTTTCATTAGGATGAAAAATTCATTGGAAAAAAAGCAGAGAACAGACAGTACATTTCCCTGAGATGTTGGAAAATTTACCGAACAATGCTCTTCAATTACAGAAAGCTGTATATTAACAACTAGTGTAGCTCAAGGCTTCCTGATATTTTGTGTGGAAAAGCATTTTGAAAACATTTTAATTAAATTTCCTTCAGATAATATTCCATGTTAGCATGGCTCAATGAGAAAGGAAGACACCTGAAAATGGTAAAAAAAAATAAAAATTGTACCATTTGTGTTTCAAATATTGTAAAAGGGAAAAATAATTCCTCGTGCACAGAAAGGAGCACTGGGATTACACTACGTTGTATTTCTGCCATGTAATTCTAGGAAATTGCCTTGGAACACAGTTGTTCAATGTTGTTCTTACTCAAGAGCAAGGTACACTTAAAAATTAAACATTGTATGAAGATACCTTTACACCAAAGGCTTCTACAAACCACAAAAGCGTATCTAAGGAGCACTATTTTCTGGACAGGGCAAGTCTTTCTGTCTTCTATTGATGACTTAAAGCGTATGCTTAATATTTTTCAGAATTCACTTTAGCTTAGTGTCTGGATAACTTGGAATATAAGGGATAGAAGAGCCTGGGTTCCTGTGTGTTTGCAATCTTGTGTGTAGATAGGTGGAGTATAAGACAAAACATAGAGTTAGGCTTCCAGGCCTACAAGAGTCTGGACATAGGTGGGGTTAAGTAATAAGGGAAAATTCTGTTGGATGTTGGGGTAACATAGAAGAAAGATGGACTTTAATTGGACAGTATGGGGGAAGGGTGGTCAAAATGTTATAAAAATGAGAAGATTGCTAACCTAGAGTATTCAGATTTATTGTAGTAATAATATATTGAATAAAGAAGTAGACTGTCATAAGGAGGAAGTAGTTGCTCGGACCCCTTTGCAGCAGAGGACAGACATGGAGGAGGAGAAGAGGAAGCCCAACTCCCAACCACCCAGCCCCTTGCCCAGCTGGCCGGAAGCCCAGGGCCTCCACGGGCAGTCAGAAGGGCCAGTGGGTGCATCAGTCCTGCCACTGTCAGAGAGTGAGGAGCGGGCCTTGGTCAGGGTGCAGAGCTTTAGGGAAGGTGAGGAAGGTGTAGCAGCAGTTCAAGTGCTCTACCACTTCGAAGACATTACTCAGTGGCACTATGGGAGACCCCAAGGGCTGGAGCAATGGGAAATGAATCTGACAGTCTACAGGCTGGACCAGTGGGAAGCATACTGTGTGAGATACCAAGAACTCCAGCACTGGGATGTACAAGTGATAACCCAACAGGTGCCCCAATGGGAGGATGAGATGGAGACGACACTGCAAGAACTTTCCCAGTGGGAAGATGTGGGAACCCCAGAGGACCCCCACCCTGTTCCCCAGCAAGGGCCCAGCTCTCCCAGCAGCGGGGGCACAGAGTTGGCAGCAGAGGAAGCCTGTGGCCTGCTCAGCACGGCTTCTGCCCCACTGAGTCCTTGGGACTGCGTTGAAAAAGTGCTGTCCAGGGTAGAAGGCATGAGCTCCCTGAAGCTTTCTGACTGGGATGAAGACACCGGGGAAGAGCAATCCCAAGGAGACGTCAGTAGCTGCCAGGAGCTTTCTGACTGGGACAAAGACATTGAGGAAGAGCAGTCCCAAGGAGAAGTGAAGAGCTCCCAAGAAGTGGCTGACTGGGAAGGAAAGAGCGATCAAGGGCTGTCACAAGAAGTCGGGAGCTACAAAGGACTGTCCAACTGCGAAGACTACAGGGAGGAAGAGCTGTCTCATGGAGAAGTCAGTAGCCACCAAGACCAATTGTCCTCTTGGGATGACTACACTCCCCAAGAGCTTTCCCAGGAGGAAGATTCTTTGGGACAGGAGTTTTCTGACCGGGAAGCTGCCTCAGCCTCAGCATCGTCCTGAGAGGAAGATGACAGCGACAGAGAACTCCCACTGGAGGACTGCCGCCCCGTGACCGTCCACACCATCTGGGTCAAGCCCTGGCACCTGCCAGAGGACGAGTGGGAAGAACTGAGCATCCTGGAGCTGCCACCAGCAGAAGACAGAGAACAGAGGCTGAGAGCTCTGGCGGAAGAGGGGTTCTCAGTGCCCGCTCCTCGCGAGGTGTGGGTTGAGTGCCGGGCCTCTCCCCAGCTGCAAGCCCAATCCTCCACAGCACCTGCAGCTTCTCCTGCCTTCGACAGGCAAGTGACAGAGGCAGGGACACACAGCCCGGTCCTCACCCTGCACAGCCCCTGCCACCCCCCAGCCTCTGGCCTCCCCAGCTGGAAGCCCGGGCC
>VXBA01004037.1:413609-441202 GCA_013399895.1 Serilophus lunatus | reverse complement strand
CGCTCAGATTGGAACACAAGGGCAGCGACCCCTGGCACTGCAGCACATGGCTCCAAGCTCCGTTAAGCCTGGCCTGGGACACGTCCTGGGATGGGGCAGCCACAGCTTCTCTGGGAAACCTGTGCCAGGGTCTGCCCAGCCCCAGAGGGGAGAACTGCTTTCTGCAAACAGGACTAGCACATTCCAGTGCTCAGACAGCTCCACCAGCCTCGGCCACCTCCCAGGTGGCTTCGATGTCTCTAGCCCAGCAGAAACAGCAATTTCCTGCCCTGCAACAGACAAACCAGCAGCAAAGGAGGCAGCTCAGACCCATCTGGAAGACTGTCCCGGTTTGAGACAATAGAGAATTTTATGACTTAGAATAGAAGCTCATAAAATGAGGAAAAAAAACAAACAACAAAGTTTATTACAGGGAAAGGGGAGAAAAAAAAAGATAAACCAAACCCAAATAGATATATATTATAATGATAATATAACATTTGGCTGAAATAATCAGTGTTGTCTGTCTCAAAGGCAATCCCCATCCTGATAAAAGTCCTTTCCAGCAGGCCAGGGAACACTGCAGGGGAAAAGGATCTGCCTTTCAGGTCTTACAATCCCAACACTGAGGTGAACCCTAGGAGTTCCTTTCTCTGTTAAAAATTAAAATTAATAGAGAGATATCTGGGCTTTGCCGTTTGCCCAGTTTCAAAGCCGTGTTGACAATTTTGAATCACTTTACACAAGGTTTTTCCAGCCCTGAGATCACCACTGTGGAGTTCAGGAGCCACCAAGGGCTACCATTTCAAAGTCACATTTGTATTACTTATACTGTAGATCTGATCTATGTATCTTGTTTATAGATGGAGGACTTCACCTGTAGCTTTATTCAAATTAAGCTTTATGCATCATATTACCTATTCTGTCTTCATATCCCCTCTCTGCTCACCCTTTGCGAGTTCTTTCCTCTCTGTGCCCAGTGCCTGGAAATATTGTACAAAGTAAAGTTGCCCCTAAGAAGCACAGGAATTAATGCCACACATGTAAACTCGATGGAACACATGAACAATGAGCCAAATTTATAAAAAAATCTCTATCTAGGAAAAAAGCTATGGGCCATGGTTCTGAATCAAAGCCCCTTGGTAAGTGGCAGGTGGCTGCAAGTGTATCTAACTTCTGTTCTGCAGGTCGTGTTATTCGTTTTGACCTACCAAAAACACTCTCAAAATATCCATGTCCTAAATTACCCAAGATTAAGTACTTCTGCCATCTCCTGACAGCCCTCCTGGAGTTCTTGTAAAAATATAATTATCTCAAGCAGACACCTGTTACATCACCTCTGCCAGTCTGTCAGCTGATTCTTAAGGCCTACTCACTTGTTCTCTGCTCGTTTCTCTCTGGCTTAACGGCAAAGGAGTGGCAAGGGCTACTCCTTGATGTGAAGCATAACCACCTCCTTGCCTTCCCACTTCTATCCATCCACTGCAGCACCCCCCTCTAGAGAGCTACTCCCCCAGGTCTCTACAATCCCAGTGGTGTTACAGCTCTGCAGCTTTGCTTAGGCTTCTTATTCCCTCTGCTTCTTCTCTAGGCTAAATCCATTTTTATACAGGTATTTCTCAAGGGCCTCAAATCATACCCCACATCTCTGCAGGTTTAAGAACATCCCCTGCTATGTTGCTGCTGAGAAAGATCTATTTTGTCCCTTGTGCCCTTCTCTTCATGTTAGGAAAACACTATCCTGTACATATAGTTTAAAATACTTTTCACTCCATTAGCAAAGACACTCTTGCTTCCCTGCCAGACATCCCATCCCTGCACAGTAGTGTTTATTGCTCATAGAGCAATCAATTTGATCACAGAAGCCAAACTAACATCAGACCTAAGTGAAGGTCCAATCAGACCTACTGGCTGCCTCACCTTTCCCCGCATCCCTGGAGCTCTAAGAACTCTTGATGCATTTTGTGTTATCCTTGAGAGCACTCTGGGTATTCACACCAAAAAGGAGCAGGGGGTATTAGTCCAAGGGCCAGGGAAGCCTTGACTTTTCTTCTGCAACGTCTTGTATCTGAGCAAGAAACCCCCCCTAAAAAATCAGGTCAGATTGACAGACACCTGCCTTCATCACCTAAGGAAGGAGTCATGAATAACTACTGTATGCCTTTTAACGCTGTTTGGGCTCAGCTTTCTCTGATGGAGCCCCAGTGAGTCTGTTTCATCCTTAGCCAATGCCCAGAGCACTAAAAGTTTGCTAAAGTTGCAGATCTGTAGATAGATCAGGAGCTTTTCTTCTTTGGCAGAAGACACAGCCTACTCTATCTGGACAGTCTTCCACTTTCCCCTGTTTGGCCATGATCTCCAGCTGCTGCTGCTCCTCTCTCCTTTCCTCTCCTGCCTCTGCAGCTTTCTTGAAAAGGACTCTCAATATACTCTTCAAACTCCCTAATGCTGTGCAGTCTCTCAGCTCTCTCCACTGCTCCATCATCTGGCAGCTCAGTGCCTTGACCAGAGCACACCTCTCACAGAAGGGACTTCAGGCTTCTTTGCAGCATGAAATCTGCAGTGGCCAGAGCCTTCCCTGTGCCAAGGCCATTGGCATCAGTCAGCACTGGAACATGTATCCTGTGGCACGCTGAGACCATCACTTCACTGCCTCCCTGTGGTTCTTCTCAGCCCTGAGCAGCACTGGCAGGCCCCTGTGTCCCTCTCCTCACTCACTGCAGTCACAGTGGCCATGTCTCTCCACTGCCCCTCACACTAAAGAGACCAGCCTGGCAGTCAGTGGCTCCAAGCAGCAGCAAAGCCCAGGAGAACGGGCAGCATGGCCTGTGGTTTCCATTCAGACTGAGAGCAGCAGCCAGAAACAGCAGCCTCCTTGCCTAGTCCTGCCAGCTGGCACCAGCACCTTGTCCACGTGCCCCCAAAGCCACACCGTGAGCAGCCTGACCCATGCCGGCCCATTCCTGCCCTGCTGCTTTTCTGCAACCCTGTCAGAGCCTCACCACAGCCCTCGCCTGTGGCTGCTGCTGTGCCTCCCTCGCTGCAGATGCCTCCAACAATCTCTGATCTGATGTGAGAGCCTGAAGGGCTTCTCAGGGGCAGGATTTAGTCCACGACACTCAGCCCTGATATCATAAATAATAAGACAATGTTTTATCGGATTGTGACACTGAGAGGTGTCAGGCTGACAGGAAATGTGCAAGGTAGTAGGTAGGTTTTTCAAGCTTACTGAACACTAAATTTCACTTCAGCATTTAAATAACCATTTAAAGAGTTTATCAGTTTATTTTTTCACAATAAGCATATCCATTCAATTGTATTTTTATTATTATAAATTAAGATGAAAGATTTTTCCTGCAGCCAGTTTAACACTTTTAAATGTTGCTTATCATTGAATCAATGCAGATATTACTGCAAGCATAAATTTTAAGTGTTGTGGGATTTTGAGGGTGGCTTTTCATTCACAATGTATGTGTGTGCATGTGCTTAGCTTTTTTTTCTCTAAATACAGGGACAATGTGATCTCTACATTTTTAAGTATGGTAGGGAAGTTCTTTCTCTACCTTTTGAGTTCAGTGGAGAAACTTAACAATATTCAAGAGTGTCAAGATCTTGGAAATAACTCTTTAACATTTTGTTAAATTGGACAGCTGAATAAAGGAAAAGTTGCCACTTGAGGACATAGCGTTAACTAGATAAGAAAGAATCCACAAAAATGAGCAGTATGCTCTTTGACAAAGATGCAACCTGGGGAAAATCTTCATTCATAGTTAAGGCCTTTCTGAGACACCAAAGTCAGTAATCATGTGACACGAATCTATACAAAATTAGAAATTGCTCAATCTAGGGTTGCAACTAGTTTGTTCTTTCTGAATGACTGGTCTTGAATATTACATATTTTATCCAGATCAAATATCCATGAGCAAAGGAAGAAAAAAGTTATAGAATCACAGAATTAATCAGGTTGGAAGAGACCACTGAGATCACAGAGTCCAACCTGTTGCTACAACTATTAGCAACCTATTACCCAGCACCATCTCATCATCTAGATCCTCTAGATCATGGTACAAAGTACATCATCCAATCTTTTCTTAAACACATCTGCTGATGATGACTCCACCACCTCCCAGGGAAGCCCATTCCAGTGGGAAGTCATTCTTTCTGTGAAAAAGTTTCCCTAACATCCAGTCTAAACCTCCCCTGATGCAGCCTGTGTCCTCTTGTTCTGTCACTGGGGGCCTAAGAGAAGAGACCCACCTCCACCTGGCTACAACTTCCTTTCAGATAGTTATAGACAGCAATAAGGTCATCCCTGAGCCTCCTCTTCCCCAGGCTGAACAACCCCAGCTCCCTTAGGTGCTCCCCATAGGGCTTGTGCTTCAGTACCTTTACCATCCTTGTTGCCCTTCTCTGGACATGTTTGAGCAACTCAACATCTTTCTTAAACTGAGGGGCCCAGAACTGGACACAATACTCAAGCTGTGGCCTAACCAATGCCAAGTACAGGGAAAGAATGACTTCCCGCGTCCTACTGGCAACACTATTCCTGATACAGGCCATGATGCCATTGACCTTCTTGGCCACCTGGGCACACTGCTGGCTCATGTTAAGTTTCCTATCTACCAGCACTCTCAAGTCCCTCTCTGCCTGGCCTCTCTCCAGTCACTCAGTCCGCAACTTACAGCACTGCATGGGGTTGTTGTGACCAAAGTGAAGAACTCGGCACTTGGACCTGTTAAATAATCATTAGATTTCCTGGAGTAGGCGTGGTAAGTTACCATGTTTTCTGAGGTATCCAAGTCAATTTACCAGTCAATGTGGAGGGACGCAGTTGAACAGTAATTATATAAAGTCTCTGCTGTAGAGTTCAATAGACAATAGACATCTGTAAAGTTTAAAGCACTATTCCTACTGCGTGATATTCTCTGTAAGCACACAATGTTGGTTTCAGTTCCATTGTGATGAATTACACTCACTTTTGTTTTTTAACAACTTCCAGTTGTCCAAGCACGATGAATTGAATTCAAGTTCATGTATTCAAACTTAGCTAAGTGTCATAATGAGGAGCACAATCTTCTTTGATATGGTGAAATATGAGTTACCTTCTCCATCTCTTTGCTTTGAAGACCCTTCTCCTCTATATTTTGCAGAACTAAACAAAAGTATTTTAAATACCAGCTTCATATTATCAATAAATAAATACATTTGTGCTTCTCAAATTAATTCCTGGGGAGTTTTTTAGTATCAGAAAATTTTCCAATAGATTCTCATCTAGAGGATTTATTTTTGGATAAATTCAACATATTGAATATTTTACATTTTTCAATGCATAAACCTTTATTATAGGGGTTCATAAAGTTTATAACTAAAGTTCATAACTAAGGTTTGCAGAGATTCATAACTAAGGTTTAGCTAGTGGGAAATTTCAAGAAGTAGTGTCTTGGGTTAGCTGAGACTGAGAAAACTTTCCCTGTTTCGACTCAAGTTTAAATAAAAAGACACCACTAGTGATCAGTTGCCAACTGGATGTGACACCATTCACAACCACTCTCTGGGCTCGGCCATTCAGCCAGTTCCTAACCCAGCACAGCATGCTCCTGTCAAATCCCTGGGCTGCCAGCTTCTCCAGGAATTTACTATGGGAGACTGTGTCGAAGGCTTTGCCAAAGTCTAGGTATACTACATCCACAGCTTTCCTCTCATCTACTAGGCGAGTCACTTGGTCATAAAAGGAGATCAGGTTGGTCAGGCAAGACCTACCCCTCCTAAAAGCATGCTGGCTGGGCCCTGTCCCCTGGTCATCCTGCAGGTATTGCACGATTGCACCTAGGATTATCTGCTGCACAACTTTTCTTGGAAACGAGGTCAGGCTAACAGGTCTGTAATTACCCAGATCATCTTTCCAGCCCTTCTTGTAGGTGGGTGTCACATTGGCCAGCTTCCAGTCATCCAGAACTTCACCTGTGAGCCAAGACTGCTGATAAATGGTGGAGATTGGCTTAGCAAGCTCATCTGCCAGTTGTCTCATCACCCTAGGGTGCATCCCATCTGGTCCCATGGACTTATAAGGATCCAAATGGTTCAGTAAGTCTCTAACTTCTTCTTCCTGGATTTCAGGGGGACTATACTGAACCCTGACCCCATTTACCACTTCAGATGATCAATTGTCCTGTAGACAATCTGACCTGCTGCTGAAAACAGGAAAAGGAAGCACTGAGTACCTCTGCATTCCCCTCACCTGTAGTGACTATATTTCCCTCCACATCCAATAAGGAGTGGAGGTTATTACTTCTCTTCTTTTTGCCATTAATATATGTATCAAAAAACTTCTTATTGTCCTTCACAGAGGTGGCCAGTTGAATTTTGCGCTGGGCTTTTGCCTCTCTAATTTTCTTCCTACATGACCTAACAATGTCTTTGAACGTAACCTAATTTACCTCCCCCTTTTTCCAAAGGTGGTACATCCTCTTTTGATTTTTTAGCTCCTTCAGAAGCTCCTTGCCCATCCAAGCCAGTCTTCTTCCCCTATGGCTCATCTTACAGCACATCAGGACGGCCTGTTTCTGTGCCTTCAAGATTTCATTCTGGAAGTATGTCCAGGTTTTCTGGACACACTTAGTTTTAAGGGCTATTTCTCAAGGTATCCTCTCAATTAATTTCTTGAATAATCCAAAGTCCACCAGACAAAAGTCCAGTGTGGATATTCTGTTCATGCCTTTCCTTGATCCACTGTTTATCAAAAATTCAATTATCTCATGATCACTGCACCCCAGGAAGCCTCCAACCACAGCATCTCCTACCAGCCTTTCTTTATCAGTGAAGAGCAGGTCAAGCACCACCCAACCCCTGATTGGCTCACTCACCAGCTGATATAAAAAGCGATCCTCAATGCACTCTAAGAACCTTCTGGACTGCCTCCTCTCAGCTGCATTAAGTTGCCAGCAGGTATCTGGCAGATTAAAGTCTCCTAAAAGGACAAGGGCAGCTGTCCTTGAGACAGCCTCAAGCTGCTTAAAGATCACATGATCTATAGCAGACACCAATCAGGATGCCAGACTTGTTGATAACCCCTCCAACTCTTACTCATAGACACTCGACTATGAGTAATGTCAACTTCCACAGCATCGAGAGTCTCCCTAATATAGAGGGCCACCCCTCCACCTCTTCTCTCACACCTGTCTCTCCTGAAGAGCTTTCAGCCTTCTATGGCAGCACTCCAGTTTGGTGAGTCATCCCACCATGTTTCCATAATAGCATCAATATCATAGTTCTCTTGCTGGACCAGTACTTCCAGCTCCTCTTGTTTATTGCCCATACTGCATGCATTAGTGTACATGCATTTCAGCTGGGATACTGACTTTACCCCTGATGTAGTCTCACCCACTTGTGTCTCATCTTTGGTGAGCCTGGTCTCCTCCCCCTTTGGACCTAGTTTAAAGCCCTCTCAATGAGGTTGGCTAGCACATGGGCTAACATCCTCTTACCCCTTTTAGTTAGATGGAATCCATCTGAGTCTAGCAGGCCAGGTGCAGTAAAGGTCTCTCCATGATTATAAAACCTAAAATTCTTTTGTTGGCACCACCCTTTAAGCCACTCTTTAACAGCATATGTTCTCTTTCTCCTTTCAGTATTTGTCCCTGCTATTAGATGAACTGAAAAGAAAACCATCTGTGCTCCTACCCCACCAATTAACCGACCCATTTCTTTAATCTCCTTTTTAATCACTCTGGTACCCCTCTTTTCAAGTTCATCACTGCCAGCCTGAATAACCAGCAGTGGATAATAACCTGAGGACTGTATCAATTTTGGAAGTCTCCTAGCAATATCCCATACCAGGGCTCCAGGGAGGCAGCATAACTCCGTATGGGATGGATCCAGGCTACATATGGAACCCTCCTTTTCTCTCAGAAGGGGGTCACCTTCCACGGTCACCCACCTTTTCTTCTTAGTACTATCAGTTCTGATCTGTTTGATTGATGAAGGAAAACTGGGATGTTCCTGGGGCGAAGAGCTATCATCAGTATCATCATAAATCATAATCATCATCATAGTCTGATCATAAATCATTAATGGCATTCCCTGCAATCACAGCAGTCAGAGCTCTGGACAGCAGCATCCCTCGACATAGGTACTGTTTGAACAAGCATACTCCTTTTACTAACGGTTTTTAATCTTTTATTCACCATTGGTGAGAGGAGGGAGACAAGGAAAAAGAAAACCAAAAAAAGACAACTGCACCTACCAGGAGGGTGTCTGCAGCCCTGCCTGCTCACCCTGCCTGCATGAGTTGTTGTGCAAACTGCCTCTCTATGACTGCCTCTCCATGGCCCTGTTAGCCTTCTCCTGTAAAGAAACCGAAGAACAGGGAGCAGCCCCAAATGGAAGCAGGGAGCACAAGTTCTCACAGAGTCCCAGGGAAACATCAAAGCTCAACATGTTTCTGTTGAAAATTCTCCAAGACTCATGGGTGCTGCACTTGCCCCTATGCCCTGCACACTCTTGGCCCATTTGCATGTGCAACATGCTCCCATCAGGACCCTGCATGTGCCTCCTGCTGCCAGAAGCATCGCACTGCCAGAAGCATCGCACTCACAGCAGGCCCTATGCACACATCCTGCTGGCACTGATGCCTTGGGGTTTATCCTTATATTTTGGGGGGATTTTAGTCTAATTGGATAACTTGAATTATAAGCTTTCCTGCGAGGCCTTTTCCTGAACATTTACATTCTTCTCTGGATAACGAGAGTACCAAGAAAAAGTGTAGTCTCAGAACTCCTGGACTTGCATGGAAGAACGTGGATGCCAGGAACTACACAAATTCTAGTTGGTTACTTTAGGAACATAAGAGTTAATTGAACATCAGTTGAGTGCTTCAGTGAATAGTTAATTTAAAAAGTTATAAATGTAAGCAAATAATTATTTTTCAAGCTCTTTAACCTAGACAATGCTCAAATAAAGAGCTTCTCTTCCTTTTCACCTCTGCTAATTTGTGTTGTAATTTTTATTCCTTATTTTGTCTCCAAGGCAACAGCAAAACACTCTGATGCCCCTGACACCCGCACGCATCCTGCTGGATGCCTAAATTCCTGTAGTGATCATTACTGATGAACTTGTACTGCTGATTTTTCCCTTATCAGAAATTCAATGATTCTTCATGGTTCTTTTTATGCAGTATACCTTATGTCTTATGTTTTAAGCCAAAGCTAAGCTAAAATCTTCCAAAATTTAGATTATATCTAGTTCATTGTATCACTAGACTTAAAGATTTTAACTTTAAATGCGATTCAATAGAGATAAATAATTTTATGACTGTCAAAGATTTTTAGGTTACTTCATATACCAGAATAAAATTAAGGTTAATATGTAAAATAACACTATAATTTAATATATACATTTATTGTGTACATATAGACGCAGATGGGGCATACATATAAATTAACCTTTACAAATATAGATAAACAAAAAAAACATATTGGTCAGATGATGATAACTGCAGCTCCATCTTCAAGATACAAATATCCTTAAAGAGCTTCATCCACTAAGAGTAGTTTTATAACCCCTCCCCAAATAGATTATCATCACGAGATCGTCATTCTTTTAAGAGACTAAGAGCACTAAGTTCTTACAATGTCATTTAAGAGTGCTATTTTCTTATGACAGGTACTAGATTTGTGCAGATCTTTTAGTGCTTAGTATCCCCCTTCAGTTTGTGGTGAGAAAAGCTTCCAGAGAAGTATTGTAAAACTAGTGAGTGATAGTGATCCCACTGAGGACATCACGTTGTTTTTTTTCCAGTCAGGAAGAGATATTAGGCCAGGTGCAGTCAGTCTGTGCACACATACCTTAAAAGAATTTCAAATATTGGCTTAAAAACTACATTGAACTTTACCTTTTGCTAAATTATATAATTATATCAAGGGAGAGAAAAGTCCTCTCTTTCATTTCTCAACAAAAAAGTAGAATTACTGTTGCTCCAAGGTTATATGATTTCAGAATTTCATTAGTGTTATAAAAATACACAAAATGTCAAAAATAGTAAAAAATTAATAGTAAAAAATTTAAAAATACCCCAAAAATACACAAAAGCAGAGTTACTACTTTTTCCTGAAATGATGTCAAGGAAATATTGTTACAATATTTACACAATACTAGACAGAGCAGTTTTGTTCTGTTTTTAACCTTTCAATAACAAAATTTTACTTGTAAAAATAGTCATGCTATATGACATTCAAGCTTGTACAACTTATGCAAGATATCCATGACATGACAAAAAAAGTTGCAGAAAGGCAGATGCAATGACTTAAAGCTTGTTTTACACACAACTGTCTTCTTGTGAAAATAGGTATTTCAAGTTGGTGAATGCTTTAGCTCCTAATATTTCTATGAATTTTCCACTTTTAGGAAGAGATATAATGTTATGGTTCTTTTTAAACTCCCTGATGGGCCAGTTTGCCAAGTTTTAAGGCTTTTTTTGCCATGTTGTAAAAGTGTGATACCCAAACAAAAAGGCGGCTTCATGACTTCATCACTGAGGTCACAGTTATGCCCTACACATTTACAATCACTCAGCTGCACTGATGATATCAGGGAGCTAGTCCTTGGGCACTCCCACAATACTTCTTTCTCAAGAGCACAGGCTCCTCCACTTTGGCCCCTCTTCCGGGGTTTCCTCAGCAAATCATCCTCAAATACTGTAACGACCTCTGAGCCCAGAGGCTCTGGGGTGCCTGAGCCACCCTTGGTGCCGTGGGCTCTCACTCTGCCCAAACCTGTTACAGCAGTTAATGACAGGATGAAGAATTCTCTAAGTGGAGAATAAAACAGGTGCCATCTGCCATGGAACCCAAGCTTAAGGGCACTCTTTAGCTCATTATGTGATCACCTGCATGATAAGAGCTGGAAATAGGATCAGGTAGCTTTTGCTTAATCTGCTTGCCCTTTTGCATTAATGCTGTTGTGCCACTACTGTGATTTATTAGTAATAATGCTTGTAAAGAGGAAATTGCTGTTTTTTTCTGGCCATGCATAACTTGTCAAAATTAAATACATGCTTTGCACTAGGGATGCTGTCACCTTTACTGTACCTCATTAAGCAAATTGAATTCATAAAATCTTAAATAGCATTGTGCCTGAGCTTTCCTCAACCACAAAATTCAAGTCACCAAATTACTCTAATTACGCTCCTGTAGTTGGGTTATTTTTTCTGGGAGTATATTTCAAAACTATTCCAGTGTCAATTTTCATGACTGTCTTGTTATGGAGGTGTGGGGCACAGTGCAGCCTTCGCTCTCACTCCTTTTTGAACATGCTTTGCACATCCTCAGCTTTACTTCCAGGGGTGATATTTTTGTTCAACTTAAGCTAGAACCACACAAAAAATCAAGGGCCAAGTCAGCTGTGTGCACTGGTCTGGGGAACTGATAGTAACAATACCCATGGTTAATTATTCATGATTGAGGAAGAAACTGTCTTAGTGCAGTACATACATATATATATTTATCCCTAGTCTATCTTAAAAAAAAATAGAATTTCAATTTTAAAAACTTTACTTCTAAAAAGGTATTGTTTCACATATGTGGACATTCCAAAATGAAGTTGTCAGGACAAATCACACAAAACTAATATGGTTAGAAAATCAGAGTCTTTTAGAAAAAGAAAAAAACATAGAACACACATGGATATAAAATCAGCTAATGTGAATTCTGAGACTAAATATGTTAAACATAGACATTATTATGCTGGTTTGTGCAGACATTAACCAGAAGAAATGGGCATGAAGAGAAATATAGGACATCAAATATAAAAAATGAAAAAACGATTCTTTACTGTGAGAGTGATCAAACACTGAAATAGATTGTCCAGCCAGGTTGTGCAATTTCCACTCCTGGAAATATTCAACACTCGACTAGACATGATCTGGCACAAACTGTTCTAGCTGACACTGCTTGAGAAGGGTGTTTGGATTAGATGCATCTAAGCTGTGATAATGAGTAATTGAAAGGACAAACTGAAAACTTTCACAATTGAAAAAAGAGAGTATCTTCTTGTAGAAACTAGTTTTAAGAAGAAAATTTCATAATCTACAAGTGCCAAATTTGAACAATGTTCCTCCTCACATCCAAATGATAAAATCACATCTGTAAGAATTGCGTCAAATCACTTTAATGTTATTTGTATTAAGAACATTGGATTTCATTTCCCAAGCACAACACTGCAGGCACTGAGTAGACAAATTACTGAAATAAATTTGTTGGCTTGCCTTGAAAAAAATTTAATAACTAGAAATGTAAATGATTAATAATTACTAGTAGTAATCAGCCATCTCATCTCTACACATTTCCCATGGTCATTTTGACAGTCAGTATTTGTCTAATGTGAATTCATTGACCCTCAAGTAATTACCCAGTCATTATCAGACAATACAATGAACTTCAACAATAACTACCAATCGATACGATCACTAATGCAGTATGAATCCTCACGTTAATGATCCAACATTCAAACTTGAGTTTGCTTAATATCCAGGTTCAATAATCCTTGTCTGTGTGCTTCAGGATATTATATTCATAAGAGGATGCTTAGATTAAATATCCATTTCTTTAAATGTCAATCCTTTGTACATGATATATTTGATTTTCCCATTTCACATTTGCATCTCTAAACGTGTATTGGTAAATGTTCAACAATGGAAATTAAGTGAGTACAAGCAAACAGATTTAAAATTCAGTATACATTTACAATGACACTGAAGTACCCTTCTGACACCATTCTTTGGCTAGAGCATATAATTAAAGATATTTCAGACATTATCAAATTAATAGAACTACTGACATGGTAAAAGACAACTAACCATTTCATACAAGATTTCTTGAATGACCTGTTCTTATAAGTTGCAATAAAGCTTCTCATGCAAAACATTTGCTAGTTTATCACTAAGCTGAGCTTCATAAAATTAGACATTCTTGAATGAAGCTGATATTTCCTCTCCAATGAAACTTCTTCAGACTGATATACAGCTAGCACCGTATTTCTTTTACCTGATTTTTCCAAGAATGACAAATATTCCTTTTTGATACTAGGAGCTAAATCAGATACATGCACTTACGAGATTTTATTTTGATATTGTGAAAATGTTGTGATTATCTAATCAATTTTTTCTTAAAAAGTCTCAGTGTAATTGTTAATGAAGTTTAAAAACTTTATTGTCTGAAATATTTCTAATGTCTTTTAAATTATATTAAAACTATATGCCACCCTTTGTTTACAAGTAGCTTATATAATTAAATTGTTGATAAATAAAAGTTACTTATGTAATATATTTCCTATTCCATGTTCTTTATATTTAGTATTTTCTAGTTTAAAAGTTTAGCAGTAATTTTCTATGCAGAATGGTCTTATAACAATGCTCACACTGGCACTGACTAAAAAACTTTTACATTTTCTCTGGCTTTCCCATTTTTACCCTATTTTAAATCTTCTTCATCTCTTATCTAAAGTAATTATTTTCAATTGAGAGGTAGTGAAGTAATTAGTTATTACAAATACTTGCATTGTAGTAATGAGCCATCACTTGAAACCAAACATTTTTTTTTTTTGCATTTAAATTTTCTCCTAAGATGAATACATCTCAAAATACTATTAAAAGAACTCTCAATTTATGCTAAAAAAACCTGTCTTCTTTAGACTTAATAATGTTTGGATTTTAATCTTACATTTTCAAATACCTAGCAGCATTTCTCTATTTTCCTTAAATGTATGGTTTTAATAATACTATCCCATGATATTTGTTACAAGGACTCAGAACAATCATGACCGAGTAGATGCTTTCAGAATGAAGGATTTATTTATTTTTTTTAATGGTAGCTCTTAGATATTTAAATGTGAAATGTGAGAAACTTGAGAAGTAAGTATTTTAGTTACGCTTGCAAAGAAACACACACATAAAAAATCCATTTTAGCCAGCTGTAGAGTACAAAAAATGTAGAAGATATGAGTTTTCTATTTTTTGGAACCTCTATCAAATTATTTCTATTTTAATTAGCTGTGCTAATTAAATGCTAATTAAAATGATAAATTAACTTTAATTCTTTTTCTCAAAGTGGTTGTTAAATTGCATTGTGAATCATATTTCAGTCAGCCTTAGAAAATATATTTCAATATATGTTACTGCAACAACATCTTTAAGGTAATTTCTATACTCTTTTATAACTTGACTGGCCTCATTTATACTGTATTTTTATTAAATTTTATCTTTTTGGCCTACCTCAAGTGATAAATTTCTTTCAGATATATGAAACTAGCCTTTTGAGAAAATTTCTACTATTTTCTAGACAGGGCTTCCTGCATGCTAGTGAAAATTTGCAACTAATCACATGCTATACTAGAAATAAAGATCCTATTATCCAACTGAATTGTCTTGAAGGTAATTTACTATTTCAGGGCTCTGTGTTCGTTTGTCAGGCAGCTGTAGAGCTGGAAACCAGCATGCCAAGGGGAGCAGTAGGTGGAAGCAGGGTTAGAGGTGCGTAGGAGACAGCACATCAGTATCTCTTGTGGACCTTGGAGGATGTGTGGGGAGGTTCCTTCATGCAAGGGAAGTATTGTGTTACTCTCAAACCCAGAAACTCCTGCTGAGCCTGAGCTGAATGAGGAAGAGCTCACTACCCAGAGAAGGGGATGTTATGGTTGCAAGTGCTGGATCACCAGCTCAACGATGACTGCTCTGATACTGCACTCAAGGCTTTGGAAACTGCCTCATAGCTTGCAGCCAGAGGAGACAGGGGCATGGGGAACATGTGGATGAGCTCCTACACGCATTCTGTAGGACATGCTTTGTTGCCAGGGTTGTCAGAATAAGATGGGCGTACAATTGAGAAAGTTTAGAAAAACAGAGATTTTAAGATAAGATTCTACTATTTTAAATAAGACCCATTATATTTGCTTTATATTTTATTTGCAAAGGAAATAGTTTATTAATACCAAAGGTGTTTCAATAGCTTGTTAAAATACAAAGTATAAAGCATGTGTTCCTGAACAAAAACATTTTTTAAGTACTGATATTTTGTTTTCATTTATAATCTGTGCATTTTCAGGCAAAAAGCAGTGAAAAGTCCCTTGTGGCAGTAAACATCTGTGAAACCAAAAAACGAGTGCTTACGATGAGCTTTTTTTTTTTTTAATTGTGAAAGATATTACAGAACTTCACCATTTTTAAACACAGTTTTCTTTTTAATCCTTTTTATTCAGATGGAAAATGTTTTATACCACAAAAACCTACTAAATATTCTTAAAGAAAAGGTCAAAGCACCTCACAAGAATGTGCAATACAAATATTTTGAAAGTCTGGTTTTGAAACAGGAGTTGTACTCACAATATCCAATACACTACTCATTCATTTTTGTAATGCAATAAACCTCACTGTAAACAACACTGCAGTATGTTGAGTAACATTCTCCCCAAATGAATCAGTTGCAAACTTAAACAAAGTAAGCATAGGTGCAGGATAGCTTGTGATAATATTAAAAAGTACCCTTTTGTGTTTTAAAAGGTTTGCTGTTCAGGTAGGATCCTTACATTGCTAAAATAATTGAAAGGATCATTCTTGAGGTAGAAATCAACTTCCTCCAGTAAAGTGCTTGGTTAACTTGTACTAATGTCTCTTATTTCCCACCACCTGCAATAGCATGAGGTAAATATGTTGTGTCTCATCTGGATCACGCTCACTAGGAGCAACACTGTTTCTCTATCATCACAGATGAGGTTTTTTTTTTAACTCATCTCCCACCTCTCATCTGCAAGTTACAAAATTCTTAAACACAAACCCCCCAAACCCCATAGTTTTATTTACCAAACTGCAATGAAAACTAAATAGCACCATTATCAGTGTACATCTGCATCAACTCAAATATAATTTATCAAGAATTTTCTCCCTATTCATTAGCATATCAGATTATTTGGTTCTTCTGTTGTGTCCCAGTAAGCTCAAAGGAGCCTATATCCATTATGTTTACTTGAGGTCTTTTTCTGATTAGTACAACAATTTGTCTTCAGACAAAATTAGAAAATTAACTGACTCTGGGACAAATGCTGAAGGACAGTACAGACAAAAAGAATAGACCTGGCTAGAATCTGTAATTCTGGCATCAGTGTAAAGCTAAGAAGCCAGAATGCATGTACAAAGATTTTCCTATCCAAATAGCCATGAAAGAAATTAATTTAAGGGCATGGTATTGGATACATAGTAAGGAGGCAGTAGTCCAGTTCCTAAGGCTGCAACAGGCTTCCTGTGAGACTGCGATAAAGCCATTTATTTCATAGATTTGTGACTGTTGCTAGTCTTAATCTCCAATATTTTCCAAACAAGAACACTAACAAGGAAGAGAATTGCTTAAAGTTATGCTTAAAGTACTGAAGTACTTTACAGAATCAAGGTTTTTGAGCTGCAGTTTCCCAAATGAAGACAGCTCCACTCTTTTTCCCCCATCAGTTCTCAAATGACTTGTTACCTGTCATATTCCCAATTTTACTTCTGTGAACATTCTTGCTTAGTATAGATGAATCATGTAGCACAATTAGTCCTGAGCTTATTTGAGTTGCTCTCGTCTTTCAGTATGAGAAATAATGATACATCTTTTCCATTCTTTATAGTGCACTGAACTTGAGCTCATAAAAAAAGTGGCACACACTTTTAAATTTTGTTAGAAGGCTCTCTCCCAAAGTCTTATGTATCCTGTGAGATAGTAGAGAACCAGTGAGGAGTAGGTTAGAGATAAGGAAGTAATAATAACATTGTCCCTGACAGAGAAGAGCCTGAATTTAGTGTGGGAACAGACAGAAGGAAAAATCTATTTTATCGCATCCCTTGCAGTAATAAAAATTGCTGTTGGAGGCCACCTTCTGAGATATTGCTAAAATAATTTCCTGTGATCTTTGAAGGTTGTTTCTGTACAGATATATATATACACACAAAAAATAGTCTGCTATTGGAGAACAAAGTGATAAAAGAACAAAAAAAGACTTTGAAGTTTAAATCCTATATCTAGAATTCAAAAACTCTATTCACTTTTCCAGCAAAGAACAGTCCTAAAAAAACTCAAATCATACCAGACTCCTATCTTCCTTCAGAAATATAAAAGGAATAATAAACTGCACAGATATTTTATACTCAGTAAGTAGTTCAGACAAATAAGAAATGACATAAACCTTAAAAATAGTTTGATTAAGTCACCAAGATGGAACTCGTCATACCAAAATATCCATGAAACTGTGGGCATAAAGTTTATTTTGAAATTATTCTATGAGGAAGATTATTTGTATTTTTTTCCCCAGTGAGTTGTGGTTAAATCATGTCATGTTTGGCTTGAGCACTTAAGGGAGCATGAAGGCAAGACTACAAAAGGAGTGTAAGGAGTCTTTTGTGTTTGATAATTATGTTAAAATAGTCAATTTAATGCTTGGGAATGTCAGAAAGAGCAATCTGTGTCTGTCCACAATGGCAAATTTTCTTTATGCTCTGCCAGCAGTCTCCAAACTTGCCAAACCATCCCAGGCATAGGGGAGATTTCAGTACATATGTCTGCTGTTGTTTTGCCAGGCAAATCTGGGCAGGCTGCCTTCAGATACGTTGTGCAGGTGGGTGGTAGTCAGAGATAAAGTACTGATTGCCAGTGTTCATGGCTACTCCAGAATTACAGTTTAGAAAGTAGAAGTAGCAGAAATACAGAAAAGTCACGAAACCCTGAGATGGGTGCTCTAGTGAAGTGGTCAGTGTCATGACAGAAACATGGTGAGAAATAGGCTCTGCTTTGAATAATTACTGCTGCTGTGAGCCCTGTGGAAACACAGATCCCCAAAAGGATGTGGGAGATTTAAGAGTATGCCAAGTGTGATCTCTAAACAAGCCCTTCCAGTGAGAAATCTCCTTGGAACGTTTGTCAGCACACAGAACAAAACTTTCACTGCACTGGTAAGGCTGAGCAACTCAGAGGTCCATTCCTCACCTCGATAATGCTCTTCTACCTCCTTCTTTCAGCCATTCTTGGTGTATATACTGTGCCCTAGGAACTTCTGGCGAAGAGATAGTAGCTGTGTCCACCTTTCCTACAGTTACCAGGGAGCAGAAAGAATTAGGCTATCCCACAATGCAGAAAGAGCCATGACCTAAAGATGACCAGGCACAGGCAGCATCTCTCAGCAGTTTGTGATGTCCCACAGTACCTAATCATGGAAAGCAGAGTCAGGTTTGAGTAATGGAGGCCTTTAAGAGCACAGCAAAAAGCATACTAGAGCTGGGACCCATTCAGCGGGGCCAGTCTGGAGCAATATATGATGGGATCAAGATGCAGGACTGGTTCTATAGCACAAGTCTGAGAGATCCAACCAAAAACAAGGCTGGAGTCAAGCTGCTTACAGTTTAGGTCCAAGGTTCCACCAAGAAGCATAGCAATAGACAGAGCAAGAGACAGGCGCACCGACACCTTGGCTCAGAGAAGAGCTGGAGGCTCAGGGCTGCACACTGAAATTAGGCTCCTGGGCCTATAGAGTGTGGGCAGAGGTCCCAGGTGAGGCTAAACTGGATTATTATGACCTGTTGGTGTCCTCAGGCCACTGGCAACGATACCAGAGTGACTAGGAAAATCACCCAAAATGATGAAAGACTTTTTAATAACTGGAGTACTACATCAAGCACTGTTACATATTTCTTCATAGTGGTGGATCAACTTGGGTTTTGTTGATCCTGTTCAAATCTATGCTACTTGCAAAAATAGAAAACAAGCCCCTGTAAAAAAGAGATTTTCTAGGGCTGAAGGGATGTAACTCTGCTTCCCAAACCCAGTCACAGTTTCAACATTTAACAGAAAACCTCAGGTGTTTCTTTCTGAACCAAGATATTGCTTGGACTTCACTTGATCTGGACACAATATGTTGAGATTTAATCTTGCCCATTCTGAATTTATGCTCCAGACAAGACCATCTTGTGCCATGTGACTATTCCACCCACACAAATTCATACTGATCTGCATGAACTCTATATTCCGCAGAGACTTAGGTTCAAAGCTAAATTACTCCCTTACCCTACTCCAAAATTTGGGACCGGTGCCCTGGAATCAAGGCTATATGTAACAATCCATGGAGTGTAACTCAGGAGCTTGTCTCACTCCACTGTATAATTTAGATGCAGAGAGGGGGTGAAGAAGGGGAAGAATTTCCTCTGTTTTGTGGTTTACTCCACTGTAAATACTTAACATTTTCTAAAATCAAGGCAATTTCATTAAGGGAACTTTAAGAAAAAACAGCATTCTATAACAGACTTCACAAATCTCCCAAGGATTTATTTCATGACCACAAATTTTAAAAAATTTACATTTACATTTTATTAAATGGTGTTAGATTCAATTCACGTAATGCTTTCCATACATCTCAATGTGTTGAAAAATCACACAGAAACTATTACTCTGCCCTGTAGACTGCCTTTAAAATACAGTTTTTTGCATTTGGACAGCAGCCCGTGGCAAATTTGTCTACCTCTGGTAACATTACAGTATCTAGGGTTTGAGTTAGTACCTTGACTTTATGATCTGAATTGCCTAAGCAGTAGTGAAATGTTTATAGTTTCCTTGATTACATCTTTCCATTTCACACTTAATATACCATTGCTATAAAGGGGTCACAATACAATTTCCAGAGCTATTTTTCCAAACTTTTTGCAGAGTAGAGCATTGCAAATGCTTATATGCTGTTGGCATTTGAATGTTTTGGCCATAGAAGAGTGTATCTCTTGCTGCCTGCATCTGTATTGCTTAGGAAGAAAAAAAGCCTATTAATGGAGGTGAAATAACTAGGCATATAGATATCCAAATGAAATAAATATCAACATTTTTATTTAAATGAAAGACCAGATTGTGACAAACAATCGTATGTTAGATATTAGAAGGAAGTTTTTCACAGAAAGAATAATAAAGTAGTGGAATAGTCTGCCCGGGGAGGTGGTGGAGTCACCATCCCTGGATGTGTTTAAAAAAAGGCTGGATGTGGCACTTGGTGACATAGTCTTGTCGAGGTGTTAGGGCAAGGGTTGGACTCAATGATCTTAGAGGTCTCTTCCAACATAGTAATTCTGTGATTCTGTGAATTCCATGGAAACAAGAGGTTTCACAGAATCACTAGGTTGGAAGAGACCTCCAAGATCATCTACTCCAACCCTTGCTCTGAAACCTCAACTAGGCTAGACTATGTCACCAAGTGCCACGTCCAGCCTTTTTTTAAACACATCAAGGGATGGTGACTCCACCACTTCCCTGGGCAGTCCATTCCAAAACTTTATTCCTCTTTCTGTAAAAAACTTCTTCCTAATATCTAACCTATACCTCCCTTGACGCAGCTTGAGACTATTATAAAACTGCAATCATCAAATGTATCAATACTTAACAGCTGGGTATCATTTTGCAAACATAATAAAGGGACTCTAGATTTTGTCTCTGAAATTAAACTTGTCTTCACAAAATATGTGTAGAATTAAAGTTTGCTTTCAATTTCAACTGTTAGTCTGTCTTGCCTTAACAGAGTCCTGTGTGAATGATCACATAGGCCATCAAGTATAGCTTCTAAACCGTGACTGGATGACTTGAGCTTTTGAAGCGAGACAGTAATAAAGCATGTCTTCTGAGTACCAGTAAAGGCATTTACAGAGTAGATGTTCAGATGAACAATTATTTTTCACAACATTCACTTTAGCAATAAATATGAAGGGGCCAGCATGGACCACGTGCCACAGGCAGGTGCTCACAGGCCACTCATTTCCTTCGATCTCTCTCAGAGAAGGAGGTTCAAAGAGTATTGTTTGCAGCTTTTGAACCACTGTCATTCTTCCAAGATACATATTTGTTTTATTTTGAGGTACCTCTTACTTAGTTTCTAGTTTTTAGTCCTCAAGATTTTGTGGTCCCCGATATTTCTATATCATATTTTTCTCTGTGTTTATAAAAGAGGGAAATCTTATGTCTCACCAGCATGTTCAACCACTGCCAATATCTGCCAGAGAAGTGTTACTGATCAGCGTGCATTGCTCTTGCATCTGGGATTTTGAAAGAGAACGCCCTTCTTTTGTGCAAGGATGCTTTCATATTAGAAATACAAAAATATATCAGTAAAAAAAAAAAATTAAAAAAAATCAAGATTTTCAGGTTGCCTACTCATCCTTTTGTATGTTTGTGTGGAATGTATGTGCATGGGTGATAGATTCAGATAAACTATAAAACTTACACTGGTGTGTTTGTAACTCTTACTGGAAATAGTTTTGTATAAAGTTGACATGAAAATTTGGAATCTTATGAGACAAATCACATCTGCATACCAAATTAAGGTAATGCCCATATTTTCTTTGACCCTTCAGTCCCTTCCCACATATGTTGTTATAAAGCATAAGCTTTAAAATTTGGCATAAATTATGTTCATCAGTCAGCTCAGCAAAAGACAAACTCTTCACTACACTTTCCATAAACACATCTGAGGGCAAACTTTTCAAAGATAAATCATCCTGTTTTGCAAATGTAACAAAATGGAACTTCTTACAATGGACACATGCAAAATTGAAGGTAAATTATGAAATTATGGAGCAATACAGTAATGTATATTCAGCAAACAGCAAAATGGGATAAAAAGAAAAAGTAAAAAAGACCTATGGTCTTTTAAAAGTGAATGAAAAAAAAAAGAAAAGAAAAGAAAAATTTAGGGCTGCCAGGTATTATTAATACAATTTTTTTAAACTTTGAGTTTAGATTTAAAATCTAACAGATGTAAATCTGTTTATGTAAATTGAATAAGTAACCACATTTATCAAAAATACCAGCTGTTGCTTAGATATTTACATCCAATTTCTGGATTTTGCAGTGTTCAGCTCCTACTGAGGCCAGTAAAAATTAGGAGAACTGTGATACCTTTTAACTGTTTTAGAGCCTATAGCTACCAAATGACAGACCCAAGGGCTCAAGTTTCCTGTCAGAGATGTGTCTATTGAGTGTCATTGCACTGAATTCAATAGAATTGATGGGTATACAGTCAGTATGATATGATAATCTGCATCTGAAAAGATGTAACTTGAATTTTGTTGCAAGTGCTCAGCTTTACCTATGTTTTTCTAAGGTCAGATCTGTGTTAAGCCTTAAGACAAAACTGAAGCAAAATTTTCTTCTGGGTACAAATCCGTTTCATATACTAAACACATTTCATGCTTGACATTTCCACTGGCATCGATAAGAGCCTTGCACACAGTGCAAGTACAGAATTAGCAACACAGATCCATGATAATGAGAGGAGGGATGAACAACTGCAGCCAAAACAAAGACTTCTGTAGCAGATGTGAAGGGTAAGATTCTAAGTCTGCTAGGAACTTTTTGTTTTCTTTTTGCAGAACTTAAGTTTTACTGAATTTTCTCTAACCTGTGCAGACTTGCTGTTTGTTCATCTTTTATGTCTTTTCATTCTCTTTTTCATTCTCTTTTTATTCTCTGCATGGTTTTAGCCCTTACATGTAATTTTCTTGTGTAGCTTTCTCTTTTTTACCCCATTTAGTTCTTTACTCACATGTTAAAGTTAGAGTATATCAACACATTTTCTAGTGCTAGATTAGTCATTCTGGGTTTTACATGTCACATCTGGATTAAAAGCCCACTGATGTATAGAGTACCATCTTTTGTGTTTAAAGAGAGCCTACTACTATTCTAGTTCTGATCTCTTAGTTCTTTGTTGCATGTTGCTATTTTATTTGATATAATAACAATGTTTTTAATTGCAGATTAGATAGAATATTATTCTGTTTTTCCCTACTGAAACTGGAAGATTTCTAGTAATTTTCAAGTTAATTCTTCTGAAATAATACACACAGAGAGCATGTGAATAAGCATACATATTTGATATTTCTTCACAAATGTGAGTACAAACATTTCTTTCTTGGCTAAAGTAAGGATGGAATGTATTTACGTGAAAAAGAACTCTTATTCTGTACTGAGAAAGCTCATTTGCAGATATTGTGTAAACCCATTTATATGGTAAACATATTTGTTCAGTAAATCATAACCATTCACAATTTATTAAATAAAAAAAGACTGTGGAAACTTGTGCCTTCAATCTGTTTTACACAATGTTTTTCAGACTTTCATATTTCCTCAACCATAAATCTACTCAAGCAATTAAAACCATATTAAAACTATAACAAAATAAATAGCATGAATCTGTATACAGGTGACTCAGAACAAGAGTGGTAAAAAGGCGTACAGTAATGCAATTCTTCTAGCATAATACCTGTTTACAGTTCAAATCAATGCCTTGCACTGGCCAATCAATACCACCTCACTCTGTTTATCACTACTTATAAGCCTTTTCAATAATTCTAATTTTAAAGAGTCATTGCTGAAATTGTATAGCCATTGATTGTTTAAAGGCTGCAGATAGCATGAACAAATTGAATTTTGGATTCAATTAAACCTGTTGAAAAATTGTAAATCACATTTTCTTAAGAAAGTTTCATATCAACCTTTCAGATGAAATCAACTAGCATAGATTCACTATAACTACAGTATATCTGTTAATTTAGATCAGTAGAGGATTTAATTTGTAGGGCGAAGTAACTGCAAGCTACAGAGGAATAGCCCAAACCCCCAAACCTGGTGTTGAAACAATTGTCTCTTTTCATTTTCCCTTGACCTGAACAGGGACTACAATATGCAAGCATGGGTGCCATTATATGTTCCCTGTATCCAGTAGAACCACACACTGTACCTCTTCTCCAATCTGATCAGACACAAGACAGCTTGTAAGCTCCAGACACATAGTAAAAGAATTTTAGGTGAATTTAGTAGAGGTAGTTATTTCAAGTGAACAGCTTCTACACTTAGTGCAAGGTGTGATCACGATGCAGCCTCTCAATAAAATGCTCATGGTCAGATATTTTTCAAAGACAACTGTCTCAGAAACAGAGACCTTGTTAAGTATTAAGTTTCTTATTAAAAATCTAGCCTGTACACCAGCTGTAATAGATAGCACAGTTCAGGCTAACAATGTCCTGGGAGTAAAGATTTAGAAGGGAGATTGTCAGTGTTTCTTCTCTCAGGCTATCTAAAAGTAGCTTATCACTTCGCTTTTCACTGTCTTTTTTTCTGGACCAGAAAGATGAACTTCATGTGTACTGAAGAGAAAATTAAATGCTAAAAATGCCAGCTGTTCAGTATCTGCACTGTTACTGTAACTCCTCCTACAGTAACATTATTTTTGTGAATGAATTTTTTTCTAGGACTTGGATTCAGATATTTTTTTTCTGGAGAAGTTCTAGGAATACTGATAGAATGTTTATAGTTAATTTGTATCTCCTAGGATAAGTTAATTATAATAATTTCAGACATCTCTTCCTTTTTCTACTTTGTTCCCTCCTCTTCTGGGAACTACAGATATCCCTTGCTGTTGAGTTGTGTTTATTCTCACTAACTGTTCTACATTGCAGATAAATTTAAGTGGAAGTGCCACCTGGTTTGCTCACTGGTCCTGCATACAGCGGAAGATAGATTGCAATCAGCAGAAAAACCTTTGTTACCTTTCCCAAATTTTAGGAAATAGCCTTGTTTTTATGTACATGTAAGTAAATTTCTGGTAAATCCACCCACTTGAGTTTTGTTGATTTTAAGTACTTTTGCAAATGAGCCACATTTTAAACAAGGTTATCTTATAAGCAGTAGTCTTGTTTGACAACTTGAATGACAGAGCAGTCATACCCGAAGTACAGAATTTTAAGCCCTGTGAGTTTTGTTGATAAGCACTTTACCTCTTTGCAACTAAAAATTAGTAAAAATGGAATGAGAGGCAATGCCTATCTGCAGCAAGAGTTTTTGATCAATACTATGAAGTCTTTTCCTGAGTCAAATTAGAAATGTGCATGTCTTATGTGCAGGTGAAAGTCGCTTTCTGTTACAATTTTTGTGACAATCTTACATTATCTGTAAATTTATAAGGTTTTTTGAACAAGAGTGAAAGAAGCTCCAAAGAAGCTGTGTTGTCAAAGACGTTACAAGGTTTATTTTTTAGAGAAGAATTTATTAGAATCAAAACCTGGAGACAGTGATATCTCCTTTTTTAGAATGCACCCTATGATTCAAAGATATTTATCTTCATACAAGGCTTAACAAGAATAATGTGTTTTTATAATCATAACCCTGTGTCCTAGGTTGAAGTATATTCTATTACCATCTCCGTTAGCTGTTGAAACAGTTGGTGAAACAGTGTTCCTTGCCATTTCCCTCTGTATTATCTTCTGTTAATGGGCCATCAATGCCTCGCCCATGACTCAGAGATAGCTCCTTCCTGGACTATCTGCTGTTAATAGGCCCATCAGGCCTTATCACACGACTCACCATCCCATTGTGAGATGTTTTGCCCAGAGGGAGGAGACAACTATTCCATCCTGGATATAAGCTGAGACTCTGAACACCACAGGAGCGCTTACCTACTGGACTCCCAGAGGACAAGAGCTACCATTGGACTTTCTCACCCTTTTCTTTTTACAGGATCACCGCTCCAACGGAACTGCTTGGCTTGGACTGCTATTACCATAGAGTGTCAGGGTGTATCTGACTTTGTCAGTGTTCTTGTACTACTTCATTTATTTATTTCTTTTAAATTTTTTTTCTATTAAATTATAATTCTGACTTGTGATCTCCCACTGGTTTGATTTCAAACTAGTACACCCTGGTAGAAATAGGACTTATAACAAGCCCAGAGCATCTCTAAATTTGTGCTTTAAAGCATCTGAATTTTCAATATGGAGCTCCTGTGCAAAATTCCTGTTTTGGCACAAGAATATTTCAAACTACTGAGAAACTACAAGGTCTGAAATTCAAATAAAACTAAGCTAATATGTCATCCATATATGAAGTAGCCTATGCAAAACTTCAGGTTTAGTTCAATATATTCATCAACTCTTCATGAGTTTCTACAAGGTTTCATAAGTGGGAACTCAGATGCAGTGAATTTGGATGTAGTAGGAACAGCATCTTTTATGAGGAAAAACATAAAAAATTAAATCACTCAAATTGCTTGAAATATTCATATATCAATTCTGTTTAAGTTTGATAAAAATTATGCAATTTTGCCTGTTGAGAGTAAATTTTTTTCAAGTACATAACATTCCTAGAACAAATAAAGCTGCCACTTTTCTTTATATTCAACGATTTCAAAATGTATGTTCAAAATGTAGTTGAAAATACTTTTAGTATGCCAATTCAACAAACCTGATTTAAGGTGAGTAGCACTTGGATGCATGTCATTCTGCTTGCAGGGGTAGAAGTGAGTATCATAGCCTTAAAGACATATTTAATCACTGCACAAAAATTAGAAAAAGGACTCATTAATTATAAAACTCCTGGAAAACTAGTTCAGCCCTCTGAACGCTTCTTTCCTGACATTTATAACAAATATATGTGCTTACCTCTGTTTCTGAAGGAGCACCTCCTTTTGTATCTGTTCTGTATGAGATTCTTCACAGATGCTAGACTACCACCAGCTTTATATTGTATTCATCTATTATATGTGCATCCAAGAATTTTATTATATTCTGCTAGCATAGAAAAGTATTTTCTTGTCAAATAAAACCTTATTTTGGTTTCTAACCTAGCCATGGAAAAAATATCAAAGTTCATTAAACTGGTCAGATGTACTGACAAGTAACAGTACCAGATTCTTTTTATTGTCATACAAAATGTGTCTCTGCATAAAAAGCTTAGAACATTATATTGTTTAAAATTTAAGCTAAATATGAGTAGGAAATTACTTAGTAAACAACAACTCAATGAGTATAACTTAAGGTTATAAGGCTCTGCTCTCAAATTCCACAGTGCAAATTTAGATGCCATCCCCAGTGAGAAACATTTATGCAAATATACAATTGATGGAGTAAAATGTTTCAAATTGAATTTCAAGATAGGAAGACATTTACTTTCTTCCCTTTTTTGTTGTAAAGAAAATGCAATGGAAGAAATTAGAATGATTTATAAAACACTGTTTTGCACAAGGGTCTGAAATTTCCCATTATCTGCAAGCAGTGAATATAGTGAATGCACATGAAAAATGTTTAAAGACTCAGCAAAAGTTCTTTTTCTTTTTTTTTTTTTAATTAATCTAGTCAATATATCCTTGGCAAGGGGGAGGGGAAGACAATTTGAATCATTGTATTGGTTTTTCTGTGGCCAGGTTTTGGTGGCAGTGGGGGGGGGCTGAGGGAGAGGCTTCTTCAAGAAGCTACTGGAAGTTTCCCCGTGCCCAGGCTGGGCCCGCTGCTGGCCAAGGCCAGGCCAATCAGTAGTTGGCAGAACGTCTCTGTGATAACATATTTAAGAAGGAAGAAAAAAAAAAGGTAGTTGAAAAAAAATTAAGATGGCTGCCGGAGAGGAGCAGGGTGAGAGCCTGTGAGCAACAACGCAGACACCAAGGTCAGTGGAGAAGGAGGGGGAGGAGATGCTCCTGGCGCCGGAGCTGAGATCCAGCTGCAGCCCATGGGGAAGACCATGGGGAAGCAGCTGTGCCCCTGCAGCCCATGGAGGACCACAGGAGTGCAGAGATCCACCTGTAGCCCG
>VXBA01004037.1:338952-413377 GCA_013399895.1 Serilophus lunatus | reverse complement strand
GTGGGGGGGGGGGTAAAAGGTGTCTTTTAGTCTCTCTCTCTCTTAGCTCTGATCTTGTTAGTAATAAATTTGATTATTAGTCCCACATGGAGTCTTGTTTTGCCTGTGACGGTGATTAAGAAAGAATCTGCTGTAGTTGTTATCATGAATAACGAAACCTCTCGTTATATTCTCTCTCTCCTCTATAGTTGGGCAAGGAGGAGTGAGAAGGTGGCTGTAGCGGGCCCCTGGCACTCAGCCCGAGTTAAACCACTACAATCATATTCAAGGAAAGGTAAAACAGGCACAGAGTTTGATGATATTATATTTTTCTTTTCTCAAAGAAGCTATTTATTTCCAAAGTATGTAAATCAGGGTATCTTGAATGAATTTTCAATAAAACCCACATTCGACAGAAACAATTTACACAAGTCTTATCTTTATTATGATAATACCCTCATGTATATCAACTGAAATGCAGTCGAATACTTTTTGAAGAAGTCATTGCTTGACATTAGTTACTACTTAACCACTAGGAGACACTGTTGCTCCATAGAGTTGAAAGATGATGAGGCAATAAATTACCGACTGTAATACATGTAAACTGTTGCTCTTATCTTCGGGTCATTCTTCACTGTTCATAAAATTTATATTGACCCAGATGTAGTTTAGTTTTCTTTTCTGGGCACGCAGCAAATGTAAGATCTAACAATTTCTGCTGTTAGAACTTGCAAAAAATGGCGGCGGGAGGTGGGGATGAGGGGGAAGGAGGGGAGGTTGAGGGGTGCGCCGGAAGGTAGAGCAGTAAACTGGAGCCAGAAATACTTGGTGAAACAGTAAAAGGGAAATAGTTTTGCAATACTTACAAAAATGCAGTTAAAAATTTTAGAATAAAAAATTTGAAATGTCAAAATATATTTAAATTTTCATGTCTTACCCTATTTCAAGGCACAGCCATCTTTGGTTATTTATTTACAGCAGCTGACTGTAATGCTATTTAAAATAAGGCAGTTTTCTAGAATACTGCAGGAAAAGTCCCAGAAGCATAATTGAAGCCTAGAAAATTGGCAACACACAGGAGAAACCTAAAACAATCTCTTTTATCCAAGAAATGTTTAAGGATAGCTTTTCTATCACATATGACAACATACAAATTTAAGACAAGAAAAGATTTGAAACTTTAGCAGGGCAAAATCATAACAAAATGCTGGAAATTACTCTAGACAAGTCCAAATGAGAAATAAGTGTGAATGACTAGCAGCTGGAGTAATTTACCATGATTGTGAGTGATATTTCACCACTTGAAGTGTTCAAACCGGTATTCAGTGTCTGCTGAATGGCACCTACCTTGCTCAGGCAGGAATTACAGATCTGATGTAGAAATTGGTCAGTGAAATTCTGTGTCATGTTGGATGAGATGGTTTCAGCAGTCCTTTTAAGTTTCAGAATTCTGTGAAAAGAGTAGTACTAACACAAGTATAGAACAGAACAGAGACAATAAGATTTGTCAACTCTTTTCTGTTTTACCATGCACTTGAAGTGGTAATATCTGGAACTATTTCCCAACAATCTAGAGCTGTCATTTCTAATTTTTTTCATTTAAGACATGTAAGCCAAATTCGTTGTGATTCAGTTCACCTTACCTCTTTTAGAAGTGTGCTTTCTGAGAAAATGCTGTTCTGAAGTGATAGTGTCTCATTTGGAGTATTGGTCTTAAAATTGATCAGATAATAAATAAAATAAATAGTGGCAATAAAGGTGCATGATACCTTGAAGTTTGGAAGCTGAAGTGCTGATCCTTATTTATCTTTGCTGGTGACTGCATATTCTTTTAGGTACCTTGTGATAGGCAAATTAAGCAATTTTAGAGGACAGAGTAACCTTCTGCAGTCTTTGGCTACGACACAGATATTGAACAAACAATTATCATTAGTGATAGAGCACATCTTTCAAACACTGTACTAACTTTTATGGTACCTGAATATAGTCTTTGTTGTGCAGTAATGAAAACTTGCAGCCAGAAAGAGCAAGTTAGATGCTATGTTAACTTCTCAGACTGCTGTTAAAACAATGTCAGACCACCCTTTTTCTGCTTTACCTGCTTGTTTTTCTGGCAGCTGTCTTGACTGTGCTTGGATATGCAGGACTACCTGTCTGATTCTTCTTCATCTATGAAAGTTTGGATCCAAGAGGTCAGAGCCTCTGAATGATTGAAGAGAGTCCCTCTAATTACTCGCATTTGAGCCAACCCTTTCCTAGCTTATCTCCTACATTCCTTAATTCTCACAATTAGCTGATGTTCAAGACACTATAGTATTATTATCTGTCTTGCCTTTTGACAAAATTAAAGATTTTAAGTATATAAATTTACATTATATGCTATTGATATGTCTCAATCAAAAGCACAACTTGTCTTTTGCTTCTCATCCATATGCTAAAAAAATGGTTTGTCCTCAGAAACTCTCCCCTCTACTTTTTTTTCTTTTTCCCCCATTCTATTCTATTCTATTCTATTCTATTCTATTCTATTCTATATATTGGTACATATGGTATAATGTAAATAAAATTATTTTGCTGAAGGATTTTTCTAAAAGCAAAGTGCAAGTTTTTTCTAAATGAATCTACATAACTTAGTTTAACAGTTTTGAAAGGGAAGTAACATGCAATGAAAGAAGTAAAATAATAGGCTTTATAAACAACGCAATAAGCCATATGAAAAAGAGCTTGGAGAATGTTTTACCCAAAGACAGTTAAAGGTCTGAGACTGGGAATGTTACAAAAATGAAAAGAGACTGTAAAGTAAAATAGTCTAGAGAAACTAGACTTGGAATATCTTTTAAATGATAAATTGAACTCCTGCATATCTAATTTACTTGCAAAGACTATAAACCTTGACAAGACTTCTCATGTTTTTTTGGTATTAATGAAGGACTCAAGATTTTCCAGTGTTCAAAAGGATTTTTGAATTCTGTGTGTTTGGTATAAAATGAATCCAAAAAGATAATTGAGAATAGGATTGGAAGTACATGGAAACAGATAAAGAGATATTCTTTTTAGTCTTGTCCCAATTCCTTTTATCCGCATTGCTTGGCAGTTACCTAATGTCTCTGTCAGAAACCTTATGTTAGCATAAACTGATTTGAGTTTTGCTATTTTGGCATGGCAACACCTATGACCTTTATAAATGCCTTTTTTGCATACTCTAAGTTTTCAGTTAAAGTAACACGGGAAAACAGGAACATTTTGTAAAAAATAAAAATTAGTTTACTTTAAAATTTCACTGATTATTGAGAAATCAGTTTTGACAAGGTACTTTTAACCAAGTGTTATAGATGATCTTTCTTGCATACAAGCTTTATATGTCAGAAAATATTGAGGTCACTGATCAGCAGCCTCAGGTTTCTACACCCATCAGTCATCTAACTGTACAATGATGTGGAGTAATAAGTTCCTCGTATTGCGTTCTTAGTTACATGGCAGGACTCTTGTCCCAGCAATATTTTTCTTGGGGTCTGTAATTTTCTTCTCTGTCATGGCACACATTTGCAACTGAATTTGTGAAACATCTGGCTTTACAATGTTAATAAGACTTACTAGCAAGGACTGAGCACTGCTCACACACACATAAAAAAGCAGTAGATTTGACCGGAATTTTATTTTGCTTGTATTAATGTTTCTTACCTGCTTCACCAGAACAGTTCTGAGATGGGTTTTCTATAAAAAAATGCAGCACTGCATTTATTTAAAATTCCCACAGTGATGAATGATATTTTTAAATATCAGTATTGCATTCTCTTATTTTGTCTCAACCACGTTTTAATGACCTTCATTGTAATTGCAAAGCTACTAGGATATTCATTTTTTATGTTTACTCCGAAGTATTCATCTAGTTTCTGTAATTTTAATACAAAGGTTATAAAGCAACTTCAATGCAAAATTACCCCCTTTTTATATGGAAGACTGATGAGTTCAGAGTTGCAGTTTTTTCATTTTGTTCTCTATATTTTTCCAGGATCATTGACTATTAAAAAAATAATAAAAATTATTCCCACTAGCTTAGAAGATATTAGATGCTAAAAATTGTACTTTTTTACTTGCTACTTAACAAGTTTGGTTTGGGGATTTTTGTATCCCCTCAAAACTTAAAACTACTTTTCCTTCCAACACTGCGTGGCTGTCTCCACTTTACAGATGTGCTCTTCACGCAAAAGAATCTAGTTTCAAAGTCACAAAGAAATCTGTTCCACACTCAGAACCTCCTTCATCTAAATCCACAGCCTGTACTTTCAGAGTTGGTCTTACTGTAGGCTATGGCTGAATTAAGAGCTGTTAATTCTGGAAATTCTGTCAGTTTCTAGATTCTTATTTATAAACCAGACATCTAAAGTAAATTCCTGATATTGGAAGTCTATGGCACAGTAAGGAAACCTGCATTCCTGATTTCTAGGTCAGTACGCAATACACTGCTTCTCAAATAATGTAGCTCTGAAATCAGTGAACATGTATTTTGTCACTGAGATTTTAACCTGTATAACTTGTATTTACTGAAATAGCTTCATTAGATTTGGCTTTTGTCACATCAAGACAGAGAAACCCTTGAAAGACATACAAAAAATTATTTTGGTAGGTGTCCTTATTCTACTACTTCAACAAATTATAAACTCAATGCTTTCTACTCTTTATGTTGCTATCACATTGAGATCTTTATAAAGGAAGGTTAAATCCTATATAAAGAGTTCTAATTTGAAAAATATTGTATTAGTATGATGTATATAAAAATATTCTACCATTTTCACATGAGCTATAAAAGCATTGTCCTGTGTGACTTTCCTACAAGATATGAAGACAAAACACTTTCTTGGCATATTCTGTATAATCCCACATGCCTTGAAACATTTGTGTACATATATGCAAATCCAAGCCATATGGAAAGTGTAAGTGCTTAATGCAACAACCTGTTAACTGTCTTCCGATGCAGTAGGGTGATTTTTATCATCTATCAATATCTGTCACACGTAATTTTTTTTGATGGCCAAATTTGTGTACTCTCACCAATAAGTTTTAGCAAGATGTCCTTTCATGAAAAATTGTTCATCATTCCTCAAAACCCAAATTATTCCCAATGTAAATACTGCTAATTTCCAAGAGCTTTATTCATCCTCATCTCCCCTTTCCTGACTTGTCTGCAGGACAGTATGCCTCACACAGACACAAAAGTGCTCCCTAAAAATGTTCCAGTGATCTAACTAATTTAGTACAGCATCGATATACTTACGTGCAACCCTTTCACTTCAGCATTTACTAGATAAATTTTATTACTAAAAGGTGATGGCAGAAGTTGTAGATTGTGAATTGAGTACATCAACAAGCTTCTGTGTATTAATTCCCTCTTTGCACTTGTTTTGTTTTCCCAATACCGTTTGAAGCCACTGTCAGACGTTCTGTGCACTTTCCTCTGCTCCTCTTATATCTGCATCAAATGCACATTGCAATGCTTGGTTAAATTTGCCATCTGTAATTCTAGAACCTCAGGTATATCTGAGCCAACTAATTGCAATTCACAGTAATTGCTAAATATGTCATAATTTCCAGCATTCAAGCATTTGTTTTCACTTGAAAATGCAGAGGGTGAGATTCATAATGGCACTGAGATTTCCTGCTAAATTTCCCATCTGGTGATCCTCTCTCATTGGCACTACAAAATTCCAGATTTCCATCCATTTGCAGCTGTGGCTCCCGCCCCTGTGGAATCAGAGTTGCACCTGGCTAAGCAGCCTTTTAGAAAATGCTACAAATAGTGTAATATGTCATTTTAAATGGTGACGACTCCTATTGGATTAGGAGTTAACAGCAGGCAGCCAATAACTTGCTGTCGCACTGTACACAAGACAGTTGCACAATCAGAATACTTGCATCCTATTCAAGTAGATTTATTGATTTTTTAAAGGTCAAAGAACAGATTCATTTTGAAGAGGAGAAAGCATCTTCAGTCACACTCACAGGCCAATAGTGCAACTTAAAGCAGCTGTTCTTAAGTTGCATTAAAGCCAGGATAAGCCCTCCTAATTAGGCAGCTCCTTCTCTAATGCCTGCGCCATACAGATTTGCACTTCAGGAATTAAAAATTTGCTGCTCTTCACACTTCATGTTTTGAGGGACAACTGTGAAGTAACAGCTCAACAACTGGTTGGAGCATTCAAATACATCTTGCATCTTGGTTTATGATAAAAGTGTTTTCTTAGCCCTGGTTTTTGTGACTGTTACTTATGGAAAGCAGCTGTGGAGGCTGTTGGACAGAACAGCCCCAGGGGACCAAGATTCTATTTCTTGTCCTTGTCAGTGGGAAGGAACTGCCTTGGGAAGAAAAGTTGCTGGGAAACCCTGGAGAAGTCAGTCCCTTCCCTTAGAAGAATTTCCCCTTCTCTAAAGCTTGATTCTTCTAAAAACACAGTTAGAAATCTTTCTTTCATACAATTCACATTTTATCTAAATCCATTAATCTCAGAATCAAAATACTTAACAGTGCTGAAAATTACAAAACAGAATAAATCACAGTTGAAGTATAACTGAAAAAAGGAAGCTGTAGCTCTCTTTGCTTTTACTGAGGGTTGTTGTATATCACCTTGGGACCATTTCCACTTTTTGTGCCAGACAGAGAGATATTTATTTTGTAGCAAAATGTTTGGTTTAACATTTTATTTCTGAAGTGTCAGAATAAGAAATTACTGGAGACCATTCCATCTCTGGAAAAGGCTCATGAGGACTTTTTATCTGGTTCAAGACAATATTAATTACCAAATGCAGTACATCCAGATTTCCCAGGTCACAGTTACAGGTAAAAACTGTTGAAACCTGCTGCCATACTGCAACATACCAGTTATTAAACCAGGAAGGGAATAGGACTGCTAAAGAGTCTGTACTATTTCAAGTGGTAGTACCTGGTGTACCTTAAATGATAATGTGCCTGATTTTTTTTTTTTTTGTGTGTGGAGTTAGTTTTGTTTTGTTGGTGTTCTATTTCTCTTCTTTATCTTAGTTTGATCTACACTGAAATTATTACAGTTATTAAGACAATTAATTTCTTTAGTTATATGAGGATTTCCATTCCTTTGCCTTCAGTTTTTATATATATAAAAATGAATGGAGGTGGAGGTGGTCACACTTCAGTCGCATGCATTCAGGAGCAGTTAAAGTTCCATAGCCAACTCTGAAAACAAATGGATTATCAACTCTGGCCTTTAACTAAACCCATTTTCCTAGAAGGGAAAGGGTTTGCAACTGTCGGGGTTCTGGTGCATGGTGCACTTCCAGCACACTGCACTGCCTATGCACACCTCTTGAGCAAGATGCATTAGGAACCCCATGTATCTTCGGCTCTGGCCAGACAGAAAATATGCACAACACTTGGTGTGCCTGAAGTAGGAAAGAAAGCAAGAGGATTAGCAAGTCACTGTAACAAATTTGAGTTTGTGTTAAGAGAAATATTTACCAAAACTATGTATAGCTGAGACAAGGGAAAATAAAACAGATCTCTTTTGATGTTCAGAACATCCATTGGAAACCACTATGCAAAACAAAAATTGATTGGAAATTAACATTTTGTCATATGCTGGTACTATTGTATATAAACTGGAGGCAGAACAGGCAGTATGACAGCTTGTGTTTTAAGGTCAGCCCAGAATCAATTAAGCAATTACAGAATACACAGAAACTTCATAGCAGCCGCAGCTTGAACTTTTCTGTATCTTATACATCAGATTTAAATTCATCATGTCTGTTTCAGATGCATTCATATTTATATAATAGATTTGCATTCCTGAGATCTAAATATGAAGTTAAGTGATAAAGATTCGAATCCTCTAAGACTGGGTGCATCTAGTCAACCTGAGCCTTTCCACAGGCAGCTGTAATTTCAAAAGGGCAGAGATCAGGATTTCCCTGAAAACAGACTTCCCCATGGCATCTGAAGGCATAAATGGTGTTAACTTGTGACAGTGCTGTTTAATGAGACTAATTTATGTAGTCTTAATACAAGCATTCACACAGCAGGTATTATATGTGCTTATCCTTTCCTTATTCTTTCTTAGATGGCCATATAAATCCACTGATGTGGGAAATTTCTAGGCCAGGCTAACCCTTTGGCAGAAGAATTAGGACTAGTTGTGATTTATTACAAATTTTAACACACAAAGATGTTTTACTAGGGCATTTAATGCAGTCTTTTCAGCAGTTTCTCTTAGAAGAGTTGATTTATTGCCAAAAATAAGTGAAAAAAAAAAAAGAATGTATATGAAATAGGCAAAGGTCACGCAATTTCTCCTATCAGCTAATAATCAGGCAAGAACTGAAAATGTAATTTCAGGTATGAACATTTTTTCACAGATTTTGAACAAATTGCAAAGAGCATGAATTACCCAAAAGCCTGGGTTTTGTTGTGGTTTGGTTTTTGTTGTTGTTGTTTGTTTCTTTTCAGTCCTGAAGAAGGAAAAAACCCTCTTTGCACTCAGACTACTTACAAAGACTGTGAGAGACTTGTTAGCGCATGCTGGGATTTGTGCACTTGAGCTCTGAGAGAAAAATCAATTAGCAGGAGAATGTGTAACATTTTGTCACTTTCATATATAAAACTTTAAAGAGAACGTAACCTCTGACACTGAAGTATCCTGTGAAGGCCAAAATTGGGTTCTCTAAGATATGGCTGGAAGGATAGAAAATTACTGAGTAATTTACCGGCTCTCTGTCATACCCTGAATAGCTGCCTGTCAATGCCACACATGGCATCTTTCAGATAGCATATTCCTTTAAGCAAATCCATAAAGGTGGCAGATACCAAGAGTGTAAAAGAGTCCTTGTGTTAATGCATGAGAGCATTTATATTAATAGCTAAAAAAACAGAATAATCTTAGTCAATGCTTCTGTAGGTAGCAACAAAAAATAGTCGCATTCAGTCCATTTCCACATAACTAGCTGTGATTTGTATTTCGAATCTGAGAATCTAGAAATCCCTTGGTGTTTGAAAGAATTGTAGTTTCCTACCATGCAAACTGATTTATGGAATTGCAAGAGTCTCTTTTCATGAAAGGGTTTTAATTCCAATTCTCTGTTTCTATCTGTGGTAACGGTTGTGGTTTCAATCCTTTTCACAACAGACCTACAAGCTAGAAAATTAATTTATAGTCTTGGAAGGAAAGGAAATAGCTACAGTTCAAAAGAATTGTATGCTGTCTAAGACAATAATATGACCACAATTTCTCTCTCCATGTAACTCCTTCCTCAAGGATCATCACCACTGCACTACTCCTAAATAAAAACTTATGACAAATATGGCAAACCTAAAAGACAAACTAGAATTTAATTGTTCTCATTATTCTAAAGAGAAATATCTTTACCACACATGGTAGGAGTCTGCATCTCCATTACAATCCCTTTAAGTTACCAAATTTCAAACGAGAAATCTTACTTGCACAAGAGAAGTCATTGTATTGTAGGCTATCATTGCATTTTTACTATGTCTGTAATATTAGGCAAAAGTGAAAATTTATGCATCTTTTTATAAAATAAAATACAAAAAACTCAGAAACAAGGATTTGGGGAAAAAGCAGAAAAATACAATAAAAACACTTGCAGGAGAAAAGTCAGAGTCCCCACAAAAAAACATATACCTTTTAAACAAACCTGAAACCAGTAATGTACACATTATTTAGCCTGTGTAACTATCTGGGACTACCGTGATCTGGTTGTCCTTTCCTTTCTTTCCATATCCATAGCGATGCCATGCACCAGTCCTTCACTCACGCATCTGCAGAAGCCTTTTCAAGAGTAAATGGTTAAGTTCGTGAATGTTCCAGGGCTGCACCTCACCTGTGCATGGTGTGTAATACAGCTCTCTCCCTACTGAGGCCACTGGATCCACCATCATATATGTATCTATCTTGAATTAAAATGCTTAATGCATTGAAGCAGTTAAAAAGCCACACCGTTGTTAAAGTGCAGATGTAAATATTTATGCAGCTGGCCCTGTTAAAACAGCTAGAAGCTATATATTTAAAAAGACTGGAGTTTCTGAATTTTCTTCTGTGAGCAGAAATACCAGAAGTATGTGTTTGTTCACAAAATAAGTTTGGACTGTTTTCATTCTCATCTGTTGTTGACTAGGGAGTTTGGGTATTTTTTTTGATTGTTCAAATTTTAAATNTTTTTTTTTCCTGGTTTTTTTTAATAAATTTTTTTTTTTCTTTTTTTTTTTTTTTTTTTTTTTTTTAGAACAATGCACTTGTAAGTCCCTGGGAATCAGGAGGATTTGATAAGCAAGGTTGGCTGCCTTCAGGCTCTTGGTTATTTTGTCAGGGAATACAGTATTATTTTCTTGGCAGCTATGAGTTCCATCTATTTATTTCCACTGTCATTGTGTTTGAACTTTGCAGAATGATTTAGGTGACCTCTGTGAAAACAATCTCTAACATTGTAACAGAAGAATAGCAAAAAGATGCTTGTGGATTAAGAAGGACAAGGATTATTCCCTCACGGCACAGAAGTACATGTTAATTTAGCTTATCATTAGAATAAGCTTGTGTAGCCATCTGTATTGGTTTCTCTGTGGCCAGGTTTTGGCAGCAGCAGGGGGGGCGGGTGAGGGGGAGGCTTCTTTGAGAAGCTGCTGGAAGTTTCCCCCATGTCCAGCAGAGCCAATGCCAGCCAGCTCCAGGCTGGGCCCGCCGCTGACCAAGGCCAGGGCAATCAGCAGTTGAAGGAACCTCTTTGATAATAGATTTAAGAAGGAAAGAAAAAAAAGTGTTAGTTTAGATGAAGATGGCTGCCAGAGAGGAGCAGAGTGAGAACTTGTGAACAGCAATGCAGACACCAAGGTCAGTGCAGAAGGAGGGGGAGGAGGTGCCAGAGCTGAGATCCAGGTGCAGTCCATGGTGCAGACCATGGTGGAGCAGCTGTCCCCGTGTACCCCATGGGGGACCACAGGTGTGCAGAGATCCACTTGCAGCCCGTGGAGGAGTCCACACTGGAGCAGGTGGATGTCAGAGGGAGGCTGCAGCCCGTGGGAAGCCCACATTGGAGCGGGGTCCTGCCAGGGGACTGTGGGCAATGGGGGAGAGCAGCCTACACTGGAGCAAGGTTCTCCTGCTAGGACTTGTGGCCTGTGGGGGACAAGCCCTACAAGCAGCACACAAATGTGTGCTGCAGCAGCCTGTACCTGGAGGACTGCCCCCTGTGGATAATGTCTCATGTGGCAGCAGTGTCACAGGAGCAGTTTGTGAGAAGAACTGTATCCTGTGGGAGAGACCTACGCTGAAGCAGTTTGTGAAGAGCTGTCTCCCGTGGGAGGGACCCCATGGGAATGCAGTTGGAAGATCTCTTCTCCCCAAGCAGCAGCTGAAAACAACAGCTGACCATAACACTACCCCCACACCACCCCGCCCATCCCTCTGGCAGAGAGGAGGTTGAAAGTAAAGAGGGAAGGAGTGGGCAGAAAGGTGTCTCATTGTTTCTCACTCTTTACCTCTGATCTTGTTAGTAATAAATTTAACTATCATCCCCACACACAGTCTGTTTTGCCTGTGATGGTGATTAGCAAGGAATCTTTCATGGTCCTTATCTCAACTCACGAAACCTCTCATTATATTCTCTCTCCTCTACTGTTTGACAAAGGAGAGTAAGAGAATGGCTGTAGAGAGTCCCCGGCATCCAGCCGGGGTTAAACCACTACACCATCCATACCTGGTGTAGTATTAAAGAATAAATAGATAAAATGATAGGGTATCACAAGGTCACCTCTGGTTCTACTCTATCTCTGTATAAGCCAAGACTTAGCTACAAAATCATCTTTTCACCTGCTTTCAAGAAATTTCCATTATAGGTAGAGCTCAGTGGTATTTTGGTTATAAAAATATTCAGATTATTAAATCATTATTAGACAGCCCTGGGAATCTGTCAGGGGTGGGAGTGGAAGGCTTAGATAAAGTTATTTAAGAAGCCTGCTGTTGAGTCATGAGGTGCAGAAAGGACTCCCTTACTTTCTAAACTCCTCCTCAGAGAGGAGTTTAGGCACGGCTCAATTCTATCTTAGCCTTGGACTGTGTATAATTTGTTTAAATTTAAGGAATTATAGAGGTGTGATTAAGTCACTTTGTCCTACAGGTTTTAATGATGGTAAATTGGATATATTTATATAATGTATTTATTTATTATGACAAATGAACAAACAAATGAACAGACCAGTGAACAAACAAAAGATCTTAATGAGAATTATTTAGTATACAGTGTAAAAGCTAAAGATCTACTCGTAGGTATAATATAGAATTAAGTAGTATATTGCACTGTATCAAAGAAATTATATTAAAACAATTGTATCGAAGCTAAACAATCATTAAGTAGAGATTGATATAACTCACCATCTGAGACAGCAGGCAGACCTCTCTCAACCTCTGGGGAGTAACCATGAAGAGATATCCCTGCTTCATGGAAGAAGCTCCACACTTCAAGGAATTTTGTGGAGGAAACAGCTATATGAAAGTTAGACTGGTCTTTCATAGTTATAAAGTGATGGACTGGTCATCATAGATTTACAGGCCACTGACTAGCTTGTCTGTCAAATCCCGCTTCAAAAAGCAGGGTGTGTGTTTGAAGTTAGGTGAACCAGGCTGGTTTTAGCAAAATTCAACACCAAAACACTGCCTGGCACCAGCTGTAACCCTCCACAGATAACTTGCATAGTAGTTGTGTTGTATCCATTCTCTGATGGGATTCCCGGCCTTACTGGGTATAGGACGTCCTGCCACAGAATCACAAAGATGGGAACAGCAAGAAATTAATTGATACATATGGAACGCGTGCAACAGTATGTACATCTTAAGTCTAACTTGTTATTTTTTCTTTTCAGTATTAGATTTTTGTGTATTCCTTAGCTCTTGAAATGGACAAAACCAATCGGGTAAAATAATTTAATATCAAATTGTGTACTACTAATACAAAAAAATTTGCTGATAAAACCCTAAGGTGATGCTTCATTCTGTCCTGTAAAAGTCAACTGTATAGATATGCATGAAAGTTAGTTGAAATAAAAATTAAATAAGTGACACCTGGGAAATTAGTGGAGATCATTGAGGATATACACTACTGAAATACACTACTGAAAATAATCAGATTATTAACATTGTTTTTTTATTTAAACAGTACATTAATTATTGGGTAATTTTTAACATTGTTTTTCTTTATTATTATGGGCGAGACATACTTAGAAAAAGCTTTGTTTAACCATATTCTGTTTGACTATTTTATGAAATTACTGCTGGGAAAGTTGTATCCTTTCCATGAAACACTACATGTTCTATCAAGGAGACCATACTACAGAATTCTTTTTTTTTTTTCCAGTTTACAGAGTCTGACTGCATATAAATATGCAATATATCTAAGCCATTCTGTAATAACGGTGCAATGTCTTTCATGAATCTGTTTTTTTCTGTGTTATCTTTTTTACACACTGCACATAAAATCTACATAAAAGAAGGAAGGCAAAAAAGAAAAAACATTCATACTGACAGAGAAGCATAATGTATACAGTTGCTGTAAATGAATTGGGAAAGTAAGTTTAGTATCAGCTTTTGGAAAAACTTTTTTGATTTATAGATATAGGAAGGAATTGCAATAATGAAAATGCAAATAGATAATAAACATAAACCAATTATTTAATTTTCTTTATTTAACATATTTTGGGGTATTCAGAGTTTGAAGTATCTAGCTGAATTTATAATGGGTTCTATTTTGCTATGAAGTTCTTCCAAATACTAGTTAACTGCATGTTTTTATACACTGCTAAAAAGAGCAACTGCATTTGGTTCTTTATATATTTTCTCGGGAAATAATGTCTCTTGAGTGTTTCTCATTTAAGAAGCTGTCCACATAAGTCACAGCTGCGGCCTCACAGATTATGCTCAGTGATTGGTCTTTAAAAAGCAGTCTTATCCTACGAAGCTGTACTAAAGTTAGCTACAACAGCTTATTTCAATACATAAAAAAAGTAACAAGGTTTTCAGAATTGTTGCATACCCGTAGCTTTTGTTTATTGCTAAAGAAGCTGCAGATGCCCCAAATTGAAAGTAATCATAGATATGGTCAAATATGATTAGAACTAGAAAGAGAAAAATCAAAAAAGTCTGAAAACTATTTGCAGTAGGTTGACCCTGGATGGATATCAGATGCTCTATCACTCCCTCTCCTCAGCTGAACAGGGGAGAGAAAATATAGTCAAAGGCTCATGGGCCAAGGTAAGAACACGGAGAGATCACTCAGGAAATACTGCCATGGGCAAAAGAAACTCCACTTAGGAAAATTAAGTGAATTTATTGCCAATCAAAACACAGTTAGGTAATGAAAAATAAAACAAATCTTAAAACATATTCTCCAACCATTCCCTTCTTCTTGGGGTTAGTTTCACTCCCAATTTTTTTACCTCCTCTACCTGCATGGCACAGATGCACAGGGGATGAAGGCTGTGGCCAGTTCATCAGCGGGGGCTCTGGTCAGTTCATCACCACGTGTTGCCTCTGCTGCTCCTTCCTCCTCACACTCTTCACCTGCTGCAATACAGGGTCTCATGCAAATGAGACACTCCTCCAGGACCTTCAACATGAGTCCTTCCCACAGGCTGCAGTTCTTCATGAACTTTTCCAGAGTGGGTCCCTTTCACAGGTAAGAGTCTCCCACGAACGGCCTGCTCCAGGATGGATTCCCCATGGAGTCACAAGTCCTGCCAGCAAACCTGATCCTGTGTGGGCTTCTCTCTCCACAAGGCCACAGCCTCCTCAAGACACAGTTGGCATTTTGTATGCCAGGGCACTCTGTTGACTCATATTGAACCTGCCTGAAAAATAAAAAGATAGAATAATATATAGAATTTATACATGGAAATTTAAAAATATAGATAGATTTATGCATAATGTTCCTTAGGAATTGTAAAGCTGAAATGACTTTTGATTTATACTGTAAAAGACCTTAATCTTTGCTTTACTGATCGAGAATCTATTGACTCTTCTCATACAGAAATGTTATAATATACAATTGAGATCTTAAATGACTACTTCAAGAACAATTCTTCACCAGATGTCATTTCCATATAACCTGCAGAGTACATGAGAACAAAAATTGTATCTAAGATTTAGCAATGCACTGTGTGTTCTAAAGTAAACATTACAAAACTGGAACTGCCAGCTAAACTAAGGTAATACGTGCAAACGCTTATAGGTATTTATTAAGTAACAAAAGACTGACTAAGCTTTGTGAGTGATTGCCTGTGTTTTTGTTGTGGTTTTCCATCAAGGAAATGCAACAAATGTAAAAATCACTTTTTTTTTTTTTTTTTCCCCCCACAGTGAGATCTCTAGTTTCTTCACAACTACAAATTATTTCAGGGGTTAGCTTACAAGATTCTCTTGGAACTCCACGTTTAAATACATCACAACAAAGTACAACTCAATTTCAAAGCCTCCATTTAAAAGAAAATCCAACAAAAAATTGACATAGTGATATAACATGAATGCAACTCAACTCATTCAGAACTCTTAAGTTTCCACTGAGCTAGAGACTTGAAATTTAATTCCCTACCCCTTTCTTCCAAGTTGGTATATAAAGGATTGATGAAATTTTTGTTGCTTATATATCAAAGACTAATATTCAATAAAACATCATTAACAGTTCGTGCAATAGGACGAGTATCTCAAAAAATGTCAAATCCAACACAGACAATTCAATGGGATGTATTCTTTCTGCATGTGTGTTTTAAGGGTACTGATACTCTGAAAATAGATGGACAAAGATTTCCATATGTTCTTACTATATGTCTCAAAAAATTCCATAGTAAGAACAAGTAAAATGAATGGGTCAGGAAAAGAAAATTTGATTCTGATGTGGAGAAGGTTGCTTTGTTTCCAGTGAAATAATTTACGTAAAGTAAAATTTCCGACTGATATCTCTCATCTTGAAAACATTGATATAAATTTAAAACTACAAATCCTGCCCTCCACACAAGGGGCTCCACTCTATTAGACACCAGCTAAGCAAAACACTTATTCAATCAACTGTGTAGGAGTGTCTAAACTGGCACTTAGTTCATGTCTTTGTCTGGAGATCCTTTCATTCCTACATAAAAACAAAATTTCTATTCATTTCACTTGAAGTAAACTGAATACTCCAATGCTTTGAGGAATCAAAATCTCATAAGAACCTCCATTTTCCTTAGTATGATTTTTTAATTAATAACTTCAGTAATTTTATGCCTATAAACTTTGAGGTGTGCAAAACCAGTAATTTTTAAAAAGTTTCTAAAAATATTCTAAAGTACCATTTATAATTAGAGTTCAGTGTAAGAAGAAATTAATCTAAGTGCTTTGAACTGTTAGTGTAATGCTCATTATACAGGAGTTTTAGCTGCTCATCTACTATTTGTGTGAAAATTTGCTTCTTGATCTCCACAATCTAATCTTATTGGTTTGCTTCAAATATAGAGATTTTAAGGGCTATAGCTCTCTGAAATATTAAATCCCTTACTTGTAAATACAGGAAGGGCAACACAATAATTTTATAACACTTCACAGCATCCATTTATTATCTTTACCATAGTGAATAAAAGAAGTAACGAATGACCATAATCCCATAAGCAAAAATACAGTGAATCAGGGCTGGAAAGTGACCATCAAATAAACTGGCATTTGTAGCCAGTTTCACACAAAGATCAGAGAAAATGCATGTGCATATAACCATAGTAGTACAACTGTGTAACACACAATTACCAACAATTATACACTTAGAGCTGAACAAGCATTTAGTTAGGTCCCTCATGCATCTTTTCTGAAATTCCCATTCTATGAGAATGTGAGCTATTCAAAACCATTCTTTTATAGTTCGATAAAAAAGGTAATGCCTTGATAACATCTAAAATTAAGAAGCTTATTTAAACAGGAAGAGGATATTTTGGGAATTTTGTAATATTTTCTAAAAAAACAATAGGAAATGAAAAATTATTACTTTTTTTAAAAAAAAAACCAAAATTAAAGCTAGAAAATTTCAGACCAGCTTTCTACACCCCTAAGAATCAACAGAATAAAACCAGATACTTCTACTTTAAGTAGTATCAGCTAAATTACCATTAAGATGAATCGATTATTGAGTGCATGTTCTTATAAATAAGCATTTCAGTGGAAATGAGTCACCTGCTTCTGCTTGTACTTGCAGTTCTAGGTAAGCTCCAAATCAGAACTTATCATATTGGCATTTGCTACTTATGCAAATGTAAAAAACACATCACATTTTCTATATAATAGATTTATGTTCTATACTTTTTACCTTGGTAAAACAGCACACATCTCTTCGCAGTGAAGAGTCAAATTTAGGTTATAATTTAACACACTTTTTACATCAGGAAAGCTAGTATTGCCACAAAAAGAAGTAATCCATACCTTGACATATTTGCAGCCATTTTTCTGGAATCTTTAACTATATTTCTATGTTCAAACAGTGAACTTATGCTGACTAGATAAATCCAACAACATTTATGTAGAATTCCTCTGTGTATGTATAGATTTATAAATGTACATGTATTTTAAAGTCCATTTTAGTCCTATGACTTGTGGAAAATGAACTTGCAACATAGGCCTCATTATGAGAAAGGTGTGTTTATTCTGCACAGGGAGCAGGGTTACAGATTTGTTCCAAAGAACTCGCTCCCTGAACCTTTGACTTCCCTGGGTTTATATCCCCCCCTGAGTGGCAGGGATCACACAGCGCTGATTGGACCTCCTGGTTCAAGCCCTTCCTCTTCTCTGCTCGTCCCTTCAAGGGCTGGGCTATTGCCGCCATCGTCCCCTTGCAATGAGGTACATCCTCTTCGAGGAGACCTTAAGGTGTTGTTCCAGGCTGTTGTGATGTCTGTTTTTTGCCGTTTCTGTCCCCCTTATCTGATGTTTTTGTATAGTGTTTACAGAACTTGCCTCATACTAGCCCTGTGCCCCACAGCAGGGACCCAACTACCCTTCCTAACCCCCTTCTGAGCCCAACTCACCTAATTATGCTACAGTTTCATTCATTGCCCATGCAGCACATAGTTCTACATAGCCCAGAAGCAGAAATGAGCGGCAAGAATCTCAGAGGACGACAGTGAAAATGCGAACTTAATAATTTTAATTTGTAGATGAAACTATAGGAAATGTCATTGGAAACGGCTGTTAAAAACAATTATCAGGCAGCAATTTAACCTCTACGCTGTCTAAGATGATATTAAGATATACACACAAAAATTACCTCAAGAGTTTCAAATGAATAGTAAAATTTCATTTCTCATAAAATATTTCAAATTTAATTCAAACTGATATTAAGCAAAGTAGTCTTTTTAGTGAATGAATTGATTGCTCCTAGTCAGAAGTGTCTGTAAGATTTTTGTAGTGATAAGTTTTACCTCAGATTTACATAAAAATTAAAAATAATAAGAAAGAGGTTTTTCCTCTTTCTTTTTCATCTGTGAGTCATTTGGCAATCTATTTTAATTAATTGAATAAATTGAAATCAGGAAAATATTCTTTGCATACCGTGATGGAGTGAATCCGTTTAGGCAGTGACAATCACTGAGGGGTTTACCTTCAAAATTTCAGAAGCATATGTGGAGAAATAAAAGAAAATCGATCCATTTTCATTCTAACTACTGTTGTTTAATGACTTTTATCTAGCCCCCTATAGTATCTTTTATCACAGCATCATAAGCAAAAAGGTGTTGCTTTTTCTGGTATGATTGTGAACATCAAGTCAAAGCAATGTGATTGTTTCCCGTACATTCCGAGGAGTTAAAATTAATCTAAGTTATATTTTAGACCTTTTTAGAATCCATATATGTATTTTTAGCACTGTTTTAGTCAGGTATTAATTTGTTCCTAGTAAATTTAATAAGAATTGTGTTTGCTTTCATCACTTTTGCTTTCAGTCCACTGTCTCCAAACTGTCTTGATTTCAGAATACAAAAATTAAGGCATGTGCCTGAGTTTTAGTAAGAGAGAGACAGACCTAGACTTTTGTAATGGTGGATGGACATGCTTTTCAAAATTAGGTCAAAAAATAAATACACTAGAACAATCATAATTTCTACTTGTTTGATTTCTGACTTCTGCAGGTCTGACTTCCTACAGACTTTGGGAATTTTGCAGGTTTGGGAATATGGATGAAAGCAGGGAATTTGCATGTTACCAAGTGTACTTGTTCCCTAGTGTGTAACATTGCAGTAGGAATAAAAAATCAAGGCGGCAGGAATGAGAGGCAATTTTTTGAGAGAGAAAACTACTATGTAATCCAGGGTTTTTTCTGGTTTTGCATTATGCTCTGTTTATTTGATAGCCTTGTTTGTCCTTGATATGTTAGCAGGGACCCAACACAGTGTCAGCTTTTTTCTCTGTGGCCACCATTCTTCCACAAGAAGAAACTCCAGGGATGTAACAGCTTCACCTGGTATGTTTTCCTGCATGTCCGTGGAGAGAGCTGCCTTTGGAAATCGTTTCAGAGATGATTAAAAATCATTTTGACGCTCTCTAGGAAGTAAATGAGAAAAAACCGGCTACTTCTGGGAAGAAAGCATAAAGTACTAATGGGACTGTGTCAGAAAAGAAGGTCATTCCTTACAAGAAAAATATATTCATTATCAGACATTTTCAAAGAGAAGTTTAAAAAATAAAATCCAAGTGAATCAATAAATTAAAATACCTGTAATTCAGTCCTACTGCGAGGACTTCAGCTCCAAAGATGGAGACTCACAGGGTGCTCCAAGTAAACATCTGGGAAAAGTAGCAGATGTACAAAGTTAAACACTAAACTGCAAAACATTATACTGTGCAATATTTGGAGGAAACACACAAAAACATAGTTATGCTGTGGTATTGTATGAAAGACTGCATTAACAGTTTGTTTAAGGTTTTAACAAACTACACATGGCAGATAGAAGATTGAAAACAGGAAGGACCAAGAAAGGACAGAGGGCATGGAAACACCATATACAGAGACCAGTTTGTACAATGTGTCCTTCTAGGATTGGCTCAAGAGAGTGCTGATAAACAAACCTTCAAGCAGTGGCAGAAACTTTTTTAAAAACCCTATGCCTAAGAGAGACCTTTTGAAGTATCCTATAGCAAGGGTTTCAGTTACTCAAATGGAATAGCAGTTAGAAAAAAACACACACACACACACACACACACACACACACACACACACACACACACACACACACACACACACACATATATATATATACACACACTATATAAAGAGAGTATAAAGCTAGCTTTGTAATAAGAATAAACGATTCTCCTTGTACACGACACAATTTTTGTGGATTGTTCTTAGGGGTTCCATGTCCCATCAACCACAAGATGTCATTTACCGGGCAGAGAGTTGTTCCAGACCCTTCATCATTTATTAACACCCTTTGCAACAGGCCAAAAGATTTCAACTCATTTTCTATCATCTTCTGCACCCTGAACTCACTCCATAAAGAATTTGAGATTTACCCTCATGGAGATGGTTGAACTGATAGGACTTGGAAGGACTTTGCCAGTACTGGAAGCATGTTGAAAGACTTATCTCAGGCCTATGTTCCAGACGCAGGTGCTCTGGTGCTGGTGGCAGCAGCAGCAGCAGCAACAGCACTAGAGCAGCTGCTGGGGGTAGACTCTGAGTGAAGAGGCCGGGGCTGCCCCATCTTGGACACAGCCAGTTTCACTGCAGGACATGGCTGAAACTCTCAGCCAAGATGGTGACACTTGAAGTAGAAATCCTCTTTGCAAAACCCAGGGTTAGCACAGCAAACAGAAGCAAAGAGAAAACCTTTCATACTGAAGAAAATGGGTTTGAATCTCAGAGAATGTTCACACTGAAGTAGAAAAATAGATTTTTCCTTATCAGGAATAATACCACTTTGTGAATAGTACTTCTAAACTAGATTTTAGAGTTCTTCTTGTCTCTTTCTTATATTGGAATAGAGGATCATATTTTAACAACAGAATATGAGCAAAGAGAAATTGAAAACCCTGATTTAAAGAACTGTGAAATACAGTCCTTGCATAGTGAATTTTTTGGTACCTGGATGGCTGCATGGTACCATGCAGTGCTGACTTAAAAGATACCAGCCTTACTCTCAGTTGTGCCACTACTGAATGATTCAGACAAAATGAACAGAAGAAATAAAACAATAAAATAATAGTAAAATAAAATAATTAAATAAAAAAAAATAAAATAATTTTTTCATATTATCATTGTCCCGGTTTGAGACAATACAGAATTTTATCACTTAGAACANAACCCCAAACAAATGAAAAAGGGAAAGCAAAACAAAAATTGCTGGGAAAGGTTATGAAGATAAGGCCCAAATCGCCAACTGGAAAAGGCTTATGGTCGCCAGGTAGTTCTTCGCTGATGCTGAAGCGAGCTCGGAGGGGGAAGAAGGCTTGGTTGAGGCTTCCAAAAGAAACGGCTGGAGGCAGCAGCTTCCCAGGCCAGGTCGGAGGCAGGAGAGAGAGCGACCCTTCCCGCGCTGAGCTTTAAAAGCCTTGCTTATCCCTGCCCAGCACAGCCAGTTTGTCCAGTCAGCAGCCAGTCTTGAGCTGTTCACTCCTCCCCTTTGCTTGCATCACTCATGTCATGGCAGCCCCCAGCTTAGCCGTGCGGTCCCCCAAAGCCTCATTTGTAGGCGCAGGGAATGCTGGGGGGTGGTCTTCCAGCACGAGTAACCACAGGGGAATGCTGGGGGGTGGTCCATCAGTCTGTTACCATGACAACAAGGTGGCTCCCAGCTTTGGACATCTGTCAGAGCTCATAACAAATGCATAAGAATTCAAACAAAAGGGGAAAAAGAAAACTAGATTAAAACTATAACACCTTGTCACACTAAGGAGTGGACAGCCATTTGGTGTGATTCTGTGTAAGTAGAATCTCCTGTCTAACATACAGGTCCTCACTTTCTACAGAGTGATAAGCACAAATACATTGCTCTGACAACAGTTTAAGACAAAAAGAAAGACCAGAATATTTTAGCATGTATTCTTTATCATATAATTGCTGCAATGTATCAAGTAGATGGAACTACAAATTCTACTTCCCTACTATTTTAAATGCATATGTACTTGATTAAAAAATTAAATAAATAAAATAAAATTCTTTCTTAAAAGAATTTGGTGTTTCAAATTGGAGTTTGAAGGAGTTGTTTGATTATTTCTTTTCTATCCACACATTTCTGTCTCCTGAAATATAGCTTGTGGACTGAAGGACATTCATTCTTTATCATAGAAATAAAGATTAAATAAATGTACAGGGCCAAAGGTCATAAAATATTGCTGAGTGGCAGTTAGGGTTTTGAGGTTATTAGTAGGAGGCTTTTTGAAGCTGCCACTGATATCCACCTCTTCCTGCCAAGAGACTTCAAAGTGCACTGATTCTTTCCCCTGCAGTCCTGTCCTGTATTCACAAGTACTGAAGAAAGAATTTGACAGTGCTTTATTGAACTTGAAGCTGAATGTGTATTGTTGAATGTGTGAAGTAATTCACATTTCCTAACATTGTAATCCGATAGACAAAATCCAGATCAGTAAATAAGGACACAATAAGGAAAAAAATCCTCAGTTCTAATTTTAGTCATAGAATAACTGAGGCCTAGATACTTTTCTGGTCAAACAAAATCCTTCACTGTTCACTTGGTATTTCATAGGCTAAATTGCCAGTAAAACTTGTCTGCATTGAAGATAAAGTATTTCATGGCTTGTCAAAGTCCAAAGGTATTTTCAGACTATTAATCTAAAGACTTAAGAAATACAGATTTCTTGAATGTTCTTAGTTATTGCTTTCTATCTGCCCAGTATGGACAGGCACCTTATTTTATTTTCGAATTTTTTTTTGGACCAGCTTGTGAGACCGTACATAGCAGGTCACACAAAGAGAGAGGGGATCAATGCTCTGGCTGAACCCTGCTGTGAAAAGTGTAACTTCTTACTAGGTTCCTCTGGGCATGCAACTCAGGCCACAGATCTTTCTACTGCTCTGTGGTCACACAGAGACAGCTGTAGCACGTCAGCAGATCACAGAATCATAGAGCTGTTAAAGTTGGAAAATGCCTTCGAGATCATCGAGTCTCACCTTTGACCCAACACTACCTTGACACCTAACCATAGCACTGATTGTCACCCAGTCATTTCTTGAACACTTCCAGGGATGGTGATTCCACCACTTCCCTGAGCAGCATGTTGCAATGCCTGTCCATCCTTTCCATGAGAAAATTCTTCCTGATATCAAACCTGCACCTCTTCTGGTTCAATTTGAGGCATTTCCTCTTTTTCTGCCTCTAGTTACCTGGAAGAAGAGGTGACCTCTACCTGGCTACAACCTCCTTTCAGTATTTTCCTCTGAGCCTCCTCTTCTCCAAGCTAAACAACCCTAGCTCTCTCAGCAGCTTCTCATATGACTTATTTCCCAGACCCTTCATCATCTTCACTGTCCTTCTCTGGACTCACTTCAGTGCCTCAATGTCTTTCTTGTAGCATGGGGCCCAAAACTGAACACAAAATTCGAGGTGCAGCCTCACCATTGCCGAGTACGAGTGGACAATCACTGCCCTGGTCCTGCTGGCCTCACTATTTCTACCACAAGCCAGCATGCCATTGGCCTTCTTGGCCTACTGGGCACATGCTGTCTTGTGTTCAGCCAGCTGTCAAACAGCACCCTCAGGTCCTTTTCTGCCAGGCAGCTTTCCAGACAGTCTTCCCCAAGTCTGTAGTGCTGCATGAGGTTGTTGTGATGCAAGTGCAGGACCTGGTACTTCACTTTATTGTACCTTGTACAGTTGGCCTTGGCCTATCTATCCATCCTGTCCAGATCCCTTTTCAAGGTCTTTCTACCCTCCAGGACACAAACACTTCTGCCCAGTGTAGTGACATCTGTGAACTTACTGAGGGTTCACTTAATCCTCCCATCCGGATAATTGATAAAGTTATTAACCAGGGCTGGCCCCATACTGAGCCTTGGGAGCCCCACTAATAACCAGTGACCAGCTGGATATGGCACTGTTCACAACCACTTTGTGGGCCCAGCCACCCAGCCAGTTCTTAACCCAGCAAAGACTGCCCCCACCCTTGGGGTGCCAGCTTCTCCAGGAAAGAGTATCACAGGCTTTGCTGAAGTCCAGGTACATTCTTTCCATCATCCACTAGATGGGTCACCTGCTCATAAAAGGAGATTGGAGTGGTTAAGCAGGACCTGTCTTTTCTAAATTCGTGATGGTTGGAGCCAATCAACTGGTTGTGTTATGTGATCACACTCAAGGTAATCTGTTCCACAACCAGATCTGCAGGACACCCCTATGCTACTCTCTTTGCCATAGGTGATAATAGTTCCCATAGTTCATATTTCTCCTTTTCTGTGCAGAGGCATTGTGACTGAATAAAGAATATTGCAAGCATAACATGCAGGAACGACCTGGTCAGTCCTCCTACCTCTGCCAGTTTTATGCATCTGGCCAGGAGAGCTCACTGGTGTCTGCACCTCTGACTTTGTAAAATGAGAATGACAGCAGCCTTCTCTACACTCTTCATTCAGATGTGTGAATAAAAGCTTGAAGCAGCACTATTGGTTCACGGGTAACTAAAATTGTGATTCGCATGAGTGCACTTTTCAAGGCAATAGTTTTCTTGCCTTGACTACATTAGGATGATATCCCATGCCTTTCCAAGTCAATTTAGGAGGCTGTCAATATACAGAACACAGTTCACTTACCTGTTTTGAGGTAGAAACCTCCTGAGCAAGCGCAGCTCCAGGAGGTAAGGTGTATACCAGCTCACATTACAAAAAGACAACCACATATCTGGGTGGCTACTGGGGAATATGACACTCAAAATTCAGCATCCTCCTTTTGTTCTGCAAATAAAATCATGACTGCAAAGCCCATGGAACAGGGCCAGCTTTTTTGCACTTAATTTTAAGAATTTGAGATGTCTAAAATGCTGTCTTTGAGTCAGAAGAGAGAGGCAGACACCTTCAAAATTAATTCAATTATGGTTAAGATACACATGAAGAGGCTTATCCTCCTCTTGGTCTGTTGAAATATGGTACAAAGCCTGGGCACATTCTACATTCCTTTTACCAATATTTAATACAGAAAAACTTACATTTGTCTATAGATACAGCAACTGCATTAGATAGCTTCAGGAAGCATTTACTTGTTTGTACACTGGTAATATGATTCTAAACTGCTCTAAAACTATAACATTTTCACATATATACAAGACTTTTTTTTCTAAAATGTGAGCATGAATCATACAGAAAGTTATGCATAATAGAATAAATTAGGCAAATAACATTCTTTGAAGTCTAGAATTAAGTGCTATGCTCTGGAGTATGCAGCACACACTGAATGCTTGATGAGAGAAAAATACTTTATATTCAGATTATATTCCAACAATGTCCACTTATGTTGCTCTTTTCTGACCATCAGAAAATGAATTGCCGCTCTTCAGTGCCCCATTACTTCTGTTCTTTTTTGAAAATCCAGTCACATTGGATCAACTAAAGGTCTCATAATTAGGGCTTGCCATTAGTTTGACAGCTGGAGCACACCGTATGAGCATCGTTGAGTTGCTCTGACATTCTGAAATATAAAAATTCAAAGCCATCTGAGAAGTCACATGAAAGAAATTTCACTAGCTTAAGCTACAATAGTAGAGGACTTCGAAGATCCAACATAAGCTGATTTGAAATCTCTCCTTTTCTGTGATGAAAAAGTAGTACTGTAAGGCCTTTTTGTACAAAGGCGTAAGTTTCAAGTAAGACATCTGTGTTTTTCCGGGATTGACTCTCTAAGATGGTAGCACATCACTTAAAACTAAGGTCACTGTTAATATGTACAATCTCCATTTATAAATTAAAAAGAAAAAAGAGTAAGGGGAATAGAACTAAAGTAACTAGAAATTCAATTTATTTACTATAGTATATTAGTAAATTCATATAACTTGAATATACAAAATAGAGCAGCTTAATTAATTCCTTGAGGCTGCAAATACTCGAACACATACCTTAAAGAAAATCAAATCAGAATTTTGACTCATCAGGTTGATTTTACTTTATTATGAATTGCTTGTTAAGAGAAAACAGAATTTCGTCCTTTTGAGAAACTAAGAATTTCTGCTTGTATTTAATAGAGAAACCAACACTAGTCAGCATAGGTTAGTGCTGAATGACAGAGAACTTTTTCAATGTGTGGGGCGATGCTTGAACTGTCCTGGATAGTAGATGATGCTAAACTAGTCTCCATATGCCCACAAGGGCATTGTCTGGGTCAGCATCTTGATAGCACTTAGCATTTTCAACTTGCTAAATCAAGAAAACAGACACATGAATAACATGGCCTATTCAGTGTACTTACTATCTTTTAAAGAAGTCCATCCTTCTTAAAAAATTATCATTCTCCTGTTGTACGTAAACACACTTTATACAGATGAGGTTTCTTGCTCTGCGCAATTGGTTCCCCAGAGCATATAGTTAATAGTGCAGGCTATATGGAAATCTATTCTGGGCTAGTCTCTGTGTAGCAGCTGATATTTCCTCTAGTTTGTATTCTATGGCTGTTTCATATCTATTGTTATTGCTTTTCCAGGACCAGACTGCTTAATAGTGCTACTTTAATTCTGAAATGGGTGTTGCAACTCTTAAAGGAAGATTTTTACTGTACAATAGAGGAAATGTTCACACTCGATTCTAGTTAGAACAGCACAAAATGCCAACAAGATAAGATGAAGAACTGAGCTACTTAAGAACAGCAAAGATATTTACATTATCTAATACTGGTCTTTGAAGCTCAACAGAAGGCTTGCAAAATCAGCTTAATCTATGTCATTATGCTTAATATTTTCCATTTTCTCAATCTGAGTGAAGAAGTCAGAATAAAGTTGAAATATTTCCCTTGCTATGTGGCTTTATGACCAATATATATAAAAGCTACAGGAATCTCTATTAAGTTGTTGATAGTTATTTTTTTTTTGTATTAGCATTGACTTATCTCCAAAGCTTTTAACCTAGACAGGAAAAGATAAATCAGACAAATTTTAGATCAGATTTTGGAGAATTTGCTCTCTGTGAAGCCATAACTTATTCTGAAAGCCTGAGTAAAACCTATCTGTAAATTGATTCTTTCCACTATATTGTTCTCAGCTACTACCATGAAGGTAAATGGATTTAAATACCAATGAAACACTATGTTTGTAAAACATTGCTTTCTTCAAGGAGAAAATGTGACTGAATAACAGAAAAGGTATTATGAACTTGTCTCATAAGCTGCTGGGAAGTATCACTGCTATTCTGCTATGAATGTATGGTATGCTTTGAAAGGCAGAAACTGACCCCCAGATAAGGCAAGGGGAATGCAGAATAATCGCAATAATAAAGGATGCTGAGAGGGAAAGTCTGCAGCAAATATTTAAAAGGTAATATGTTGGCTGCAATAAAACTGACACCAAAATGAGCAAATGCATATAACAGGTACCTGCTGCTTTTTGCTCCCCAGAAATGGAAAGTGGGGAAGAACAGAGAAACTGAAAATTTTTGAGATAATTGAGAGAATGCTAGACTTTTACCAGTATGTGCAAAGGAAATGGTCTATGAGAGAGATAACTAATGTTTTCAAAGACGTCTGAATTGCTTTTTTCAACATGAATTGTTCAGGTATAAATTTAGAGGTTTATCTTTTCTCACAAGCTCTGGCACATGTAACTTCACTGATATATAGCACTGCCACTCTTTGTGTCCATAGTTCCTCTACATCCCAAATTTATCACAACAGTGTTGGTGTACTCAAATTGTGTTGGATTTTCAGCTGCTGCATCTTGCAGTCAATACATTAATCTGAGCTCAATACTATTGAGCTGAGCCAATACAATTTGTCAGTTTTAGCTAGTACTGTGCACAGTGAACTATAACAGAAGTAAAAGTGTTGCAGCACAAGCAAACATGAGCCTTAAACTCATTCCTCAGCAGTTTCTGCTGTTTCTCTCTTTTATGAGATAAACTTTAGCACATTTGGTTTTCCTGCTACAGCTAAGGGGCACAGTGGAAGGTCATGGCAACATCATAAAGTCTGCAACATTGTACAGCACCTTGGCCAAATCCTTCTTATGAGATGAGACCAGAGGTCCAGATATCTTTTGATAAGTGCTGTGTGTTCACACTTGTGTTTCAAACTGTCTTTTGCCTTTAAACCTTTTATTTGTTTCCTTCCACCATTCTTGGCATTTCAAAACTAACCAGGATAAAAAATAGTTTATTTGTTATTTCAGTTAATTTTGGGTAAAGGAAAGATGCTTTATTATATCTATGCATTACTCCTGCTAATATTTATAATTTATCCCTATGTATTTCTGCTACAGCAATTGATCAGTACAAAGATTTCAGAGTCTGATCTTTTATTGATGATGACAAAGAAACTGCATTCATCATGATCTGCTGATATTCCTGTTCATTCAAAAGTATTTACAATGCTAAAATATTTTTATGTGAATTTCTTATTGCACAATCATCCAATATAATACCATATAAAGTGTTGTAAAAGTGAAAAATGTCTTCTTTTCTAGCAACAATACTAAGTTGGGGTTGGAAGGGGTCATTTTAGGATTTATGGAATACTTTAGGGAATTAGAAAGCAGGATTGCAGAAGAGGACACTTGACACTGATGCCTTAAGGGTTATGCCTAATATTTTTGGGGAATTCACTTTAGCTAGATAGCTGGATAACTTGAAATATTAAAGGCCAGAAGAGCCTGTGTTCCAGTGTGTTTGCATCCTTCTATGTAGATAAGTGGGGTAGTAAGTCAAAACATGGAGTTAGGCTTCCAGGCCTAGTAGGGGCTGGACTGGGGTGGAGATAGATAACAAGGGAAGATTCTGCTGGATGTTTAAGGGACATAGTAGTAAGATGGACTTAGTTGGATGGTGTGATGGGTAGGCACTAGAAAGATTATAAAAATGCAGAGATTGCTATGATTTTCCTCTTTTGGGTCACCAATTTTGCCAGTAAAACTGTGTTCTTCCTTCACCTCTGTGCATGTTTGCTTTATTTCTTATCTTGTCTATTTCAGGCAACAACATGAACGAAGTGCCTCTAAGAACCAGATACTACCATGAGATAAGGTAGCATAGAGAGCCAGAAGTAGACACCACACGTAGTTTAGAGATAGCAGGCAGAAAAACACCTCAAAGTCCCCAAGTGAAGAACATGTTTTTCTGTGGACTGGCTGCTATGCAGCACCTTGGCATCACAGCTAGGGGAAGGGAAGAGAAAGATGCCCGGCCTCATCCCTGTCTTGGGCCCGACTACCTGGATCCCCTGGGATGGGTGGGTTGGGGCAGAAAGTGGGAGGGACCTCGGACGTGGAGCCAATCATGTAATGCAAAATGCCTGCTGTGGAAGGGGGTATATACTCTCGTAAATTGCATGGCTCGAGGAGGGAATTTTGAGTTCCATATCATCCCTCCCAGCCCACTGAATAAAACACACATGCCTCAAAACTTCACCTGGGTTCTGAGATTGCTATTGCCTGAGTCAATACAGTTGCCTTTTAACAGTCTAAGCTGTGACTGTTTTAGTTGTTGCGTTTATTGTTAACACGTATTTTCTGTTTTTCAAAAGTCTTTTTAGTTATACAGCCCAATATTTGTAATTACAGGTCTCCCATTATATTTGGATCTGTGGGGGTTTTTTAGTGAAAAAAAAAAAAAAAAAAAGCTATTAGATGTTTCAGTTCATAGTCTGAACTTAACCAATTAAACCATCCTTAACTTGAAGTGTCTTCTTCCTTCCCTTTCCTTTTCTTTCCTGCTGTATATGGAAAATCCATTCCTGTTCCGCTCAATCCTTTCAGTTAACATATTACTCCAGTGGTCATATTGTTTTCTTTCTATTCCTCTGAGGACCACATTTTCTGTATCTTCTGCCTTGTCTGGTTTTGTCCTCTATAAAACTTGTGGCAAAATAATTGAAATGCCTCAGAAGTTTCCCATTTTTTTTTCATGTATTAATAGATAATCCAGTAATGAGACACTTTTGAAAGCCTTTTCAAGATACGAAAGCCTTATCACCTAAACACGGAGAGCTGTATTTATGAATTAGACATGAAGCCCATTTCTGCCACATTAAACAATCACAAATTACTTCATTGAAATCCTAGCCAAATCTAATATAATTTTTCTCAACTCTTCCAAGTCATCCTTTAGCATATGAAAGGAGGAATTGACAAAGAATAGAAATATATGGAGTTCATAGTTACAGGCTATTTTTTTTATATCGATATTAAAACCCCTTTCTGAAACAACAGCAAGATCTGCAACTGGATTTCTCATTCTTCCTCTGACAGGCAAGAAATTCTGGCCTACTGACACAGTGAAATAACCAAGCTCACTGCTGGAGGAAGAGTCTTGAGAGAAAATAGGTATTTAGAGCTGACAACGATACCTTAAACAATAAAACTAATGGTGAATGATCATACATAAAATCCAATTAATTAAAAACCTACTGTACAAAATTTTAATTCTTGTTATACATTTTAGGTATGGTTCAACAGGTTTCTTAGATAAAGCAGTAAGTAGTTTTCGATTGGCTTGAATTTCTCTTCCAGGGAAAAAGGAAAAAAAAAATCTTTTTGGAAGCCTGACAATGCTTTAGCATGTTACTATTTTAAATAGGTAATTTAAAGCATGGTTTCATTTCATATTACATCCTCCAATAATCTAAATTACAATAGACCACAATGAGTTGGTCCTATAGCAATACTATATACTGTATGGTAAGACAGGCGGCATGATAAATTAAGTCGCTGAATCTCATAATGAAGAAAATCAATTTCTGCTGCCTGGTAAATCAAAGCAAATTCAGTCAATAGAATGATACAAAATTTATGCCAGAATAAAGCAGAACCTGGTTTTCTTCTTTTTCTCAAGAACTGACTGGAGCATAGAGCATTCTCAGGAGTTTACTGACTGACTGCATTTAATGGCACTTCACTGCAGTTCGTACCTTTTGCTTCTCTCACTGGTTATTAATCCCCAGGAAATTGTCCGTGCTTTGGTCATGACTGTTTGTGGAACTAACTTCTTTGAACAGTTTGAGCAGATTTTAAATCCAAGAGATGATGTATTAATGAAAAGTATTTTAGTCTATAAAAATTTTTTTATGCTTGTGAATTTGTGCAGTGGAGGAACTTGAAGTTTTAATTGCCAAAGGTGGCATCAAAAAACCACAGAAGCATATCCACACCCCAAGCAGGCTGACACTTGTCTTTAATAGCTACCTTTCCACTGTGCTCATACTTTCTCAAATTGGTATATCCCTCTGCCACAACTAAAACAGCTACAACAGTAGAAAAAATTCACAGAGGGATCTTATGGAGCCAACAATAATTAAAAAACTATTATACTTGTACAGATATGTTGAAGACTCTACATGAAAACCAAGAAAAATAAAACAAGTTTCCTAGCTTCTTTCGACAGGATATAATTCCTCATTTGCACAACCCAAATATCAAGGAACTGAAACTGAGAAGAGTGAACTAGAAGACATGTTTATTGTTCAACAGACAAATGTCGAAGGTGTCTTTCCTTTTCTTCAGTTTTCCTGTCAATGCTTCAAGAGGTTAAACAGCCAAACCAATTTGGAGTGAGCTCTAATCCTCTGTGGCCATTCATTTTCCAATATGTCATAGTCCAAAATGCAAAGAATTTTGTTGCTAGCCTTGCAGTGAAGTGTTACTTACTGTAAGGCTTCTAACATCTCCACATGACTACATGGTCATCGACTTGTAGCCATGTAACAGTGCCCAGTATGAGTCTCTCTCTCTCACTAAGTTACTGATCTCTGCAGATTCATAGGAAAATAACTCAGCACTGCATTAAATCTTCAGGTGTGTTTCCACTGTATGAATACCCTTCCCGTTTCCCTTAACTTTATTTTTGACCCATAGCATCTTGTCACTTTGGTGATCTTTTGTCGAGACTACATTGGGAAAGTTTTCTCTCTTCATGATTACAATGGTTTATCATCCTTAAAATCAAAACCTGACTGTTTCTTCTTAAGTACTCTTACATTTAAGGACCTGCTTTTTGGCTGTTGGTTTTTTTCTTTAATTTTTGGGAAGTAGGGTAGGTTAGGTTTTGTTTTGTGTCACCTTTCCCCCCCTGTTTATCCCAGTACAGTTTTTCCATCTCTGTGAAAGTTATGTTCCTCCAGGGATTTTCAGGTAGGATTTTGTGGTCCATTTTCATTCTTCATTATTAGCAGATGTTACTACTACAGCTCCCTGCTCAAGCCCTAAAAATTTAAGCCATAGGATGCACAGTGATTTGAGTGCTATATCTTTGTGCCCATGTTTCAAGGGTTTTTTTAATCAAAGTGTCCTATATATCAGATATATTTGATACACTTTTTGTATGCCTTTTTTTTCCTTTTTTTTTTGGTAAGAATATTTTTGACCTTTACACATGAAAATGTACAAAAGACTTGGGACATGGCATAAACAAGAAAAAAAGTCACAATCTTTTTTGAGCTTTGTCTACCATTTTCACTTTATTCCTTAGTGGAAGTGGAAATGACAGTTGTTTGATCACCTGACTATATGGATCCTATGCATAGTAAATAACATTTTTATATAAAGTAGCCTCAACCAATTCTGAATAACAAACAAGTAAAAAAAATCACTTTATTATTGAATATCAGTGATATAACTGGACCTTTTTTCCTGGAGTGGGATTTTTACCATTCACTTCTTGATTCTTCTTTCTTCACAGTTTAGGAATAAGAAAAAGGTTTTGTTCATGAGATAAACTAAATAATTGGGAATAGGCTTAAAATGGCAAGTATGCTAATAGAAAAGATAGACAAGATCAGCATTATGGAGTCTGATGAATAAAAAGTAGTAAGATGGGATGCAAGGAACAAGGGAAAGTTTGAGCATTAGATTTTATTTTTCATAAAAGAACAGGCTAGGAGACAAAAAACAGATGAGCCATGTAGAAAAATGACCAGGGTTCTTTTTTGCAAGAAAGAGATAACAATTATCTTTCTGACAGCATTTTTTTTATGTGTGACTTCAGGCAACATAACAATGAAATTAATATTAGCAGAGCCGTTCAGGAATTGTTTATATTTATCCATAAAGAACAGTGATTGTTTTCACTCTGCATCTACCATACAAATATAATTTGAAACAATGAAGAAGATAGGCAACAGAGAACATCAGTATTAGAATCCACTATAAAATAACATTATCTTAATTAAAAAGGGAATACAAACATCAGAAATAAATTTCATCTAGTCAGAGAGAACTACCTAACTGAGAAGAGGCTTAAGATGATCAGAATTAGGAGGCTGCTCCATGGGGCACAGTCAGAACTATTAAATTAATTTATGCTGTGACAAGTTCAAAGCTTATTGGTCCTGATCCAAAAGAGCACATGTATAGTTAAATAGGATTATTTAGCTGCCTACTTCTAATCTTAAATCTGAATGGTTTCCTTGACTGGAGTTTAATACTATGAAAATAAAAGCTTTCACTGCCTTTGAAAACACCATGTGCACCAATATTTAGGCTACTGGAGTGTGACCTTGGAGATCAGAAACCTCTGCTGCGCTGTGCGGACTCAAATTGGAGCGTCTGTTTTCCTGACTATCATACTTGAACTGCACACTTTTTGAGCAAGAAGTATTTCACAACATTTATTTATTTATCCATTTGTTGATCTAAGAGGCCTCTGAGCTTAATGTGGATCTTTTTGTAAGTGAATTTATAAAAAGAGTACCGTGCAGACATGTATTATCCCAAAATTATAATTATGCAACTTAAGGCTATTTTTTAAATGTCCCAAGCTCTCATAGATGGGCTAAATGTGAAGGAATTCATAAACAGTTAGGTTCTTGCTCAGAATAGTCTTTCTTTTACCTCAAAGTTTTTCAAAGTTCCTTTCTAACTCACATATAAAATACAAAAACCTGTTAAGGTAATACTTATGTAGCAATATTTATTTAATATATCTACTCTTTAAGCCATAATAATTTGTGAGGGTCCTCTGGTTTTTATGACATGTATTTGTATATGTACTTATGTATAATGCATTGAAAGTACATTAATTTACCAGGTCAATATTCTATTGCTTTTCTTCTTTAAGGCCTTAAACACATTCATTTAAAGGTTTCTTTCTTAATTATTAATTTATGGATATTAAGGACTATCCCTAACCACCTAGTGCATAGAATTGCACTCTTGTCAAATGGTTACTTTCTGTAAAACACATTCATCTGTGAGGACTCCACACTGACAAAGTACATTACAGATAATACTTGACTTATAATACCCCCAGGAAGCCAGGCTTGGACTATTACTTCGCTGCACAGACAAAGATGAGTCAAACAAATGACCTGATTTCAGAATACATGTAGTTCTTGTCAGACTACAGCAAGGTTGCACTTGTTATCTCCAAACATCACCTGCTGATTTTTAGCTGACCTTTCTGCAAAATAGCTGAAAACCAGCATGAACAGGTCCCAGTCACTTTCTCCATTGCACTGTAGCTTGACAAATTGCAATCCAATTTCAGCAAGACAGTAAATTGTCATGCATTATCACGCTGAGAGATGTGTGCCTCTCATTGGGTCCGGATATATTCCAACCATCAGAAATAGTCTAACCAACTGTTTTTTACAGTATTAGCAAGAACACAATCAGCAATGAAAACTGACACTTTGAATTTACAGTCTTTAATAAATGAATGAATGCAGAATTTTAAAGAAACACAAACTGCCACTTCTCTGCTACTCACTTTTTCTACTGAGAATGCCATGAAAATTGAGAAAATAGCACATTCTGCAACAGATCTAGCAAATAAAAAACAGATTTTAACACAGAAGGATCAGAGTAAGTGAAATATTTCAGAGCAGAAAGCATAGCTTCATTCATGTTTCTAGGCTGAACTAGATTTTCTTTTCTGCAATGTGAACACACTGTTAATGTGTACTGTGAATATCCTAAGAAAATCAGTTAGAGAATGCAAAGATTACACTACATAATTTATATTAAAAACAATGTTGAGATTTGCTTTGTTTTTTTTTAATATGTAAACACTTTTCCTGTTTCACCATATTTTGTGCCTGAGAGGCATTTCAGTTTTCTAATTCCAGCCTTGAACAACCTCTAAATTACCAAGACAACTCATCATCACCAGTTTTTTGTTAACTATGTTGATCAAGGGCAGGTTATTTTTGTGGAACAGAGAGAAGATAACAAGTAAAAAGAGATAGCTTTGCAGTCCAAATGCAGTAGGTTGTTCTGAATTTTCAAAGCTAAATAAACAAATACTTAATCTAATAGACAAACCGTTTAAAGCACTTTACTTCCAGGGAATTAAAAGGTAGCTCATGTGATATCTGCAATCTGTTCAGGATGGCCATGAATAATACCAAATGTTTTCTTTTATTTGAACCTCTATGACTATGAATGTGTAAACAATGTCATAACATTCTTGTCTGAAAAAAAAAATATAAATAAACCAGTCCCAGTTAAATATCCTGAAACTAAAAATTTATTTTCACTCCCCTAGGAGAAGGACCTAAATAAAGAATCTGAATTGCTGTCTCATTCAGGCCTGTCTAGCCTGCATGTAAAAGACCATACTTTGTCTTTGTTGCAAATGCTCTGATAATCACTATTCTGTCCTGTGAACTAGACCATGGAATTCCCCATGCCTGACATATACATTGTCTTTGATTCATATTCCAGTCGCTTTATCTAATGGTACTTAGAGTGAATGGGAACTCACTAGCGGAATTGTAGACAAAACAGCCGACAGGAAACTTGACCTACTGTCACCACAGAAAACTGCTGAGGGCAGAAAGAGCTTAACTAGAGCAGAATACATTATATTTTGACAGCTCTTCATACTCCAGTCTCAAAAAAATTACTGTTATTAAATATGAAAAATTAATATACTTTTGGGGTTTTATAATGAATTTTGAAACAAAAAGCTGAAATATCAAATCACTGTTTGCTGAGGGACATCTACATACCCCTTGTGAATGAATCACATTTCTGCCCATAAATACTTCAGAGACTTGTCATACCAAGTCTTCCACTCTTATTTTCAGTCAGTAATGTTCACCTCATTTTCTGTCAACAGTCTGCATACTAGCAGCAATATCATGTGTTCTGGAAATACAGATATCAGATGGTGGTGACAGAAGGTGTGCCATTCAGAAGGACTTACCAGAAGGGCCTGGCTGGCTACTTAGTATGAAACAGGGCAAATACAAGTCTTACTTTGTTGTTTAGGACTTAAATGGAATGTTTGAGAATGTGTGTAGAGTTTGTAGTGTATCTACTTGACTAACAGCTCTGAAATGTGAAGTAAAAACATCAAGACAATGCATTTAACCATGAGTTTCACTTAAACTTATAGGGAATTTAGCTTCTGCCTGAAACATGTCTTGAACTGATAGTAAAAAATTGAATGTATCCCAAAGGTGAATTGGATTTTGAAATAGAATGAAATCTCAGATAGAAATCTTAACTATATATGTCATATCCACAATAAGATTGTTCTGAAGTTCTCCCAAGACAAGTGGTATTCAGTAGACCAAAAGGCAAAATTAAATTCTAATATCAGTGAAACACAGAGTTTGATTATATGTACTTTGCTAGAGAGGTAGAAATCCATTGTAACAACAGATAGATTTTTGCTGTCTTTTGAGGTAACCACTTAGAAGGACAAAGGGTCACAATGGCATTGCAGTGAAAGACTGCATACAACAAAAATAAAGACATCTTCCTGCGCTTGACTGACCTATAAATGAAAGAGTTGACTCCAGTTTGTATGTCAGGGTTTCTTTTGACCGTATTGTGATCAGGAATGTTCTGATCTGAGCTACTGCAAAGTGTGACAATATACTCAGAGTGCAGGGTACAGCACAAATCTTCATTCTGTTTAACATTTTACATGTAAGTTATCCACCGTTAGCTAAAATGGGTATTAATTCAGCAGCACTTGCTAATCCGTAACCAGAATCTGTTAGACTGTGGTGGTTTAAACCACTAGGGGGAACACAACAGTGGCGAAAGACTGAATAGATTTAACAGCAAATAACAGTTTTATTTTCTAGGGCACTAAAGGTCTTATAGAACCACTAGGCACTAAACAAAACACACACAATATAAAAACCCAACAATGTCATAAAATAAAACAAAAAAACAAACTGCTCCTCAAAGCCGGCTGGTCGGCTGAGTAGCAGTGGAAAGGAAAGGAAAGCCGCCTCAATGATGGTACCCTCCCAGCCTTTGGAGCCTCTGCAAGACAGAAAAAAAGGTAAAAAGCACCCCCCCACCAGGGGGCACTGCACTGCTGCCTGTGCCAATGGAGGTGAGGGGAAGTGAGCCGCACGGTCTGAGAGCAAGGAGGAGGGTAGCCGTGCCTCTCTCAGCTCAGGAGAAAGCCAAAAGAGAGGGCAGGACTTTTGTGTTCAGGCTTTTATGCCCTGGAAGTCCTGTGGGAATTCAATGGCTTCATCCCGGCCAGAGTTGGGCTCCACTCTTTTCCCAAGGTCTTCACTCTGTGCAAAATGGCAGTTTCCACCAAAAACCACGTGGCTGGGGCCTGGGAGTGCCATTAGCCCTACCTGTGGAGTGCTCGCTGCTCACAGAGAGCCACCATGGGCGATGGGGTCTGCCCATAGGGACAGTTACCGCCACACACCTCCCAGCAGCACAGGGAGGGGCTGCAGGGCTCTTGCCAGCTGCCCATTGGAAGAAACTGCCGCCCTGCTCCTCTGCTCAGAGCTCCTGCAGAGCTGCTGCTGCCGGCCACCCCTCCAGGACATGCTTCGAGCTGCCATTGCGGCAGTGCGGGACGGGGGCACCAGCCGCCGGCCTGGGGCTTGCCCCTCCCGCATTACAGCATGGGAAAATCAGAGAACCAGCAGGATTGGCTCCATGTGCTCCGCTCTACGGCCAGCGGAGCGGCACTGCGCCGTCCCACAGCCCCTGCAAGGCACCAGGCAGGATCGGGCACTGCTGCCTGCTCCAGCCCGGAGCACCACAGGCGGTAAGGGAAACCCTGTGCGTGCAGCTCACAGCCCACCACTGTGAGCCGAGACTCGCCATGGGAGTAGAAGAGTGCTGCACTGCTGACACCGCTCTGGAGCTCTCACTGCGCGGCTGCTGGTAAGAGGGGTCAAGGGACAAGGGAGCGCCACCAGTGCCAGTGGTAAGAGAGGAGGGCGTGGGGGGAAACTCTGTGCCCATCACGCCAAACGGCCGCTCAACCATGGGTGTGCAGGAGCACCAATTCTGTTCCTGTGTCTCTCTGCCGCCACCACTCCCTGGCCCCTGCCCTGGGATGCAGAGAGCAAAGGCAGAAAGGAAGCTCTGCAGATTTCCCAGACCTCAGCTTTCCTTCAGGTTTCTAAAAAAATCTGGTTTTATGAATAAGCAAACAAGTAAACAATCCAAACATTTTCCCCCTTTCCCAGAAAAACCCATTTCAAGTCCATAACATAGACAGAAGGAGGTAACTCAGTAAATGGCTAATCCATGAGTTTTAACTAATGTGTGTTTTCATTGTAGTGATGAAATTGAGATGTAATGATTCCTGGTAGCTAATTTTGTTCCATTTTGTGGAAAAAAACCTACTTTTCTCAAAACCAGAAGTTATTGATGATACACTTACCCTCAGTTATGTACTGACAGGAGTTCTAAGGTTCATATTAGAAACTCTTGCTTTCATTGTTCAGAGATAGTAAGGAGCTTTGTGCTGCAATGAATAAGGCCCAACTATAGAGAAAGTGTGGTAAGGATCATGAGGTCCCTTTCATGGTCAATTATAGTTTTACTGCTCAGCCTCAAAGTAAAAATGCCTAGAGGCTACAGCCTTTTCCTTTTGTTGTTCGTCTCAGATTTGGAAACAATTATTTTTGCTGTTTTATGATATGTATTGCTCAAATGTATGTAACTTCAATTTGGTTATATCAATGAGCCCTAAATTCAAAATTTAAGTGTATTACATATACTACAGTACAGTGCCCATAAATATTTAATTTATAAGATACTTGGTCATAACTAAGAAGAATTAAATATTGAAATGCTGTATTCAAAAACTTTAACTTTTGTCAGAAAAAAACCCCAAGATTTTGGATGCTTTAATTTAAACCAAACTATTAGGTGACATATGGTCATGCTTTCTGGTGATTTATTACTCATGAGCATTAACAGGCTATAACACATTTTACCAGGTTGAAATAAGTTCAAACTCTTCTTATTGTTACAAAAATAACTAATATAACTGAAGCCCAGCCCCAGATGGGCAAATATGGGTGAAAGCCTTCTTTGAGAACTATTTCTTTCAATGAGCATTTGTAATATGTTCAAAGTAAGCTGAGTCTGCTTGTGGCTTAGAACTGAATCTCCTTATGAACTATGTAAAAATCTATCTAAGAAACAGCCAAGACAACAGTTTTCAAACTGTTGCAACCTGTAACAACTTTCCAAGTTTAATTCATATAAGGTAAATTTCTCTACATTTGATTTTATTTTTTTAAAAAAAAAAAGATATATAGCTCTCCTCATCCCTAAACTGTAATGATTATAAATAAGGGTCTCATGAATTTGCATATGTTAGAGATTTGGTTTCTTATTCGTACTAATAAGTGAGAAAAAGAATTTTGGCATTATCTTGTAGCACTGCACTATGTCCAAATTCCATTTGTTTATTTTGGTTTAGAAATATTCTTCTAGTATGATGTCTTGAGATATAAATTTTTATCTTTTTTTTGCACTATTATATTAATCTAAAATGTAGTAACTTATTATAAAGAAAATATCAGCTAGATCTCAAAATGTCTTTCATGACAAGAATTCCAGAGATCTTTGGAATAGTCTGTACTTGAAAGTGATGGAAATCCATTCAAAATTTATATGGGACAAGTGCCTAGAAAATACATTCATTATGTTACAGCAAAAAATCATGAACCGGCAAAACAACAAATTCAAATGAGACTTAGTCTTCCTCTCTTCAGATATCTGCAATTCTGTGCAAGGGGTCATTGTACAGATGAAGAACAGTCTTGTTAATTTTTAATAATTTTCTGGTCTAGTCAGTAAACACACTTAGTCTATAGTCTATCCAGTCAAAGGCTTGGAAATGTATAATGATTTTCAGATTTGCATCATTTGTCCTCTCTACTGCATTATGTCTCTTTTGATATAAATTTCCCCAGTTTAGTCATGCTCCTGGGACCAATTGTGAGGATTTTGATATAAGTTGCTAACAAAAAACCATAAAATTTGCCACCCCTGAAAAAAAATTCATGTTCACAATGGATTTGAAAGTATGAATAACCTGATGCTTCAAAACAAAAGATAAGGAGGAAGATCTCCTTGAGGAGGACCTAGAAAATTTTCTGTAGCAGGAAAGAGTCCAACCAGAAAGCTGGGATGACCAGCCTAAATTCTGAAGTATGAAATTTCATTTCCACTTTCTTATACACACAAAATTCAATGGTACTACAGATCGTAATTTTTTTATTGCTTTTATAAATCTATCCTCTATTCTGAATTCAAGTTTACAATAGTACATTCCAGAGACCAAGAATTCACTCTGAAGAAATAATTCATTTTACTTCATCTGCATTGACTCACTTTTTCTTTTTCTCTAGTGGTCCATAATTCTTGCTTGTACCTTTTTAAATACCTCTGTAGGGTTGTAAAAAATTCAGATTTCAGGAAATAGTAAATAATGCTAAATGATACTAAATGCAGAGATGTTTTCTCTATCAAAATCTTTGACATGCACTTTGGTTATTCTGCTGCTCAGTTTCAAGTCATAAGGCCTTCAACACTACTAATTGTATCTGTTTCTGTTTTCTTGATATAAGAAAAATCAAAGAACATACAAAATTTCAAGACATACAAGTAAAGTTTATCTATTGGCAAGTTAAAGGGTATTGTTAGTAATCTGACAATTTAAGCCTACTGCATTAAAAAAATAGTAATATTTATCCAGGAAATTAATTACTTTACAACTTTTGCTTTGTGCCTGATAATGGCAGTAGAGTGCACTTAGAGACACAAATAAAAAAAGGATCACAATTTTGTCTCCAACATACAGCTTAAGATGTGGAGCTCCTCTGTTTACTGATTTTGTTATTAGCCAGTCTTTTATGTTTAAAACTTTCACATAAGCTGAATTGCTTTCCTTTCTCTGAGTTTTCAAATATCTATTACTTGCATGTCAGAAATTTTCAACATATTTCTAAAGTATCCTTCCTTCACTTTTGGTGGGTTTTTTTTGTTGATATTTTGGTTTAGGTTGGTTTAGTTTGTGGTTTTGTTTTGTTCGTAAGGGGGTTTGTTTGGTTTTTTTTGTTTGGTTGTTGTTGTTGTTTTAAACCCAATTTGATGCCAATGCAAAAACTGTCTTCTTTGTCAGAAATATCCAAATATATTTTCATAAATGATCCTCCACCGTTTTTTCACCTGTAGTGATCATTAGTGAGGCAGGTGACTATGTTCACTGTTTTCGTACTGATCTGACCTCTCAATTCATTAAGGTTTTGGAAATTTCTTACTGATATCCAGATGAAAGACTGCCATTCTTTATCAAGACTGTTGCTGTAAGATCCAGAACATACTCATCATAATTTAAGCCAAAAAGGGATATTCTGGGTGTTAATATGTCCACAAAGCTAAACTTTGCTACATCCTGTTGCTCATTTTGAAATATAAGTCTTCTTTATGAATACTGAGCCATGATACTGGCCTCCTTCTACATGGAAATAATTGCTGGTATTCAAATGAAAGAGGTAGATGGAATAATGAAGAAGCTTGGACAAGATTAGATTCTAAAAATGGAGAATCATACTCTTAGAAGTGGAAATTGCAGTGATTTAGACTTCAATGAAATATTTCACAATAAAAAATTGCAGAAAATACTTGGAACAAAGATGTAATATTACTGAATTTAAAAAGAATAGAAAATTTGGGCAAAATAATATTTAGTACGGAGTAAGGGAAATATCTATTTCAAATATTCTTTGGGAAATACAATGTAATCATACATATATGGAAATAAATACTAATACATTTTTGAGAATGGGGTTTAGCAAAGCATAAATTGAGTTAAGCAGTTTATCTACTTCTAATTTGGACAGAATAGATTATCCTTTCCTAAACCACCATTCATGTTAATCTACTTTGCCAATTTGTTTCAGGGAGTCCTTGTATCTCCTCTTGGGGGCTTCTCTGTTGCAGCAGCTGGTGGCGAGTTCACCATACAGCACAATCTTAGGGACACGATGATCCTGCATCCTGGAGATGTGCCCTGCCCAGCACAGCTGTTTCCTCAGCAGCATGGCCTCAATACTGGTGACCCCTGTCTGCTCAAGGACAATAACATTAATCACGTACTCAGTCCAGTGGATGTTTAAGATTGTACAGAGGCAGCGCTGATGGAAGCGTTCGAGGTCGCAGGTGGTGGCGGTAGATGACTCATGATTCAGACCCTATAAAAGTACAATGGCTGTTTTCTTCAGGTGTTTATCTCATATTGACTGATCATATTGACTGTCATCAGTGATCCACCCTGGCCTTCTATCGAGAGACATGGAGACACACCATCTATAATGCTGCTGCCTCCTTTGAGAATGCATGTAGAATCAGTCTTGGGGAGAAAAGACAACGTAGAAAGAACCAGGTCTCATCAATACCGCCTAAGGACACTTTCCACTGTGCCTTTTGCAATGGGACTTGCCTATCCTGCATCGGCCTTTTTAGCCATCAGCATGCTTGCAGCAACCATGGGTAGACCCCTTCCCATATCTTCGTTCACAAAGCCTAGCCACGATGATGATGACTTTCTTAATTTATAGAAAATAAAAGGCAAATGGATGAAGAGTTGGCAATGAATATTAGATTATACATTTTTTTTTAATATGATATGGCTATAAGAATAGTCCAATACAGGTGTGGATATTCAACACAAAGATATCTCAGAGATATTTTTCCTATAAGGCTCTTCTTACTGCACTAGGGATATTTTGTTGTATTACGAGCACCGCACTATCATACTTATATGAACATTTTATAAGTTCCAAAGAAAACAGTGCACTTCAGAGAGCTCAAATTACTAAATTGTGCCAAAAGAATGAAAGCTTTAAGCAATAAGCCTAATCTGAAATTGTCTGCAACACCAGTATAGTGCCAGCAATTTCTGTGAAGCTCTGCTACACCTGTTGTTGCTCTGCCAACTGTATGTTTCTAAGCTAACAGAAGGATAAGAGAGCAGAGAAATACAATTGCAAACAATGGGATGGCATTTAGAAGACCTCATTTAATTCCAAGCGCTCTTACCAATTTCTTATCTTATTTAGACAAAGTACATAATCCTTCTGTGATCCTGTAGTGTGCTTATAATGGTCCCTCCATTACACTGTGAATTCTTTGTAACAGAAAATATGCCCTGCTATATTTATACATCTACAGTACCACATGGTACCATGGTATTATCTATAGCACTACATTCACAGCATGTCTGCTATGAAATTAAAGCTTAGTGACAGAGGAAGTAGTTATGGTTTAGCAATGAGGACAAGCAGGAAAAGTAGAGTAAATTAAGATAGCAAAACAGGGACAGAATATGAGAAATGGATTGTTGCTAATAAGAATGATAACCATGGATGAAACTAAGGTCTTAATTGCAGCAATCCTCTGAACACAGGGCAAACTAGACTTGCACTGAGGTGTCTTGAATGACCAACAGATCTCTTCCAAATTTTAGGTACAATATGCATCACAATATTAATTACATTCCACTAATAAAAGAGGAATACTCATACTATTCAACTAGGAAGGCAACCACAATCATGAATTTTTTTTTTTTTTCAGACTTTGGCATTTATTTATGATGCATCACGAAAAAAAGGTTTTGACTGAAATTTTTCCAAAGCCACCTGAGAGATTTGGATGAATAGTTCCTATTAAAATTAAATCATCTTTGAAAGTCACAATTTAGTATCAAAAACAAAGGGGTGTCAATGTACAAAGATGCAAGTGTGAACCATATTTTGTCTCTGTAGGACATCCTAAAATTAATCGGGCATCTTGGTTTATCTTATATCACAGAAACAAAAGTTTAGATTTTTTTATTGCTTTCTAAAAAATATGGATTCATTAAATTCAGGTGATCTCTATCTGAAGACCATTAGAATCATTCGAGTAATTCAAGCTGAAACTGCTTTTATATAGCTGCTTCTTTTGCTCTAGAGGTCACTCTCTCTAAAACATCAGGTACAGAATACTAAGATACAATGAATTGAAACATTAGATTTTCTTGCATGATTACTCACTTGGGTGAGAGGCAGAAAATTTAAAAGCATACAAAGGTAATAAAATCAGGATAAAAAAATCATTCTTGTGATTTTACGGACCATCCTTTAAGCAGGTAGATATTACTAAGGTAAGACCAGGTAAATACTTTGTTTACAATTATTCATATGAAAACTTTCATAAAATGCCTCCATGATGTATTTTTAAGACGCCCTTATTGCCATAATTGGCAATTCCCTGCTTCTCCAGCTATCTCTCTAAGTTTCTTTACATTTTAAATTTCATAATTAATGATACACACACAAGTAGGTAAGATTAGGAAGATGATTTGCCTCTGGACAGGTTAATCTGTAATTGTTTAGGAGGTGTTTTTGTTCCCTGAAGCAATTGGTATTGACTACTGACAGAAATAGCACTTTGGATTAGCAGATCAGTGGTTTGAACTCTAATGCCAATTTCAATTGTCCTTTGCTGACATGAGCACAAAAGTTTAATCAAAATGGATGTAAATTAGCAAGATGTTTGAAAATTGAGACACATTATACAAATCATATACAGTAAAAAAGTTCTAATGCAATTTTGACAAATGTCAGCTCCAGAGAAAAGGTAGGAGCATTTCAGAATCCACAATTCCTGAGTCATCTCTTACAGGGAAAACTAGTGTCCTACTGGGATCAGTATCAATACTTGCTCCAATGCTTTCCTCTTTCGTACCTCCCACAAGAGTTCCAGTGACCTGGAGAAATTGCAGGAGCTATGTTTTTGCAGGAGGATGAATGGTATTGAAACAGCATGGAAAGGATTGCAACAAATAGTTCTTCTGAAGACAGGGACAACATTTCATGTAGAAAGGTCCGTTAACACTGAAAGATGATGTTTGGAAGAACAGCCAGGATATAACAGAGATTTTATGACTACAGGTATTACAGTATGTCATGATGACTGCGAAACCAAGTAACTTTGGCAGATTTAAATTAACCTACACATTTGCCTAAGGTTTTATGGCAAACAGGTTTCGTTTAAGTGTAGAAGATGTGAATGGAGGGTGGTGATATTCTATCCTTAACACATTTTTTAAATTAGTGTGCACACTATTAATACAGACATGTTGTAGTTAAAATAAATTCCTAAAAAAATACACTACCTGTAGAAGAAGTTAAGATAAAATCTTTGCACATTTTATCTAAACTGAGAACGCTGATTTTATTCTTTTAATTATGTTCAATTCCATAAAGGAATCCAACAGAGCAATCAGACTTCCTCAGGTTTACTGAAACCATAAGAAGTCTCCAAGTCATGCAATACTTTATGAGTAACTCTAAGAATACAATTTTGAAATAGATATTTTACTAGGGCATTGTTAAAGCTGGGGTAATTATTTAACTAATTTTGTGATTAACTGTGGAAATACTATTTAACTGGTGAAATTCTTGCAGCTTTTTTCCACCACCTTAATTTCTGTTTCTTAGTTAACTTCCATGAGAGGCACCTGACACATTGACCTGTCAGCTTAAACTCAGGAATCTTCTTTCCTATGTGCTTGATTCTTTTTTTTTTTTTTCAACAGTAGCATTTCAAGTGCTGAGTTTTACATTAGTATGTCCCTGTCTTTATAAAGGCTTGCCATGGAGACAAAAGAAGAAACATAGGTGTTGCATTTGTGGATATCTTTGCCTCATTTTCTAGAATTAAACATTTCATTCTATTGACCCTAGAGCTTAATCGTGTTACCATTATTTTCAAGGAGATTATTCTGTGATATGCAGGAGGTGAAGAAGGAGGTACCTTCTCATAATGTTTCCTTCAGAAAATGAACTGAATACTTAATAATATCCATAGAGTTTAGGAGAATTTAGATGAGGGTGTGGAAACCAAAAGTTTGCATTTTAAATTGAGCATTTGAATCTGGCTTATGGGAAGGAAAATAATTTGGCTTTATGCTATGAACATGTGTTCTAGTTTCCTCCAATAACTCCAGAGGAGATAGGAGCCTAAAACCAGGTGTGCTCGGTTGGTGTCTGACGACAAAAATAGGAGATAAATTAAAACTAGTAATTGCTAGTATGGAACTGGTTTTGGTTTGCACATGTTGTTTTACTATGTTTGAGTGACATTTCACTTAAAAATTGAGAAAACACTACATTTGTAATAGTGTACAAGAGTGTAGGCCAACAACATCTGAATCTCTCTGGAGAGAGATATCATGCTGAGTTAAAGCAATATTTCCCAGCTCTGGAGTGACAGAGTTTGATTTAGAGTGGAATAAACCAAACCATTAGCAACAAAAGATGTCTCATCACATAAAGAGAGAACAAAGGAAGCTGTTGAAGAGCCTCCTGTGCTTTAGGAGGTGATTTTTTTTTTCTTAGTGCCACATGCAGTTTTCCAACTGTTGGAAAATAAATAACACTAACAAAACTGCTGGACGTGGCAGAAAGGGGTGGCAAAGTGCAGATAGTGGAGCAATTCAAGGCTACTGGAAGTAGCTAGTGTATGAACAGATTGTAAGTGGTACTTTGCAGGATGGCTGATGAGAGGGAAAGGCTGCTTTATGTTTGGCAATGGAGGCTAGATAGTAGAGAGGAGTGTAGAAGAGTAAGAAGCAATTGAAAGAACCAGATCAAACCAACCTGGGTGGAGTTTAAACCAGACATACTGAAGCAATAAGGACTTACTATTCATAATTTTAAATCATCAACTAAACTTACTGCAAGACTGAAGGAAAAATAATTCCGTACGGCCTAGACATTGCCTCATCAAAGGAAAAGCCCATAAAAATATAGATCTACTTCCAAAATTAGTATTTTTTGCTCTGTTTCTTTCTCTTCTTACAATTTTAGTCCTTAAATAAAAGTAGTTTAAATCATAAGATACATATTTATGAATAGGGAAAAAAAGTTTATTAAACCCTGGGGAGCTTAGGCTGATTTTTTTCTAGCTTATTAGGTGTTCCGAGCTAATGCCTTAATAGTAAGCCGCTTGACTTTAGATTCAGGTATGTTGGTGCCCACCTAGAATTTGTGAAAGGACTAGATGGCAGAGTTCTGCTAATAGCTAATAAGAAGTACAAATAGATATTAAAAAAAAAAAATGTAGCTATGGCTACTGTTGTTTCTTAAAAAACCAGAATTCCTGGTGACTTCCTATGTTGGCAGAGAACAGACCACAGGTTCTCTTTTGTATTTTCATTTCACCATTTGCAAACGAATTTGTTTTTTTATTGCACAGTGCAGCAGCATCCTGTGATACCTTAGCTGAAACCAAACTATTTCTTCAGTGTGAAGTTGTTTGAATCTGCATCTTTGTGGCATAGAGAATACCAATTAGCTACAATGCAGCATCGGAACGAGATAACTATTCATTTTCCCAGATACAATTTGATGTGCCTGTTTGTACTATTATGGGAAAGTGCACCTGGTTTTCTGTGCTATCTTAGGTCATTTTTACATTACAATGTGCTGTAGATAATGTTTTCTTGCATTTAAGTAATTGTATCTTATGCTGAAATTAACAAGTAGCGTGGAACAGCAACAGCAGAGTCAGACAGCTGGTGCTGAGGCCACAATGTACCATCGATATTGCAGACAGTTTTGCTCTGCCGGCCCAATTAGGTCCTGCTGTCCCAGTGTTTGTTATCAGTTGGATGCATGACCTGTGCTTTTTGAGTACATCTTCTGCTTCAGCTTTTCTGAAAGGAATTAGTTTCAGCTGCTGCAGGGCTTCTCCACAATGTGACACAGTTAGTAGGGATGATCAAGAAATTTATTTCCAAATCAGACTTACAATAAGACTTAAAATGATAATATAGATCCATTTTTACATACTAGAACACTGCTGGGTAACTCTTAAAAATTAGGCTTGTGTTTCCAGATATTTTTCTAGTACCACAAGCAATCCTACCTGTTTGGAAAACAAGATAAGTTTGTTTATGTTATTGAGAAGGCTTGCCTGAAAAAAAGGATACCTTTTCAGTCATGTAAAAAAATGAAACGTTTTTACAGTTCTCAATTTTAGCACCCAAAAACGTTTTAACAAAAAGTTACGTAACTAAATACTGATTCATGAATTTGGCATTTAATTTGCTGTGATAGAGATCCTGCTATCATTTGTGTAATATTACTGTAATACACTTGACTGTGACTTCACCTTGAAAGCCAGTAAAACAAGGCTGACTGAGTCCCTTAGAGGATTTCCTACTACATAAAATGAAGTGAATGTGACCCTCTGTAGTGGGTTAACTCTGGTTTGATGCCAGGTGCCCACCAAAGTCCCCTCTATCACTCCCCTCAGCAACTGGATAGGGGAGAAAAAATACAATGAAAAGCTCATGAGTTGAAATAAGGACAGGGAGAGATCACTTATTGATTACTGTCATGAGTAGAACAGTCTTGACTTGGAGAAATAAATTTAATTTATTACCAATCAAAATCAGAGCAGGATAATGAGAAGCAAAGCAAATCTTAAAAACACATTTCCCCTACACCTCCCTCCTTCCCAGGCTTTACTTCCTCCCACTCAGTGACAAAGGGGGACAGGAAACAAGAGTTACAGGCAGTTCATCGCATGTTATTTCTGCCTCTGCTCAGGGAGAGGAGTCCTTCCCATGCTCCAGCATGCAGTTCCCTCCCATGGGAGACAGTCCTTCACAAACTGCTTCAATTTGAGTCCTTCCTGTTGTCTGCAGTTCCTCACCAACTGCTCCAGTTTGAGTCCCTTTTCATGGGCCCCCCACTGGGTCACAAATCCTACCACGAAACCTTCTCCAGTAAAGGCTCTTCTCTCCAAGTGTCCCTATGTCCATGCCATGAGCCTGATCCAATGCAAGCTTCCCATGGGTTTTTAATGGACTGCAGGTGGATCTCTGCCCTCCTGTGGTCCTCCATGTGCTTCAGAGGAACCTCAGTTCTGGTGCCTGGAGCACCTCCTGCCCCTCCTTCTGCAATGACCTTGTAGTTTTTCCTATCGCATATTCTGACTCCTCTCTTCTCTGAGTTCAGTTACATCTGTGCAGTAACTTTTTCCTTCTTAAATATGTTATCACAGAGGTGTTACTGACTTCTCTGAATGGTTCAGCCTCGGCCAGCAGTGGCTGTATCTTGGAGCTGACTGGCATTGGCTCTGTCAGGAATGGGGAAGATTCTCACAGAAGCCACTTTTGTAGGTGCCCCACAACGTTACCAAAGCCTGGCCTTGCAAACCAAATACACCCTCAAAGTCTTAACAAAGAACACAATCTCTTACAGATGTCAATTTTTCACACTTATACTGCCTCCTTGCTATTTTCATCTCTCCCAACATTCTTACTGCCTTCTTTACCGCCATGTAAATTCTATTTGTCTCAAGAAGAAACAGTCAAGAAAAGGTTTACCAAATCATCATCTTCCATGCAATGCATCATATTCTTAGGGTCAATTTAATTTTTCATTTTCTCTTGGATCACAGTTTGTTCATCGAGATATGTTGCTGACACATTTTATCACAGCTGAAATTAATGAGAAAGAACAAGGTGTTTTTAGGATAAGAGTCTTTTGTTTAAAAAAGAAAAAACTGTTCAGGAAACCTTAATTAAAAATGGATATTTCTACATAGCACTTTTGTAAAATGTTGTATTAGGAGAACCACAAGTTTTAAACATTCTGTTTAATTATTTTTATGCCAAAATGAGATGGAATATTTGTTTCCTGAAAAATAATGAGATTTCCATGAGGGTTTACCTTTGAGAAAAGTTTAGATGAACATTTCTTGTGAATATCATCAATATTGTTGATCACACTGTCAGGAGAAAAGATGGTTCCTCAAATTCTCAGACTTAGTTTCTTATGATACACTGAAACCTTTAAGAACTGAAGGACAGTGTTCTGGGTCTGGTGTTGAATCCAGTATAGTGTTGTACTTTTGTGACTAAAATGGTGTTGGTAACACACTGGTGTTTTAGCTATTGCTGAAGAGTACTTGCACAGTGTCAAGACTTTTCTTTTTACTGCTCTGCCCATTAGTGAGTAGGCTGGGAATCAAACAAGGGTTCAGGAGAGGACACAGTCGGGATGGCTGACTCCAACACAGCAAAGGATACTCCATATGGTACGACGTCATGATCAGCAATAAAGTTCCAGGGGAACAAGGAGGGAGAGAGGGTGTTTGTGGTTATGGTGTTTGTCTTTGCAAGCAACTACTACACATGTTGACGTCCTGCTTGCCAGGGAGTGGCTGGCCATCTGCCTGCTAATGGAAAGCCATGAATGAATTCTTTATTTTGATTTGCTTGCACATGCAACTTTCCTTCACCTATTAAACTCCTTTTGCTGTAATGCATGTGTTTTCAGAATTTTCTTTTTTGATTTTCTCCCTTGTTCTTCAGTGAGGAGAGTGAGCAGTCAGCTTGGTGAGTACTAGGTTTTGAGTGGGATCAGTGCACCACAGGGTGACAAAAAATGTATTTTGATAAAAAAAATTTGATTTCCAAACTGTATCTCTTTAAAATATACTCCTTCATAAAATTTTTGTGCTGCTTAACACTACAGGGATAGTTACAGGGGATGCAAGCTTATAGTCTCATACTAGTACCTGGCCTGAGGGAAAATTAAACATACAGCCACAGTAACTGTTTAAGAAACAGAAAGTAAAAGGAGCTTTAAATACAATGTCGGAGACAAAAGAAGAGAAGGTGTTACACTGTTTGAGGTATTTACTTGACAAGGAAGTTAATTCAGACAGAAAGAAAATAAAATACATAATAGAGGCACCCCTTTCTGAGCACACTCCAATCCAGTGAGAGCAATCACGCCTGCACTCAGGAGTGTAGAAAACTCCAATACAAGGCTTCAAGGAAAGGCTAAACTTCATGACAGACAAAAGCGACTGAGGGGTACTATTATTTTGAACTAAAATACCCAGTATGACTAGAAAAATACTGACATGCATACAAAATGTGAAGGAAAGCATAATTTCTCAGTACTTTGTCTTTATATATGTAAAAAAAAGGCCCCAAAAGTAAACAAACAGGCAAGATTGAAAGCCAAGAACAAAAACATATTAGATAACTAGTTTTTAATTTTGTGAAATTGAGTCAGAGGACAAAATATTTTGTAAATATTATTTAACTATATAGTTCCTCAAGTTACTCTTGGGTATATTTCAGAGCAAGCTCATTGCTACAGATGGAAATTGATTCCTCCCCCGACTCTCCTTGTAGTCTTAGCTGCAGAATCATTTAAGAATGAAAATCCATAATGTGTCAATGTGTTTAGAAGTTGTACAGAATAATGCCAACAGAAGTTGTCTTATAGATAAGGAATATAATTTTAATAAAACCCCTTGATATGTGAGGTTAGACAATATTTTACAATGTCATCTGTTCTTTCTAATTTTCCCTGTCTGGAAAAGAATGCTTCCTCCCCGTCCCCACAAGCCCATAACTTAGGTAAGCAACAAGCTGTGTATAATGTGAATTAAGTGCTCAGAAACTGGGAGAACTTCCTTTTTTGAACACAAACATGCAACATATTAGCATGGCAAATCTCTTTAGCCCTGCATAATATTATATTTAAGCAGTCAATAAAGATAATTCAGCATGACTCTATCTGCCTTCTAAATCAATTTGCTGAACGGGGACTACAGTACATTAAATAGAACTTCCTGCTGATCTTCAAGATTTTTCTACAAATTTTGGCACAAACCCACTTTTTTAGACTATCACTTTTGATAGATCTAGTCCTGTTGCATTCATATTTTTGAGAAACAGCTAAATGTATTCTCCTGTCTCCATACCCTGGTTTATAACTCTTTGCTTTTGAAATTCAGTATACCGATTAGACATACTTTTGTTAGTCCATCCATTAATTTAATTTAAACTATAATCAACTTAATCCAGATTTATCCAAAGTTATTATTAAGTTTTTTGCTAAACTTTACCTAGGTCAGTATCACCTGTTATTTTCAGTAGTATTTATCTTTCTAACGAGATTAAAGATACATTTATTCTATAGCAGTCAGAGCAAAGGTTGAAAAATCCATTTCAATATTAAGTTTTCATACATACTTTTGATTAGCAGTGAGACAATTCATATTATGACTAAATCCTTATGCATTTCTCCATGTTCTTCTTTTGGGAAGACCCTAATTCTCAAATTTATTAATACACAATCTGCCATAAATTGAAAAAACAATTGGCCCTAAAAGGTACTGTGAGCAATAATCATTCTCTATCCCAAATTTTGAAGGAAGATTAAAAAAAATAAATTATGGAGCCTGATGCTTTCTTATTACTCTCAGTATTCCATGGCATCTAGTTTAATGCCAAAATCATACTCGCCCTAATATAAATTTGAGTTTGGAAATAAGAGCGAGAACTCATAAAATGAATTTTAGGACCATGTTTGACTCAATCAGTCCAGATTAAAAGTGGTAGAGTAATAATGATGAATTTCATCATTATAGAACATCATAAAACAAACAATGCTTGTTTTCCCCCTTACATTGATAAAATGAGTACAAAAAGAAGAGAATATGCTCAAGTATGCCCTAAATTGTTCAGTTTCAGCTTCTTGCTTTGCAAAAAAAAAAATCTTCCTGTGGAAATGAAAACCTTGAAAGACTTTTTTTTTAAAGACCAAGGAACTGACTGACTTTGTAGGAAAAAACTAAACTAAAATACAAGCTTCCACGTGACTTCTTTGGATGAAGGATATTGAATCCACTGGTATAACTGGCAAACCTCATCCCAGTTTCAACAAACTCACAAATAACTTTTTCTTTGAATAACAATATTCTACTATGAACATCTGCAATCATTTGTCAATATCTGCATAACTCTGAAGGAGTCCCACAGAAGCAGTTTCCATGTGAACAGGACAGTCATGTCTGCTCATAGTCTATGAAATCTAGTTTCATTTTTACAGGTTTAGGGGGTTAATAGATTGTTAACGACCTGGCAATATCTTCTCGTGCACTAATGGATGTTATAATCAAATAATTTTCATATCTAGAGAACACAGTAATTATTCCTTTATAAATGTGTAATAAATATATACTAAATGTAATCATGCTACAAAATGTAACTATTTTATTTTTTATGAAGGACAATACACTCAGTGATCCGATGAGATGCCATAGCAGAGATACCATGCGGTGCAACAGAGGGAAGAATACTCCCTGTAGAACACTTTTTAGCTGATATCATGGAATATTTTTCAGGGTTTGAAAGGAATTGATAAAAGAGCAGCAGCACAAACATTATGTAAATAGATAAAGGTAACTGTCCATTTTCATATAGCTAAATCTGAAATGTTTTTTCTCAAGAAAAAACCCTTATTTTTCTCCTAAATTCGCAAGACTGATCTTGATCCAGAGCACCCAGATCTGGAGCACACAGCTCATGCAAGCTGAAGTCAGTACAAATCTATAAAGTTAGTACAATCTATACAGTCAGTACAAATCTGCAGTTAGATTTTGATGTGCTAGACAATAAGAACAAAATCTAAGCAAAGTTCCAACATACAAACGCTTTTTTCATCAAGTGTTATATATCATAGGTATCCATATGGCTTCTAATGTTCTAGCAGACATCTGCATTTTTTGCACAAATTGAAGTATTATGGAAAAATATTTCACAAAGTCTAATTTGGTTGGAGAGTTTTGGTTTATCGAATCATTTTTATTCCTATTTAGAACAACTGTTGTGAAACATAGGTCTTGTGAAATTATGCTACACTACAGGTATTTTTTAAAAAATCAAACAACATATTTTGGAAATCTGCAAAAGATGGATTTTGTTAATGAAAATATACCAGGGTGTCTTTTCAAGATTAAGTGTTTCTGGGCAGGCTATGCTTACAATAGACCACAGATCAACAATGGTAACATAGCATGATCTAAAACTGTATGGAGAGTATTCTTGGGAATATCACACCCTTTCCAGTAGTGTCCACTCAAAACAATTCTGCCAGTCTTAAGTAAAGCTATGGTTCTATTGGTGCTTTAATTCCATTTGTTTCATAAGCTACTAGAAGTAGTAGAGAAATAGGTGGTAAAGTGATGACTAAAAAAAAATGTGAGTGTGTGTATATATATATATATATGCCGACTGTCATGTACACTGTCATATATTATATATATATATGCACACTGTCAATACCTACTTCTGGAGGTATTGACAGATCTTCACTAACACAGGATGTTCACTGATAGTTTAATCAACCATCAGGAGCAGAAACTAGATGTGTGTGTTAATAGACAGAAATCAATAAGTCAGAAAAGTATTAAAAATATAAAATAGGATCTACTAATTTCATGAGAACCTGAATTTACTGCCTCATCAAATAACTGTAACACTCCCAGATGACTGCTGCAGCAGAATAAAAGACCAAAGTCTTCCCTTTTTTCAGCACATCCATTCTGTAGAGGACTTCAGAAAATCATTTACAACTCTGATTCAGAATGTGATTTTTAAACTGATGTTTCAAACATCATTGCTTTTTATTTTTTAATTTTCTCACAAAACCCGTTGTGACCTGGAAGGAAGCCATAGAAAGTTATACTTAGGAGCCAATGAACTGACAATGAAGGACAAATTATTTTTATGGGTTCCCACAGGGCTATGAATAAAACGGTTCATCACCCACACAGATTTCTTCTACGTAGAGATTTAAAGTACATCAGTCTCAAAGGACATACAGATACAGACAATCACCAAATCCCATGGGAATAAATGCAAATCATAGTCTGGATACATGAGCTGTTAAGGGCCATTGAAGATAGCATTTCAATCATCTTGGCAGTTATAGTACATTGAAACAATATAGCACATGGCATTTTTACTCAGGTATGTGTATTACCATTCAATAAAACAACAAAATGGCAGGAAAGATACTAGAGCGTAGCACTACCTCTGAATATTGCAGACTGATAAATTTCCAATTATCTGAAAATTAGAAAAAAACTTTTTTGGTTTTAAGTGAATTACTACACTTAAAAAAAGAAATGCAGCTCCCAATATTCTTAACCACATCCAAAAAGTGCATGATGTAGATAAAAGTTCGAAAGTACATGATGTAGATAAACGTTTCCTTTCTGTAATATTAACCTATAACACATAATCTGATTCACAGAAATGTTAATTAAAATTCATAAGTACTGTAAAATAACTTGTAAACGTGAGCATATTTTTAGGAGATATTTAACTGCCCTGAGGGGTGGGGTGTTATTGAAAACCAAGCTCCAATAATCCAATAACAAACAACCCTATATAAAACTGTCATGGAAAGACTGTGATTCTACCTCTTGCCTTTCATTGATTCATAGACCTGACAAGGCTTTTGCAAGATTTTGTTATTAAAATACTCTGAGAAAAACTGGAATTTCTCCAATACATTTGTGATACTGAATCCTGTTTAAAAACACACACACACAAGGACTTTACAGAAGTTATATTTGATCTTCTTTTGATCTGGTGATTATTAAAGTGATGAGGTAGTTTAAAGTTAGGGAAGCTCTGACAGTGCTTCAGATCATGTTTCTAGAAGAAGCTGCCTGTGTGCCAGAGGAAATTCTGTGGTAGTGCAAAATCCCAAAGACTGTTCATGGATCTCATCTCCTTTTCATTTTCAAATCTGAAAATGCAGTAGATTAGTGATCATCTAATCAAGTTGTTTCCTACTTCTGAGGTTCTCATGTATCAGTAGATTGGAGACGTTTGCTACTGTTGACTAAGATTTAATTAGTAAAACTATGGACTGGCAACAATTCATGAAAGATAGTCACCTTAAAGATATATTTTTAATTTCATAGTATTTTATTTTTATATTTGCTCTCTGTTTTGGGGAATTCCTCTCAGTTCTGTAAGCAATATAATGTTTTGAATGCTAAAATATAGTCCCTCCATAGCTGAAACTGCAAGAAATCTAGGAAGTTATTACTAATGTTGAGGATACACACTGTAAGAAGGACACCGTGATACCTGATTGAACCTAGTAAGTAATAGGTCAATCCATAATCAAATAATTGTGTAAAATAATTACTTGTTTGCCACAACAGGTTTGCAGTAAGTTATTAACAGCATGCTAAACTTTGAAATCTTAGCTAAGTCATATAAAGAATTGATTGCTCATATATAATCCTCTAGACATAACTCACTGACCAAGTTTGGGACTAAGCTGCACTTCAAATCCCTTCTGAGGAAAAGTTTATAATAAAAGGGGGCCCTTTTCAAACCTCATGACTCAATGGGAGATTCTCCCTGATAGTATTGTCTGACCCTGTCCTCTGTGCACTCACATTTGCCATCGAACTTTGGTAATTAAGTAATTTCCTTAATAAATTATATTATTATTTTTCTCTTACAAGAGAAATGCATCACTTCATTCATGACAATTAGTCATAGTTTGCATAACTGTAATTTTAGTTTTGAATTCTCATTTCTCTTGGCTGGAAAATATAAGTCTACTTGGAAACAAAGTCATTTCAACACTTCTTCAGCTATCAGAAAAGAAAGATATTACATTTTGTAAAAAAAATTGAAACATTCAACAGTGTAATTAAGGTATGTGGTGCCGCTCTGCCACTGTTTCTCTTGTCGCCGGAGCGCAGGAGTGGTGGCGTGGGAGTGGAGCGGGGCAGCCAGCCCCCCCACATTGCACCTCCCAGGGACGCCGGCAGCTGCGGAGCAACAGGCGGTGGCAGAGCGACTGGCGATGGCCAGGCTCGGCTGCTTCCCGGCGCGGTTGTGGCTTGTACCTGCGGCATAGAAGTGATGAAGCAGTGCATCCGCAGTGAGCGTGGAGCAGCAGCAGAGTGGTGGGATCCACGTGTGCACTGCGCCGCCGACATCCAATTTGCCAGGGGCGCAGATTGGAGCACACAGAGCTGCTCCCACTGATCCTCCAATTTCCTGTGCGGTGCGGGAGGGGCTATGGTGTCTTGGGCACATGCAAGACAGATGGCCGGTGTCTGCACAGCAAGGATGGTCCGCACTGCTGGTCCACGCATTTCCTGGGATGACGGCAGCACGTCTCCGCTGGTTGTGGCATGGCATGGACCACACCCCCACCCTCCCTGGCCAACGGGCAGTGCCTGGCTGTGCTGGCAGGTGGGGGTGGCCCAGCAGCCCCCCACTGCTCGCAGCAGGTCTCTACAAGCAGCAGAGGCCCCACGGGCAGTGTCACTGGCCCCAGGAGTGCCCCGTGGCTGGCGGCAATGGTGGCTGCTGGGCCCTGGAGTCCGAAGCACATGTTTTTATGGCAGGAAGCACCACCTTGCTCAGAGTGCCAAAATCTCGGAAAGGGGCAGTGCTGAGCACAGCCACCCAATGAGAGGACAACCTGGCCAAGAAGAGAACTCCTAAATCTCATGGTATTGCCAGCACATAAAAGCCAGAACCCTGGAAGTCCTGTCCCCTTTTGCTGGCTCGTCATGGTCCAGGTAACATTGGCTGCTGCCTCCTTCAGTTCCTCCGGTCCTCCCTCACACCACAGCACCACTGGAGCCTGAGTAGTGATGGCAGAACACCATCCAGTTGCAACAGTGTGGTATCTTTTCCCCTTGGGCTCCGAGGGGAAAGATGCTTCTCACTGTTTTTGTCTTACAGATGCTCTGAGGGCCAGGAGATACCATCTTTGAGGCAGCTTTCCCTTCCTTCCCCCTGCTCCTCAGCCTACCAGTCTGCTTGGAGGAGCAGTTTGTAATTTTATTTTTTTTTTATTTTTTGCAAAATATTATCAGGTTGCTATTGTTGTATCTGTTTAGTGCCTAGTGATATTCTATAAGGTCTATAGAGCCCCGTAGAAAATAAACCTGTGTTTGATGTTGCATCTCTATTACGTCTCTCATCCTGTTGTGCCCCCTAGTGTGAAAACCACCATAAGATAAAACTATGGGTTATGCCTATCATAGAGTTTTATTCTGCATCATAGTTTACTTTTCTAGTGGAAATACACCTTTTGTGTAAAAAGATTATTGTCTCTTGTGGTGGTTTAAACCACCTTTTGTCATCTAGGAGTAGGTTCAATAAAGGTGATGGAAAACTGAACAGAGTTTGTAGCAGGTGCACAGTTTATTACAGGGGGTTTAAATTAGGGAAGGAGGGATACCCCAAAGGGACCCCAAAATTACACAGAGAAACACTTGACACACAGGGAAAAAAAAACACAAAAGGGAAAAAAGGACAAAACCAGAAAGGGAACTGCTCTTTCAGCCAGATGGCAGCTGAAAAAACAGTGGGGAAGGGTAGGAAAAGCTGTCTCTCTCCCTTCCCTCTCTCCTGGAAGCACTTCCGGCCCTTCAGTCTCTCTGAAAAACACAAAATGAAGTGAAAACAACTCCCTCCCACCACCTCCCCGAACGGTTACTTGCTAGCAAGCTGGAAATGGCTCACACGCTGAGAGAAATGGGTGAACTCACACCGTGAGGCCTGCAGCTGAGAAGGAGAGCAGCTGTGGTCTTCCCTTTGCAGCACCAGCCAAAGAAGAGAGGCGGGCAGTCTGTTGTCCTCAGCTTTTAAGCCTTCTTGTTCTCACGTGGATCTCGTTGCCTTCTTCCTGGCCAAGCCATCTTTCCATTGGTCAGTGGGGCTGAGCCCCGCCTTGTTTTCCGTTGTTTTCCCATCGAGAGAATCACGAGTTTTGGTCCCGCCCGCCATCTTTGTTTTCACAGCCGCAGCATCCTAGGGACGCCCCAGTGCCAACATGGTGCCAGCCCCCCACTGCTGTCTAAAAGTGGTGACTGTGCTCAGGTTCCTGGCCGGGGCGAGCCCAGGGCTGCGTGCGCATTGCAGGCCTTGGACTGAGAGACCCCCTCGCGCAGCCTGAGACGGCCCTGGGCTGTGTGCCGCGCAGGAAGGGGGGGACAGCAGGCAGGAACAGAGGACGTCTCGGCTGTGGGACCGAGGGACCACGCACTGCACAAGACGGCCCAGGGCCATGTGTGCCAATGGCTGGCACCAGCCACACTCCCTGGGGGGCAGGGGGAGCCCAGGGGAAACAAGAAACCGCCACAGCCGTCCTGACACGGCCCCGGAGAATGGCAGGAGCAAGGACCGTCCCGGACCTGCTCCGTCCTGGCCCCAGGTCAGCTTGGGAACCAGTGGGGCACAGGGAGAGCAGCCCGCTCCTCCCCCTTCCCGAGTTCCAGGGAGAGTGGCTGGAGCAAGGGCCCAATCCCCGGGTCCCGGGAATGATGAGCCACCTCCCTGTCTGGGAGAGGGCTGCCCCAATCTCACCTTCCCCCCTCCTCCACAGTTTTAAGGGAAACTGAATTTTACCAGCAGGTTAGTGAATTTCTTACACTCTTTCCCCTCCCCAAAAGCCCTTTTCAAATGGCTACACTCTGTACCTCTAGCTGAACCATAAGTACTTACAGTCACATTTCAACTACTGAATGTTCCTGCATGTAGAAGAACACAAAGATAAAAAAATGACAAGTTAAGTTTGGCTTGTAGGAAAGAATGTCTTGCAGCCAAAATGCTGTTCAGCCATATTTTGTATCCTGATATGCTATTGGGGGCTGATAGATACAGTCACAAAAGGAGAGAGAAGCTCTTGATGGGTTCCTGGAAGACCTCAACACATGGGGAGACATTCCCAGAAATTGATAATCCTTTGTACGAAACAGGATTAAGCCTTTCTTCCAAGACATCCTGAAGGCATGAAGGCAGACATTATCCTTGGACCACTGTCTCAACCTTTGTCTATCCCAAAGCAATAATCTAGTACCTCAAAATGTTTGTTTGTTTATTTGCCTGACTGTCACACAATCTTGCTTAAGAACAAAAAGGATATAAAAAGAGATTGAAATCTAGAGAAAAACTGGGGAGAAATTCCACCCATATTCACGAAGGTAGCAGAGGAATGCCTCTATCTCCCTTCATTCCACTTGGGATGCCTTAGGGGTGACTGATCATTAACTAGTTTTGTTTGCTTTCTTTTTTTACATGTAATACTTTACTTTGCTCTAAGGTGGATGGTTAGTTTTGTTTTACTGTTAAGTGTGTTTCACTGTTTAGTTTGTTTTGCTGTTACATTTATTGCGCAGTTAAGTTTGTTTTGCTGTTAAGTTTTTCTGGTGTGGGTATTTTGCTCTTGTGTGGATATTTTCTGCTAGTAAGATATTGGGGTTACTTTAATACAGAAATTTTTACTATTAAGTTGCTTTGTACCCATAGGTGTATTCTCTTGGTAAGTGGCCTGTACATTATATATATATATTACATACACTTCATGTACATTACATACACTATATACATATATATTATGTGGCCTCAGTGTATTTTTGTAGTTAAAATGCTACCAATATGTATTGAACCCTCTTAAATTGTCATGATGTGGTATTAATAAACTCGCTATTCCATGAACTGATCAGAGTTCATCTATGTTATTGTGGTGCTGATAGTTCTCAACAAACAAGCACACAAAATAACACTTGAGGCGAAAGCTTGCTGAGGTGCCCTACTCTTTCTATTGCTATTTAAGTGAAGTCCCTGAAAACTCCCTGTCCAAATTCAGGGAACCTGTTGTGAAGTGTCTCAGTTAAGGAGATGCTAACAGACTGGTTTGGACATTCTCCTGGGGGGAGAGACACTGAATAAATAGCCCCAAAAATATATTAATATCAACAGGACAGAAATTCTTTTTTCTGTTCCTCTCCATGTGACAGCTTTACTTGAATATTTATATCATTGATTAATCTAAGGGTCAGAAACTTGTGCTTACTTACCGTTCTCCTTTATTTTGATTTTTCATGCATTCCTTTATTGTACTATTGTCTGGAAGTACACTGTGACATTTTTTGTCAGTGGTAAGTGATTTGCCTTATCTAAAGTGAGCACAATGAACCTCATTGGGGTTTTAGGGTTAAGTTTTGTCACTGACAACACATGTAGAATTCTCAGCAGCTAAAGGCACCAGTGGATTCTTTAAGTGTACACAAAACAAAAGTAATTGAAAGACCATATAGTTTTCAAGAAATACATGTAATTCTGTTGTCATAAATCTCTCTGCTTCCTACATTTCCACCTTACATCTTGTCACCACAGCTTGTCTATTTATAGTTAAAATTAGACTTTGGGACATTTTAGCAAGTAAAGTATATTGAAGGGAACTTGTTTATTGTGTCCCTTTGAATATGAAATTATTCTCATTAATCAAATTTTTGTCTGAAAAAATTACCTTATCCTTCTTTTTCTATTAATTCTTAAATATAAATAATGCTTATCATGCATATATTGTAGATATATTTTTAACATTTATTGAGTTATATATGAAATATTTTTTCCTGAAACTTAAATTTTCTAATAAAAACTACTTTTCAGCAGAATTGTTGATATAAAGATTTAAAACAAAGTGGATTTTTTAATCATAAACCACCACAAAATTATTCTGCATTGAAAAAAACAAAAACCAAAAACTGAACAAGCCAAGGGTTGTGAAGCTTCAGTGACATTTCAGTTAATGTCTTTGGTCTGGATATTGCAAAGCAAGCAATTTGCAGAAACGTTTAATTAAATAGTGTATAAATTTGCAAAATAATGAAAACTGATTTGAAAATAAAACTGCCTGCCATTAAGCCTGAAATGAAAAAAATATTCTAAGAATTCAGTAGTTTGAAGAGACCTGTAGATGGCATAAAAACACTGAGAAGGGAGAAGTTAGGAAGCTAGAAGCCATAAAGGAATTGTTTGTTTAGTGCATGGAGATATAAGTGAAACTAAGAACAACAGCAAGTCATTCGTGTTTCTGCCTTCTGGCACAACTAGAAAATAATGACACAGATAGAGAGCAGAGAGGCAGTTCTATGCATATGGCAGTGAGATAGAATGCTCAATAGGTGATAAATTCTGTGAAAAGTTCTGTGCATATTAAAATAAGCATAATAATTAGGCACAAAAATGTAAGCTTTTCTTAGTTACTTTGATAATAATTTGAATGTAAAGCATAACAACAGAAGCTGAGCTCCTTTCTTAGGAGCTACAGTGAAGAATCCACAAACCCTGGCTTATCTGATATCTATCTGGTCCTACCTGCTCTGAAATCCACCACGTATTTGCATTTATAATACCACAGTTGTAATGCACTTGAAAGTCTGTTCAAGCACATACTTTATTCCCAAACTGACTTCTGAGTCCATATAAAGGAGCCAGAGAGCACTGAATTCTAGGTCATTCACATGTCAGGGGTTTTTACAGTAAGGCTGCTAAATCTCAAGCATTGGTAACCTTATTTCAAGGTAATATTCACTAATGGTTTAGTCAATACAAAACATTCAAAATTATAGGTTTTGATATAATTTTCAGAGGGCAAGCAGGCAAAAAGCAGTCATGGACACTAAAGCCTATCTAACTCAGTACACAGATTTAAACAGTTGTTGTTTTGTTTTGTATTTTTTTTTACCTTTAGCAGCAGCAGGAGGGTAAAAGCAAGCTGAGAAAGACTGACAATGCTAGAGAAAATGTTTCAGGCTTTTCAAGGAGTACAGATGGTGTTCAGGTATCTGAGAATCTATACAAAACTGATCGAGCACCTCAGTTCATTGGCAGTAACTCTACCATCACAAATGCATCTTTAGAAATCTCCTAGAAGAATATGATTCATAAGGCAAGATTGACACAGGCTGTAAGTCTTTATCAGTGACTGTTCTGTCTGCTTTCTTTTAGACCTGTGACTCACAAAACCCTGGAAGATTTGAGATGAAAGAGGTTAACTCAACAATCAGTAAGTTTCTTCTGTTCCAGCGAAGGATCAGCTATATCTCAAAGTGCTTGTGAGATATTTGTTTAACATCTCTACAATAACCTGTAAAAGAAAGAGAGTCCAAGTCCCTTAGCCAATCTGTTACAGGGCTTGTCTGTCTTTACCTTTAAAAAGCTATTATATATGTCAGGTCTGAATGTTTTTTGTTGTGGTTTAAGACCATCACGACTTTTCCCAGAGAAAGTGAGAGTTTATTCTCTTTTTTTTTGGTTGTTGGTTTTTTGTTTTTTTTTTTTCAGTAGCTTTTTGTTGTTGAAAGCTCCTACTTGGTCTAACCTTTCATCTCCTTTCCTTTAGCCTACCCACACAGCCATTATAAATTCTATAATACTGTGTACTATATAGCTATTACTATTGTGCACATTTATGAGAGACAGAGTCTCCTCAATTACAAGAATAGCAATCCAAGCAATCCAGGTTGGTCCTAGCAGATTTTAAGAGTAAACTAAACTTCTAAACCCTCTGATTATTAGAGAATGTTAGTTATCAGTATTACAGCTACAAAATTATACGTGAGGACTCATTTTGAGGTCATATCTAGGCAGAGAGCTGCATACATCTGTGCATCTGCTCTGCTTGGGCTCAGAGGTGGCTGGAAGCTGTTCAAACCTACTGCTATGGCTCATGATCTGGAGCCCTGACTCAGCACAGCATGCTGCCTTTATTGTACTACTTCAGGTTACAAACAGCTTGCATCAGCTTGTCTTGGAGCAGGAATAAGAGCTGCACGGCCATCTGCAACTGTGCATAAAGATATATAGAAATGTTTTGGGGCAGTATCTACTGCTTTATGAGCTGCAGTCAGCAGAATGAGCCTCAGTCTTCCCTGGAGCCACAAGATGATGTTTTAACACAAATAACCGAGTGGCTCAAGATATTAAAATACAAATAGCCATACACATACTCCTAGGTAGCTAATGCACAGGTAGATACTATTAGATGGGTTCTGTTTAACCTTATATATGATACAACTCTGTACAATAATGTACCCATAAAGAAGGCAAAGTGGGAGGGAGACAGCTGAGTCAGACACAACATTATTTTACCTTCAAGATATGCGTTTTCAGATAGTGTCATAGGAAAGACTCATTAATGTAAATTAATAGGGAATTAAGACTCTAATATGATGAAAGGAAAAGTCACCTTAAAAGGAAAACCAACTTTGAATTTTTGTCCTTTATATTCTTATGTAAGCGAGCATCCCTGCAGAGAAAAATAAAAACTACAACCTTTTCAGTTTCACAAAAAGCTATTGATAAATCAAATATACTCTTTATTGCACAATTTATAATGATTTATTAACAACCTCTAATGTTCAAGGAACTGATCTTCCATGTTATATGAAGTTAGGATATCTACTGAATTCAGAGTTAAACAGTAGCCTGAAATACAAAAAAATTGCAAGAGAAGTGCAGCACTTCACAACTCCCCTTACAACTGGACAGGGGAGAGACAATGCAGCAAAAGGTTCACAAGCTGAGATGAAGACAAGGAGATATTACTCATAGATTACTGTCATGGAGAACACAGACTTGACATGGGGAAATTAATTTAATTTATTGCCAGTCAAAATCAGAGCAGGATAATAAGAAGTAAAACAAATCTTAAAAGCACATTCCCATTATCCCTCTCTCCTTTACTCTGCATCCTTTCCTACAGGCACAGGGAGACAGGGAGTGAGGATTACTGACAATTCATCACAGGTTCTTTCTGCTGCTGCTCAGGGAGAGGAGTCCTTTTCCTGCTCCAGCATGAGTCCTTTCCATGGGTTGCAGTCCTTCAGGCACAGTCTGCTCCAGCATGGGTTCCCCAAACAGTCCCAAGTCCTGCCAGCAGACCTGTCTAGCATGGGCTCCTCTGTAAACAGGTCTGCAGCTCCATGCCAGGAGCCTCCTCCAGCATGGGCTTCCCATGGGGTCTCAGCCTTCTTTTGGGCATACACATGCTCAATGTGGGTCTTCTCCACGGGCTGCAGGTGGGTCTCTGCACTTCTGTTCACTTCCACGGGCTGCAGGGGAACGGTTACTCCACCATGGTCTTCATGAGGGCTGCAGGGGAACCTCAGCTCTTGTGCCTGGAGCACCACCTTCCTCTCCTTCTCCACTGACCTTGGCTTTTTCTTTTTTTTTTTTCTCCTTCTCAACTATGTTATCACTGAGATGATAATACCTTCTTTGATTGGCTTGGCCTTGGCTAGTGGCAGGTCCATCCTGGGGCTGGCTGGCATTGGCTCTGTCAGGCATGGGAAGGCTTTTAGCAGCTTCTCACAAAAGCCACCCCTCTAGCCTCTCCCACAACCAAAAGCTGGCCATACAAACCCAAAACAGATACAGATAAAAACCTTGTCAAAACTTGGCAGTATTCATAGGTCTCATCACCTCTTATGAAGTTAGACATATTTTCTATATGTGTAAATGTGATGCTCTTTTATGAGGAGAAGCATCTTCAGAAAACATGCTTTAATTTTTCTGTTTCTCAGTAGTTTATCACTAGATGGCAGTACAATATATAACCGTTGTATTCCCCCCAATTAATTTTGATTTTAATGGAAAAAATTCGTCATTTATCAGTTTGGTTACTATAGCTATGTGATTAAAAGGCTTACTAACCTTCTTGCTCAATTTCAGGCTTCCAAGAAAGCAGCTGTCATAATACCAGAGGCTATCTTAGTCTTTTTGTTATCAGTACTCAAAGTACAGTTCAGCATTAGCATCAGTTTTGTTCATCCCTTTTAGTTTCATTAGCCTTCACCTAAAAACACTTGCTCCCTGATCAAGAAGGGGATGTCAGATTTGGAAACTATGCATCTAGTCTGCTTGCTGTGATAGCTGTAATGTGCGAATACCTTGAAGGTATCGGTAATTCTAACTGACTGCCTTCCAGTTGATGTGCTGCTCTCCTCATAGTTTTAAAGCACTGTAGAAGGGACTAAGCTTATAATCAAGTGAGGAAACTGCACAGGCATCTAAATCTGAGTAAAAGTATTACTAATATTTTCTTTACCACTCTTTGATTATGTCCCTCGTAGATGCTCAAGACAATGAAGCTTTCTTCCATGTGTCTTGATTCTTCCCTTGATCCCTTTCCACCCATTATTCATGAAACAGTAGTCAAGTTTACATAAAAATTGTTATTGTGTAGGACAAATGGAGCACAAAGAAGAATTTCTGAATGTTAACAGCAACATTTAACTTATTTTTTTCATGGCTCCAATGAACAATATAAGGAGACATTGTTTTTTAGACTAGTGGCTGAAAGACTGTCCCTATCATGCATAAATGCAGTTTCTTCAAAAAAGACAATGAAATAATCCTGGGAGATCAGAATCATGTTGGCATATTTAACTTGAAGTCTGCTGAAATACAACCCAGATGAATTGCAGGATTGCAGAATCATTCAAGTCCCTAAGTGCCATGTCTGTAGGTATTTTAAATACTCCAAAGATAGCAGCTTCAACACTTCCACGGGCAGACTGTTCCAATGGTTGAAACAGGACTTCCAAAGATTGCTGCTCAATTTATAAATGGCTTTAAGGACAGCAACACTGTTTTTAACCAGAAATTATATTTTAGCTACAAAAGAAGACTTTATGAAGAGTCAGAAAATCTGTGTTGCAAAGAAGAACTGAAAAGTTGTTAAACAGCTGCCAATTTTGTGTGAGGTAGGCTGCAGTTTGTTAAGTTCTGATGGTGCCATAAGAAAGACTTAAGTGGTTATACTGCCTAAATAGAGCTTTGCAAATACTAAATATATCGTTTACCTTCTTATATATGGCCAAGCTTTGAATATGATTCTGAGAATAAGAAGTTCTTTGGGACGAAAAAAAATTTTAGAAAAGTTTTTCAAAATGCCATCTATTTCTGAGCTGTAAACTATTGATTTTAGGTTTTAAACTCCAATTTTAAATTTAAAAATTCTGGTATAATTCATCTCTTAATAAGTGGAGAGTATGATAGGAGACAAATACAAAATTTCTTTACAAAAAAGGTGTCCATATATGAGAAGATTTATGATCTGTTTGTTTTCTGTTTTGGTTTGTTGTTTTTTTTTTTCTGTTTCCACTTTGATCCAATGGAGCTTACAGATTTTCACCAAAACAAGTTTTTCACCTACCATACGCTTGTAAATCCAAAGCAGGTGTGCATATGTGTTGACGTGATTTATACCTCTGTGAAATACATGGGCAGCAGAGGGGAAAGGAAGGTGCAACAGAAAAAACCAATTCACCTTCCACTACCCTCACATAGAAACAAAAGTCCTACTCTTTTCTATGTCTTTGTGTTTATGAAAAAATTTAAAATAATGCTTCTTTCTTTAAGACATGTGAGAAATATCAATGTGATATTTTTACCCATTTCTTACACTGAATTTTTCCTCCTCATGACAATTTACTGTTCTACATCACTTTGAAACTCTGTGTACATAGCTGGTAAAGAAACAAAAAGTTCATTCATCTTTACTCGAGCAAGATCTTGTCTGAAATCCAGCCCCTCACAAAATTTCTGCATAAAAAGCAAAAAAATATTTTTAATTTAAGCCTTTTATTCACACTTCAGATGACAAAAGCAGAGCATGAATGTTTAAATGTCAGAGCAACTGATGTTTTGAGTAGTTCCTGCACTAGTTCCTGGAGACCTTTATGATAATGATTTATGAAAATAAAGTCTAAAAAAAGTTCCTAAGACCATATTACTACCAGTATTTTTTTGAATTAGGAAAGATTTAAAAAAAAGGCAAGCCTCTTCCCCCTCAAAAAAAAAAAAAAAGACCAAACCTCTAAATTCATAAATATTTAAGTCAGCTTATACAGCAATATACTAGATTTCTGTATTTTACATGTAAGTAATCCTTACTGTTACTCTTAAAATATCATCCCTCCAATACTATTTATGTGTATCTGTTAAACCCTACATTTTTAACGGTGAAAGAGAAGCTGCTACGTGTGAGGTCAAATATGATTTTAGGTAGGTTCAAATTACATACAATATATAAAATACAAAATGGATATATACATATAAACTTCTGTTAGTGCGAGTGTCCTGAACTCCACAAATTTTCCAAGAGACTAGAAAGAAGATTTAGAAAGGTGTAGGCCATCTCTCTCAGCACCTTGGATGGCGCTTGTTATGTGGCAACTGGTCTTTGTCTGTGTTACCAGTGTCTGCTGTGACTAAGTTACCCCAAACATTCGGCAGTGGTCAATCTCCCTTCCACATAAGTATGCAGTATGTAAGGTGTGCAAAGTGAGTCTCTGGAATGTGGGTCTTTTTTGAATGGAAAATGCTGCTAGGTTTTTTGTTTGCCTGCTTTTTTACCCATTTTCTTATTTTTTTATGAAGTTGTATCTTGAGGACTTACATATTGTTGTAATAACAAAGGTTACATGTTTCCCACATTTGCTGTACAAAGGAAATGGAGAAATCAAAACATTAGTTACATTTAGAACACAAACAAAAACAGGAAAAGTCAAAAATACAAGAAAAAAACCTACAGACTACATAACACAAGGCGACAGAAGAAGCAGAAGAGTGAACACACGTCAACATTTTGCAAGAGCATAATGTGAGAAGATCATAGAGCTGCAGTCATCCACCAGTCTTTGACAAAAGAAGAGACTAGAAAAAAACTGAGAGGTCGAGAAATGACTGACAATAAGACATAATCACTTCAGTCAACCTGATTCTAATAATGCTGTCCTGCCGTGCTCTTTGAAAATGGCTGACAAATGCAGTGCCTGTCTGTCTTCTCACTGGCTCAGGGATTTGAGTCTTTTTTTCTCTTCTGAAAATGTAGAGATAAAGAGCCATAGAAGAGACATAAAACAAAATGAGCAATGACCAGATCTGCGTACTCTCAAGGGACAAAAAGAAAAACGTGTTAGAAAGGAAACAATGGTGAAAATCTACAGTAGCATTAGGAACAATTACAGGAAAAAGAAATATAGACTAAAAAGAATTAATACTCCCCTTATTGCATGCAGATATCTCAACTTTAGGATTACCAACAGGTCTAATCAAAACTCTCACAATCAGCATTTAACAGATACTTGGACACATGTATATATAGATGTATCAAATTACCTTCCACTTCGCCAATTCTAGACTATTAAGGTGAAAAGGTGCTCCCCAATGGCTCTGTCACCAAAACATCAGCTTGTAGAAGCAGATATGGAGTTGATGTTACTATAAACTCTCTATTTTATCCATCCCTCTTATCAAGCAGAAGATAAGCTATGTCTGTCAGATCTTTAAAGTATATGTGATTGTATGGTAGAACAATCCTGGCAAAAATGAGTGACCAACTTAGGAAAATTCATGAATTTTGAAAGGGAGTATAAGTATTCTAATGAATTGGGAATGTGAATCTATGTCCACACTAGTCAGAATGTATTGACAGTAAAGCTCAAAACAGATGTATTGGCTCGGACAGTATGGTTCATTATATGACATGAAAAAAAAAGGGAAAATTAGTGAAATCTTTGTCATAATGACTCACATATGGCTACAAACAGAATAATATGAGAATAGTCAGTGTTTGAGAAAAAAAAAGGAGACAGGACTATTTAAAAAAAATATCTAAACGAGTAATATCTAAATGCTACATCATCCTACTTATTCTGGATGATAGCGTAGATGTAATCTTAATAAGCAAATCCTTCATTCTAGAACAGACATTTTAATCAGGTTCACTTTCTTTTTAGCTCTTAATAATTTACCTCCTTTTACTGTCTTCATATAATCCTCCTATTGTATACTTACTTAAGAGGAAACATTTCTCTTTGTGTTTATAGTGACTTGTCTTAATAGCAAAGTTGATTCAAACATAAAACTCCAATAGTTCTAGTTGATCAAAATATTACCATTACACTGAGGATATGGAATCCAGTAAGTGTAACCAATTCACAAGGTGATTTATTTTAAACCATTTTGTTGTACTTTATAACATGTATGAAAAGAATCACTTAGTCTTTTAAAATACAAACTTAAGAAGTTGTGGAGATTTCTTACTGTTTACTAAAAGGATCTTTTGCATAAAATAGAAGTGTTAAAAGTTAAGACTCAATAAAATCTTTAACTATTTTGCTTGCTATCAAAATTTTCGTTCTTGCAGCATTGCACTCTATTAGTAAAAACTTGGTTTAAGGTAAGCAGTAAGGGTATTTCATTGAAATATCATCCAAAGGGAAAAAAAGCAAAAAAAGGACATTTATCGCTTGTATGTCACTTTTCATCCTAGCTGTCATTTTACTTGATCTTGTTTTTTCCCAGAAGTGACTTTGTAACTTCTTTTATAATCGGTCCAATAGATTGTCCTAAAGTGATGTAAAATAGGAAAGGAATCATTAATATTTAGTGAACTCCGAAGGTTCACACCTGTTGAATAGTGTCTAACAGCACCTGTTTTGTGAGGAGTCCAGCTACAGAAATAACTATTTAACTACATTTCAAATTTATTCAACTAAAAGCTTTAAGGGTTACATTTTCCACTCATACACTTGAGTATTTCTAATTAAACCAGTGTTATTACTCTAGTCATCTCAGCAGTGACTCAGGCATTATATGGTGCAGAATATTATGTCTAAAGCTGATTGCAATTTACCATTTTGTTTATTTTGCCTTAGTAGGATGTCTTCTGTAAAAGGGACTGAAATTGGGACAGGTAGTACCTCTCATAAAAATTCCATAGGTGAGCTGTTAGGATGCATCTACAACAGAGCACATGATTTTCAGACTCAAAAGATGAGGAGACGTTCTCATAATGAACACTGTTTATAATCTAGTGTTTGCAAGTAAACTAACTCAATCAGAAGTTCTTCAAATCATTAAAACAACTGCCAGCCAAACCTGATTAATTTCCCTTTTTTCTTCACATCTTTCCTGCATTTAGGAACATTCTACTTAGACGATTTTGATATTTAAGTAAAATTAATCTTTAAGTTTGAAATTAAAACCACATCAAACTTTATAACTGAATGAAATCAAGTATCATTACACTCTCAAAAGTAAACCATTTAATCTTCCCCTAAAACACATTTCACTTTTGGATGTTGAACATGCCTTTAAATTTTGTTTCAGATTGGCTAAGATTTGGAAAAAAATACCCCAGAAACACTAGGAAAGGAAAAAAAAAAACAACAAACCAATCAAAACAACAATAAAAAACAAACACAAGCAAAAAAACAAAACCGCCCCAAAATCACAAAGAAACAAAAACAAAACTCAAAACCAAACACAAACAAACAAAACCACAAAGAAACCCCAAATGAAAACAGGAATATTAAAAACTCGGATCGGAGAGAAAATGTGTTACCTCTGTAACAGAATCACACAAATACTGCTCTTAATTCACTTAATAAATAATGGAAAATAAACTGGAAGATTCCTTTTTTTTTTGTCTGATGTAAAATGACAGATACATTCAGTATCTCTGAAAGACAAGTGACATATTTTAAACATACTTATGAGACATTCCTTTTAAATATACTATTCTATATGGATTCTTATGTGATTTTAATAATATATTTACAAGATTCTGCTTTAAAAATACATTTTATGTTTTTAACAAACTTGGCACAAATTATGAATACTTTGATGAGAGTTAAAATTGCAGAGACTGAGATTGATTAAGTGCTGTGATATGAAGTCTAGGTATTTTTTTTCATGGCTTTATTACACAATAATGGAGTGAAGCTTGCAGTAACTCAGGTATATAATACATTACTACCATTGACAGTAGCACGTTACAAGTTTTGAAGTAAATCTGTAAGGCCTCAGGACCAAGGTTTGTCAGATTTGCTGTGTCTGAATTATTATGGACCTGCCTGCAACTTCATTTCATTTGATTCGGCTGTAACAGCAATTTTTCTTGTTGACCAGGTGCCTATGGCTGATTTGTTTTGCTTTTGTTTATCTTTGTGTGGTATGATGACATTTCTATAGAGACAGCAGAAACAAGAATTTGCTCTGTGTAGAAGAAGATACATGCAACTCTAATATAATGAAGTGTAGAGGCATACCAACTTGGTATTATAGAAGTTCTCTACTCAGAAGTTGAGTTACAGGATGTGGTATGAGGTACATAGGAATGGGATAAGAAAAGATGATGCATGGGCTTGCAATGCAGATGCCACAGCTATAAAAAATATGAGATCAGTTAAAAAGGATGCAGAGCTGGAACTGGGGAAAGCTGGTTGTTTGGGTATAAGAACAAAGAAGTAGAATCTAACATGCATAAAAGTCATAGATCAGATATAGTAAATTTGGATGTAACATGAAGCTGTGGAGTAATGAAGTGCAAAAGCAGGTTAGCAAATGTGAAAATAACATCAAGTGGATCTTAGGGGTGGAAGAAGATATGATCAGCCTCAACATCGTATTCTCCCCAGTGAAGGACTCCAGATACTGAAGACTGAGATTAACTTCTCCAATTGTGTTCTCCCAGGGGAAGAATGGAAGGATGAGTATAAAACTAAGAAAGGGAATATAAACTGAGAAAGTGTTTATGCTACCATTTTAGTTGTGTGATTACTAGTATCAATATTCTTCTGTGTAGAAGTAAGGTTTTTATCTTAGATTTTTTTTTTTTTTTATCTAAGAGCTCTGTGACTCAAGCCCCTGTGCTGCTATGATGTAATACAATAGAGATTTCTATCACCAGACTAAGTCTCACAGGAAGACTGTCCAAAATTGTTAAATGAATCTGCCCTCAAGTATTAAACAATGTCCCAAAGCTATAGTGATCGCTACAAAACTCTCTCATATTCCAAGCCCATTTTACCTGCCATCTTCAAAACAGAGAAACATGATTTACCCTAAGAACAAAAGCAGATCAACAAAAACTTACCAAATTAAAGAAATGTCTTTATTAATAATTTTTTCTTTGAGGAGAAGGTGAGAGGAGTAATAAATAACATGGTAATGATGTCAGACACAGAGGACTGTAAGGGATATCCTGAGATCCTGCAGTCACAGGAATGTTGAAGATATTATAGAGCCATGTCTGAAATAAGTCACTTTTGGTGATGATGAGACAGGCTAAAAGATTAGTTCTTAAAAGCTCTAAATATGAGTTAGAACTCTGTTAGTTTTTGACACCTATGTAAGAAAAATTTAAGCATATTTCCTATTATTTGGCCGTTTGTGTTAGAAATTTAAATTTAGGAGTGCAGGTAGTGCAGGTAGTACAGAGAGACGGACAAATCTTAATGGATTTAGCCAAGATTTAGATATGTCAGGAACTTAGTTTGTTTCATCTTGTCATAATTCCTGACTTTTAATAACTCTCAAATGAGATTATTCCTGTCTTAACAGGCAATTCATAGGACAGAAGCCAAAGTTTGTAATCAGTCTGAATTTCAGAAGCCAAGAGCATAGAGATGAAAAATTTTAATTCAACAAAAATTCAAGGAGTGACTTATAGAAAGATGTCATCTAACTGTAGGGGAAAAATTTGGACAGTTACTATGGAAAATGTGTTATTTAATCCAAACTATTATTCTTCTTTTTTTGTTGTCTTTTAGTAACACTGGTTACAAAGGGAACTGGTAACTTCAAAATTTGTGAAATATTTGAGTTTGTAGTGGGCCATCATTATAAGAGGACAACAATTGCTTCAAAAAAGTAGTATTTCCAGGGAAAGTGTGTGGTAGAAAGCAAAGAAAGATAGGGAAATTATGCTGCATTAAAGGATAATAAGGAGATCAGATCTAGTCAGCATGGGTTCAGGAGGGGAAGATTCTGCTTAACCCATCTAGTCTCCTTTTATGATCAGCTAACTCATCTGATTGATGAGGAGAAACCTGTGGATGTAGTGTACCCAGATTTTAGCAAAGCCTTTGACACCATCTCCCATAGTAAACTCCTGGTGAAACTGGTGGATTGTGGCTTAGACAGGTTTACTGTCCTGGGTTAAGAATTGGCTGGATGGCGAAGCTCAGAGAGTGGTGGTGAATGGAGTCACGTCCAGTTGGAGGCCGGTCACCAGAGGGGTTCCCCAGGGTTCATTGCTGAGGCCGGTTTTGTTCAATATCTTTATTGATGACCGGGATGAGGGACTGGAATCCATTATTAGTAAGTTTGCAGATGACACCAAGCTTGGAATGACTGTCAATCAGTTAGAGAGTAGGAGGGCTCTGCAGAGAGACCTTGACAGGCTGGACAGATGGGCTCAGTCCAATAGCATGAGGTTTAATAAATCCAAGTGACGGGTTTTACACTTTGGCTGCAATAACCCCATGCAGAGTTATAGGCTGGGGTTGGTGTGGCTGGAGAATGGTCAGGCTGAGAGGGACTTGGG
>VXBA01004037.1:319192-333736 GCA_013399895.1 Serilophus lunatus | reverse complement strand
AGGAAGGAAGGAAGGAAGGAAGGAAGGAAGGAAGGAAGGAAGGAAGGAAGGAAGGAAGGAAGGAATATATTAAATATTTCATATCAATTAGCAGAGGAACAAATTTACTCTATGCCAAGACACTACAAAATTTCTTTCATGATTACTTCATCTCTCAATGTCATTTAGAGTTCATTTTCATGCCAATGCAAGAAAAACTCAACCCAATCAAGAATAACTGCACAGAAGAACAGAGATCTGTTATATCCAAAATTTGATAATTTTGTAAGCACTCAAGTCTCCAGCTTTACAGTGATTTGGACAAAATGGTGACTGATTCTGACAGCAGCTCATTCTTCCCAATAGTAGTCAGTGATCTGAATCAGTGATTCTCAACCCTGCTGAGCTGGAGAGCTCTAATCAGTAAATTGTCAAAATCTGTAGCTGATTGTGCTCATGACAATTCTCTTTCTTTTCATGTGCGCAGCTGTTAGAATCTGAGTTGCTTAAGTTTAAAGGTACTATTTTTATAATGATAAAATGAATAGGTTACATATTTGTACCATAAAATTACAAGTGTCATTTTATTATGCTGATTTTCTTTAACATAGCAGGATAAAGTGGTTGCTTATCAGTGACATGCAAAAGCTTTTGTAAGTTCACTGCTTCCTCCAGGCAAAGGCCTGTATCAGCAAAGCATTGGGAGGGAATACAGATGAGGTTTGTTCTCTAGGGATTTAATCTTTGGTGATCAGGAAAAGTTATTCTTATTTCATGTCTGAAACTTAAACATTTCATAGTTATGTTTCATACTGTTATACATATGATCTGATTATGAATGGCAAGATAGATTTTCTGTTGCTTATATAGTTGATAGAGTTAAAAAGTTCTCAGTGAGTATGACTACAAAATTGGTCCTGATGTCCCAGAACTGTGTTCTCTCCCTCTTCCTTACAGCATGATAAAAGTTAGCAAACATTTCGAAATGTATGTTTCGTTAGAACATGAAGTCATATATACTATGTCTTTTCAAAGGAAAAATGTTCTGCAGAGCGAAAATTGAAAAAAAAAATAATTGAAAACAAGTTCTCCTATGATTTTTTAGGAGTAGAGGTTTCTGCCAGTCCTTCTTGTACAAGTTCTATATATGTTGTCATTCCTTGTTGACATCTTCACTATACGTGAAACCTGTTGGGAAAAGTCTTGTGACTGGAGTGCCATGTTAGATAGTTACAGGCACTTCAGGATAGATAGGCAGGGCAGATGAGGCAGAGGGACGGTATTGTATGCAACAGAAAAGCTAGAATATATGGAGCTCACAGTTGGCGACGGCACAGTTGAGAGCCTCTGTGTAAGAATCAAGGGGTAAACAAATATTGTGGATGTCATAGAGGGAGTTTACTATAGACCTCCCATCCAGGATGGTGATGCTGATGGATTATTCTTCGAGGAAGTAAGAGACACCTTTAAATCACCTGCCCTTGTAATTATGAAGGACTTCCAGTTGCCAGAAATTAACTGGAGTATCACACAGCTGACAAAAACAGATACAGGAGATTCCTAAAACATCTGGATGACAATGGGTACTAAGGGAGCCAATGTTCTCCATGATTTATTGCTTTTTAACAGAGAGGTTCTCATGAGAGAACTAGTGATTGGTGGCTGTCTTATCCACATTGAACATGAAACAATAAAGTTTTAAATCTCGGTTTACAGGAGGAAATGTGCCGACAAAAGCCCAACTCTGAATATGAGGAGAGCAGACTTCAGACTCCTCAGGGAACTTGTAAGTAAAGTCTCTTGGGAAAATGCTTTTTAGAGTTGAGGGGTCCATCAGTGCTGGTCATATTTTAGGCACCACCTCCTAAGTGCACAAGAGCAGGCAATCCCCAAATGTCAGAAGTCATGCAGATAAGGCAGAAGGCCGACTTGGCTGAGCAGGGATCTTCTTTTGGAGATAAGACAGAAAAAGAAGGTATATCTGCAGTTGAAGTCAGGTGATATGAAAGGAAAAGAGATGCTGCCTGCCACTATAGAGAGAAAATTTCCGTAACCAAAGCTCAAATGGATTTTAGGCTGGCCAATAAAAAAATATGGGGGACAATAAAAAGATTTTTTTAAAATATATTAATAGCAAAATGCAGTGGGGAAATTACATTGGCCTGTTACAGGATGAGGATGGTCACTTCACAAATGGGGACATAGACAAGAATAGGGATGTTTAATGCTTACTTTGCCTCTGTCTTCAACACTGGTGATGGACTAAAGGGGTTCCAGTGCCCTGAGTTGGAAGACCATGGCTGTGAGATTGATAAAGTACCAGTTGAACATAAGGTTTTGAGGGATCTGCTGCTCCAGCTGGGTTCCTATAAGTTCATGGGGCCTCATGGGATTCATCCAAATATACTTTAGGAGTTGGCTGATGTCATCGTGAGGACTCTCAATGATTTTTGAATGATCTTGGGAATCTAGAGAGGCCCTAGATGATTGGAATCTGGTTGAGGTTGTCCCAGTTTTTCAAAATCAAGAAGAATGACCCAGAAAACTACAGGCCTGTCAGTCTCAATTCACTTATGAAGATTATTCTAGGAGATGTCATATACCTGAAGGACAATGCAGTCATCAGTAACAGCCCACATGGCTTTATAAGGTGAAAGTCCTACTTGTAAAATTTGATTTCCTTTTATGACAAGGTAACCTCCCTAGGTGATCAGAGAAAGTCTATTCATGTAACCTTTTTGAATTTCAGTAAAGCTTTTGATGCTGTCTCTCACAGGATCCTTCTATATGAAATGCAGTGGAGGAGCAACTGGCTCACAGGTCTGGTACAAAAGGTTATATTGAACGGGGTAACATCAGGCCGGCAACTGCTCACTTTTGGACTTTCACAGGGCTCCATCTTAGGCCCCGTGCTCTTCACCATCTTCATGAACGACTTGGATGCAGGACTTGAAGGGATACTAAGTTTGCAGATGATACAAAATTGGGAGGAGCTGTTGACTCCCTTGAAGGAGGAGTCTCCCTTGGAGACCCTGTAGAGTGACTTCAATAAATTAGAGGGCTGGGCAATCACCAACTGTATGAAATTTAACAAGGACAAGTGCCAGATTTTGCACCTGGACTGGGGAAACCTCAGGTGTACATACAAGACTGGGGAATGAGATACTGGAAAGCAGTGCCATGGATGGAGACCTGTGGTCCTGGTCAACGGCATGTTGAATATGTGTCAGCATATATGTCTCACATATGACTCCTGGTAGCTAAGTGGGCCAAATCGTGTCCTGGAGGGCATCAGGCAAAGCATCATCAGCTGAGTGAGGGAAGGCATTGTCCCGCTCTGTTCTGCACTGGTGTGGCCTCCTCACTTTGATTATTGTGTGCGGTTTTGGGCACTCCCATATAAGAAATATATTGAGCTATTAGAGAGCATCCAAACGAGCAACAAAAATGGTAAAGGGCCTTGAGGGGAAGCTGTATGAAGAGCAGCTGAGGTCAATTGGTCTGTTCAGCCTGGAGGAAAGGAGTCTGAGAGGAGACCACGTTATGGTCTACAACTATAAGAAGAGAGGCAGGCACTGATCTCATCTCTGTGGTGACCAGGGACAAGACACAAAAGAATAGAATGAAGCTGTGTTAGGTGAGGTTTAGGCTGAATATTAGGAATATATTCTTCATCCAGCAGGTGGTTGGGCACTGGAACAGGCTTCTCAAGAAGCATTTGGACAATGCTGTCAGGGTCATGGTGTGTGTGATTCTTGGGGCTGCCCTGTGCACTGCCAGGAGTCGAACTTTGATGATCCTGGTGGGTCCCTTCCAACTCAGAATATTCTGTGATTATTGGCTAATTTGCAACTGTAAATTGTAAGAAAGTACTTTAATCAAAAGCTTTGGGGATATTTTTCAGTTACTAGTACTTTCTACAGTCAGATTGGTGTATCTCAGGGCAGGAAGTACAGAAAAGCAATAATAAATGGTGAATTCTTAATGTTGTTTTCAGTATAGAGTTTTGAGTTATTTCATATGTATCTTCTGTGCATTTACCCTGATTTAAGAAAAAGAAAGTAAATATTTACTGGTTAGGAACATTGACTTATTATCTAATAAGACATGCCAAACAAGAGGATTTTCCCTCTGAATGTAACTTCAGTTTTGTACGTAAAAATAAAGAAATTATTTTTGCAATTGTTTTTATATCAGTACTTGAGGGAAAATTATCCATGTAAAGGATATGGACGTGTTGGAGACAGATCAATTTAAAACAGTGCCATAGAACCAGGGGAATAAACAGTGCTTGTCTGCCTCAAGAACATGAAGATGGAACTTTGCCAAAACACAGAATTAGATCCTATTGCTAAGTGTAAGTACAAAACACTTATTGAGCAACTAAAATGGCTTAATAATACTTGACAGGAATCAAAGAAAATCTAGGGGAGCAAGAGCTAGCAGAAGCCATTTCAGTTAATAATTGTGGATTTAAATTATTTAGAAAAGGCATTGATTAAAAAAAATAAACATCTTTTCTTTTTGGTTAGCAATTTTCAAATAAATATTTTCAAATAGCTTATAAAAACCTATAGTGAATTCACCAATTTGGAATAAATTTCTTTACTACTGATGTGCTTACAAATGTAAAAATATTCTAACAAATTCTAACAGGGTTTTTTTCATAGAAGAGCACAGAAAAAAATGTAAAAACACCTAAATCCTTTATGTTTTGTCTGAACTTCCCTTCAAGTCAGAGAATTATGGTCTGACATTCTCTAAGAAAATAAATTGAATTCAATGGGAAGCTGGATTGTTCAAGCCCTCTGAAAGAATCAAGTACTTACCAACCTTGCTAGATTTAAAAGAATATTCCAGAAGGAGATGTTCCACTCTTTCCTCTACCTCAGTTGTTTTCAGACTTCCAGTTCTGTCAAGCTCCTTCTCTCCCAAAATAGTCAAATGGCCATATTTCCATAATATGAAGATGTGTAACATCTCTAGCTATTGTTCTATTGAGCTACAAAAACCTGTTCACAAAGCAATTTAGACAAAAAATTTAGGCTTATGAATGAATCCTTTTTTATAGATGTTGCAGTACATGCATTATTAAAAAATTGGAGCCATTCTGACAAATCCTCATAAACATCAGATACAAAGGGTAAGTATAGCAAAAGCCTCTGCTTCTAAAAAAAATTAAAAAGCCAGAGAAACCCCACAGCAACAAAACCAGATGTTTGAAGTTTGAGCATTTATGAAGAATTTTTACATCAGCATTCGTCTACCTACCTTCCAGTTTAAAAACCAGATATAGCAATATAACTTTGTATTCCAATTTTGAATAACATCAGGAGAAATAATGAATCTATCATTGTACTCAAGGACACTGTCTTTTACCACAGTTCATTATCAAGTAGTCTCTGTCTAGATCTACTGTCCAAAATGTAATTTAGTTAGAATTTTGTTGCACTATCACAATTTAAATGAGGAAAAGGAAAAGTAAGGAGGAGCAAATCATCAGGAACATGAACCGATTAGAAGAATTGCTGAGCAGAACTCTCTTCTCTCACACACATATGCATATACATAGTAAACCAACACAGTAATGCTGCAGAGAAGAAAGAATATAATGATAATGACATGGCCCACAGCTTTTTGTTAATGAGACTATCTATCAACTGATCTACATTTGAAATATTTCAGTTACAGTGAGTTATTGATGAATACATTTAAACAGCAGACAGAGGATGGTAAGAAGTAGGAGCATAGCTTCTGCTAATCCCCTGCAGTGCATTGTGATGATGTCAAATGCAGAAAAATCTTCAGCCTGATCACATGATGTCTTTTCACTACTTGTACTGTACTATTATCATGAACACCTACGAGTTAATTTTACTGAAGAAATGCAAGTTACCTTTTTTGACAAGGACTTTTCAACACAGAACTATGTTCAGGCTAAACTTTTATTGCTTTTTTCCCCTCCATTAACAAAGTATTAATGCATTGAATAAAAAGAGATCCAGAGCATGTTTAAAATAAAACACGTACTTAAGTTACTATCACAAAAGATTGCCTTGGACATAAGCTATATAGTTCTTCAGCAATCTCAGTGCTTTCTAAAGCATAGATCTTTTTACATGAATCTAGAGTGAATGATAGGAACTGCCCAGCTTAGGAGAGAAACCTGCATAGCCAGATGGTGCTTATGTCTGGGATTTCAAAATTTATGGCAAATGTTGATGAAAGTGCTACAGCTGCTGCATGCTCACACAAACTGAGCCATGACTGGGAACTGGCATGTCGCACATCACAATATCCCTGGAAAGCAACGCAGTTTTGCAAGTTCCGTGTAGAGACAGTTTTTAGATGCCAAACATGGAAAACTGAAAAAGAAAAGGGAAAAAAATTGCACCATGTTCAAACTGAAATTTGGCAGACTGTTTCTGGAAAGTCAGCAAGCGTCAGGAGACAGAACAATACATACAGAAAAATCAGCAGACAACTTCACAGAACATTCAGTCTCCAGAGTCAAAGGTCAGATATCGAAGTGATACCTAACTGACTGTGTGTGCAAATGGAGGGCATAACATCCAAATTGATTAGAAGTGTTTTCACTAAAAGCATTAAATAACTATAAGCCTATGTGAAGACACCAAGGTAGAAACAGAAAAATTAGAAGCTATTTCTCAAATGTTTTGAGCAGTCATGACCTTTCCTTGGTCACGCAGGCTACTATGGCTTGCTAGTGAAAAATAGTCAAATCTGCTTGCTGCACCTCATACACAAAGTGGTCCTTAGGAAGGTATATATATATATATATATATATATGTGTGTGTGTGTGTGTATATATATATATATATGTATGTATGTATGTATATATAATGATACGTTAACGTTCATTGAATTTCATTGAATTTTGGTAGGAACTACTATAACATTATTTGACAGCTGACCCAGTTGTCACCTTAGCAACTCCAGTGGAGCCTCACAGAATGAATTGTTTCATCTGTATAACAGTGCTCCAAGATGCCAGACATTAGAGGCTCATTTCCTCATAATATACTGCAGGAAAAAGAGAGAAGTTTTTATTTTAAATATTCCCATGATGGACTTTTATAGAACATTATTATAGTGTATCTACTCAAGTCAAATCAAAGACTTCTGAAAGTGTATTTATTGAAGATTGCCAAATATGATGATCAATTATTTGCAAATATGAGAGTTTTCAAGTTATGTAATCCACATTTACTGACTTTCTTATATATGTACATAGTAAATACCACCACACATTTTTTGTTAGAAGCTTGTTACTGCTTTGCCTTTGCACTCACTGCATAAATCTGCCACTAGAAATGTTAATTTCCTGGACATGGGATCTTCCTTTCTGCCAGCATTGGCATGGTTTGAAATATACTGAAGTTAAATGACTTTATGAACTCTTGGCATCTCAGTTTTGTATTTGGAAGCAGCAGAAAGAGAAAACTCTTCTAAAAATAATGATTACTCTACAGTGCACTGTACAAGGAACAAACAGCTGGGTCCACGTGGTGCACTGTACACTAAAGAACATACACACGTTCTAATAAGCACCTTTTGAGAAAAATGAGGGACAAACCAGCCTCTGGCTGTATGGAAGAGAATGACAAATCTTCACTTTGAAGTTGAAAGTTTCCATGTTTAGCACTACAGAAAAAAAATAAAGCATGGAATATATTCAAGTTTAAAATCTTTTTTTTAAAAAGAGAAATACATCCAGTTGAGATGTGCTTTTATAACCACCTGGTGATATCTTCAAAAGAATGGACACCTCTTCAGAAAGCCTACTGTTCCATTAGATCCTAAAGTTCAGGCCAGTACACCAAAAAAAAAAAAAAAAATCAAATGAAAGCTATGTAAAAATAGGATTTTACTTTTGACCATTTAACTAGACTTGCAGAGTAATTAAGTAATTAATTAATGTAGAAGATCTAACAATTTGCTCAGAATCTACTCGCTGCTGTTTAAAATCTTCTGCTCACAGAATGAAAAATTAATCTTTAAAAAAACCAGGAAAAATTATTTTTGTAAACTGTAGTCAATGGAACATCATATAAAAAAATATGAAACATTTAGTCAACTCAAATAAAGTGATTTTTTAACGGGTTTTTTTTTCCTGCCATTTAAAAATATTCAGGTCTTTATTATATTGATTTTTTTAAGGACATGTTTTGAGAAACAGAATTTCCATAATCTTCACAGCTTTTTTCCTAACTCTGTATTTAGCATGTTTAAAACTTAAAACTGCTGCATATGACAGCCAGGTCCATAATCTGCACTATATACTTACACAGGAACACTATGGGGTAATGTTTTACCCAGGTAATTTAGATCAGTTCCCTCTGCAATCCAACTGTACATAAGAAAGGATAACAGGTGGGGATAAGCAATGAATACAGATCCCTTCTTCCCAAAGGGATAATATTTCATATGCTAACATAACCACGTTTTATCTATTTTCTTCCAAAAATAACACAACATTGAAGCTCAGAAAAGTCCTACTGAAAACTCTCTCCTGAATTTAACACTTAGTTAAGGTTTCAAGCCTCAGGATTTTTAAACCTTTTTACCACTAAACTGTTCCCTTAATGTTCTTCATCTCCGAATTTTCAAAAGCCATCTTTCATTCTGCAGACTTACTAATTTTAATACATTTACCTTTGTTGATAGCTGAAGACTGTTTCTCTTTTTTCCTCTTCACTCACAGCTGTGGCACAACCTCTTTTCCCCCACAACATTCACACAAAACTTCTGTTTTCACTCAGTTCCCTCTGAACTATTCTTGCTCTTGTGCATCAGCATGAAATTCAGGTTAGAAATACAATGACCACTTTGCAACCATCTCTGGGTGTCTAGAGGAGGGAAAATGCGATCCTGAAATCTTTTCTGAAGTACTAGGAAACAAAACTGAAGATTAGGAGACAAAAAGTTTTGTCACAGATTTTGAATCATGGGAACCTGTCCAGCATGAGGGGTTTCTAAACATGTCATCAGCACACTGGTTCCTTAACACAGCAGAATCCTCCATGTAGCGTACAAGCAGATCATGTACTCCCACACTAATTTCAAGAGGACCTTTTATATGGAGAGGAAATTGCCTTATAAAGAAGATACTGTAAACACCATCCTTCATTTGTGTGTACTATATAGTGGATGTTAGAGGCAATTGAGTATTTAATGACACCACCTTATGTTTTGCTCTTACTAATTTCCTAAATCTTAAAAATGTCTGTCTAGGTTTAGTCAGACCTTCATATTTTAGGCAAGACACACATAGAGAACAGAATTTAATTTTGTACTGTCCATATAATGTAAATATGCAGACTAGAAAAAATTCTTCATGGAGTTATACTATTACCATTTATGTATACATGCTTCAATTTTAGGGTTATCAGCTAAATATGAAATTCAAAGCCTACTGCTTTCCCAGCTCCTCCTGCTTATTCTTCTGCATGACATTCAAACCCATCATTTCTTAGGGTGCTCTAATTATTCCAGGACTTCACAGAGTTTAGCTCAGTGTTCATTTAGACTTACAGAGTGTTCATCTTATTATCTCAATGAATGAAATTCTCTAGTTCTTCCTATTGTCCATGCTTTTCCAGTGCATATGAATTCAGAAAAATATTTTAAAATATTTGTGTCACATTAGCTGAAATGGTAGTACAATGCAGAAGGAAGACTCCTATACTAACTCAGCAACTGATGTACTGTTGAATTTCCAGTCTTGAGTTTTTAGCAGTCATTAAGCTCCTTGAAACAAAGAAGCACAAGGAACCTACAAAATACTGTTTCTGAACCAGTGGAAGTAGAGAGAACTCACAAGAAGGCATTAAACTTTAATTACTTTCAAGATTGTGGAGAGATGGAAAGTGGGATGAAGATAGTCCCAGTCTGAATGTTATGCCTAGGTATGTTTAAGTTTTGCTATAAGATACACTGTATTGCCATAGTATTTTGACATAAATATATAATATATAGATTCAGGTCATTTGCAGATCAGCTGATAATTAATTCTTCCATCTACAAACCCAAATAAACTTGTTATTAAGTACACTGCACCTGTGCTAAAAGGGTATTTCAGGTTATATACTTTTTAAATTAGTAATTGGGCCTTCTTCAGTTGGGAATGATATACCAATTTAGTTTAAGTAATTTTAAACAGCTGCTAGGTTTCTTTTACTGCATAACACATTCCAGTTCAAGCTGTCTTCTCTCGGGCCAGAAACAGAAAATATTCTGATAACTTTCCTAACAGTCTCTAGCCTATCATCTCAGGCAGGTTTCTGCATAAAAACAGTTTTGCTATTTCTAGACTAAAATACTACTGTTGAAAGTTGCTGCAGTCTCCTATGGCTTGCTCCAATTACTTCTGAAGAAAGGTTGTCTTCTTTATGCTGGATGCCATGTCATAGATTGTTTCTTAGTGACATTGACAAAATTGCATGGAAGGTAAGATTTTAAGGAATTTTTGTCCATAGAGGTCAGGATTATTTTATAATGAAACAAAATAGTAATAATTAAACCTGCATTTGAGACTTTTCAGTCATTGAAATGAGGCAGCGTAAGTTTGTACTTGGATACTTTAAATTATATGAACAAAACTCAGGTGTACTGAAAACTCTATAATTAAGACTTCTAGTTTTTATGAGCTAATTTACATATTAAAGGACATACATCATTTGTATGTAAATATAAAATCCAGTGTTACAGACGTCAAAATTAAATCTTCAAGATTTTAACATCCATGATTTTTTCCTGTCATCCTACAAATTCTTGATTTTTTTCTCTACATTCACTACTGGAGCAACCTGTAACAATTCCAGACTGAAAATACCTAAAATAAATTGTCTGTCCTAGGCAACACCTGGACAGTGTGACTGTGTGACTGAGCAAACAGCTGAGTACCAGACTACCCACAGTATTAAAATAGTTACAATCAGGGGAACAGCAAGCCTTAAAAATCATGTTCAGGAAAAACATTTAGTCCTGGAAATTCAAGCTGAGGTCAGTCTTAAAACCGATATTTTGATGAAACAATTACATGATTAGGTAAGGCATATCTATATTTGTGTGCATGTACATGTATATATATATTTATGCATGTACCTTCTTCCACCACCTGAGACCATCCAAGGAATAACAAAATCCTGTTTCTTTATTAATATATAGCACCAGCAGAAATCTATATGAAAGAAGTAGAGGCTTTAAATAAATGTGTTATGTAAAGCTAGTGTCATTGAAAGTTTTCACCCTTGGAAATTATATACCTAAATAAGTGATATATATATATATATACTGATATGCCAGATACTAAAATCTTGCCCAGGAAACAGTTTCATACTACTTATTCATGTTACACAACAATCTGTATTTGAATTATCACATAGTAATTTTTGCCATAGGCAAATTTCCTTGAGACTTTTGAATGTCTGACACAGTAGTTTTAATCCTTTTGTATTAACACTATTTTTTGTGGGTGGTACTACTATACACATGGAACTGCTTTAATTTTAAGCTTTAGAAGAGTCCTGAAGAACATTTTTATTAAAAAAAAAAAGTTTTTACTTTCTTTTCCAATTTACAGAAGGCCAAAAAGAAATTTTGATGAAATATCTATTCAGAATAAATGCTAATTTTTTAAGGCATATAGCTGGTATTCCCTTGCACTTCCCCTCCATGTGTTCAAAAAGGTGACATTTTCAGTTCATTTGAATTCCATACTCAAAGATATAGTTTGTCAAATATTTTTCCTCATGCCAGAGGCATTTTGTGGACTTTGAAGCTGCTTTTTGAAAGACACCCTTTTCCAATTGAATAGAAGATCAAACACAAACCAAGATAGATGTACTCTGATCACTGTACTAGAAAATGAAATGCAAATCTGCTACTAATATTGACTATAAAGTGAGAATAAAATCTGGCAGCAGACGAAGCTGTTCATAAATACTATGGTTATCTTAAATTTGCTATGAAAGCATACAAATCCATGAAATGCTGTAGCCAAAAACTCGTATTCTAAAGTTTTCAAAATGAAGTAGTTTGAATTAAACTACTTGGAGTGGAATTCCCTTATTAATTATCCTTGATGTGGTGGTTTGAACCACTTTTATCATCAAGGGGGTGTGCACAACAATGATGATGGAAAACTGAACAGGCACAACAGCAGGTAACAGTTTATTGTCTAGGGGCTTGACCAGGAAAAACTTATGGGAACCCACAGACTTAAATAAAATGCACAAAACAACTCCTGACAATTGTCATGCAAAAAAAAAATACCCCAAAAAATCCCCAAACTGCTCCTCAAGCCAGAGGGCTGGCTGAAAAGCAGGGGAAGGAATAGAAGCCACCNGATGGCCCTGTGCTGCTCCCTGTGCCGATGGAGGTGGGTGGAAGCAGGTCACGCAGTCTGGGACCTGGGAGAAGAGGGGCCGTGCTGATCACAGCTTGAGCAAAAGCTGAAGAGAGTGACGACTTCCATGTTCGGGCTTTTTATGCCCTTGAAGTCCCATGGGCATTGGTGTCTTCTTCCTGGCCAAGCTGTCTTCTGACTGGCTGGTGGCGCTTGAGCTCCGCCTTTCTTCGGGATCTGGCACTCTGAGCAAAATAGCAGTTCCCACCAAAATGCCATGTGCTCAGGACCTGGAGGCCGGCAGCCGCCATCGCCATGGATGCACTCCTGAGGCCACTAGCCTCACCCACGGGCACTCACCGCTCACAGGGACCCCCAAGAGGGGACCCCGGGGCCAGCGGCACAACTCGCGGGCAAGCTGGAGCAGCTGCCGTGGGGGCTAACCCTAACCCGCTCCAGCTGCCTTGGAACGAGTCACCACCGGGAGTGGGGCCCCTCCCACCATGGCCATCAGCTCGGCCATCTCCCTGCTGTTAGCATGGCTGCCGGGCCCTGGGAGACCCCGGAGAGGGAACCAGGGCCTGCCGGTGGCTGGGGGGAGCTCTGCCACCCCCCACTCGGAGCAGCAGCACCCCGCTCTCCCTCATTACTGGGGGCCAGCGTGGTCGGACTCTGCTTCCTGGGGCCGAGGAGCAGACAGAGGCAGCTCCCGGCCCCACCAGGCCACAGGAGAGATCAAACAGAACAGAAGCCACCCCAGTCCCAGCCCGGTCCAGGGAAACTGCAGGGGAGACAGCCGGGAGCAGCCCCCACCAGGAGCAGCCTCTGCCCTCCCCCGGCACCAGGAAAGAGCAGGCAGGAGTAGCGAAGCAGAGAGCAAAGGCAGGGGAAGAATCTCCACAGATTTTCCAGACTTTCAGCTTTCCTTCAGCTTTCTGAAAAGAAAATGGTTTTACAAATGGGCAACAGGTAAACAATCCCAAATATCCTTCAAATACCCTCCCCTCCCCCTGAAACCACCCAAAACCCCCAAACCCCTCGAAACCTGACACCCCCCAAACCCAAACCCTAACACTTGAGTAATACCTTGATCTTACCACTGATATTTAGGCAAGCATAACTAATTCATCTTTTATTGTACAAAGACAGAGGAAAGTGAGGTCTGCAGAAAAAATGAGAGCTGTAGAAGCATCAGAAACATCAGAAGCATCATTTCCTCTGTCTAGCACAAATTTAATGAGTAAATCTTGACCAGTGCATCATATTTCTACTTTTGCGCCATGTTTTCTCCCTCAGGGTGGTAATGCATGAACAACATTGGGATGACTTTCACAGTCAGAGTAGTATGAGCTGTGTATTTGCCTTAGATAATCAGATTTTACCTTCCTGCTGGACACACAATACCCTACTTCCAACTCCTACTTGTACGGCCATCTTTTTTCAAATACTTTCTTCTGTATGTCTTTTTATCAAGAAGAGAATAACCTTACAGATAAAACACCAAAAACTTCACATGACCAAAAACAACCCACAGAATTCATAATTAAAGAAAAAAATCTGATGTCTTCTTTGTTAATACCTCTGCATTTGCTTATTCCTTGATTGTTTGTGACACTTTGACAAAACTGTGTATTAAGCTGACATAAAATCCGTGGGATAATGGATTGCTTGGCATCTGCGATAAAGGTATATGGGGAGGAAGGAAATCAGATCTATGGCTTCAATTAATTTTCGTTTTCTCATTCAACTGAAGGAAAAGCTGACATCATCGCTTTTGGATCCCCAAAGTAAAAGTTAGTCTGTGTACAACTTAAAAGAGAGAAGAAGCTCCCATTACTTTCCTTTGTGGCCTACAAATTGAATGACATTATTGGTCTTAATCAATGCCTACAAATCCTTTATCTTATAACTATTTGTAATTTTTGTAACTATGATTAATGATTTCCAATGTTTTCATGGAACTGTAGGACTTCTTCAAAATTTTTAGAGATAAGGCCCCCTAGCAACCTCTAAAAGTTCTATGAAATTTGTCTTCATTTGCAGATAATTTAATCTGGAGTTTCATAACAATTTACTTCCATTGGCAACTATAGTCTAAAAGGCTTGTGTGGTATAAGGACTATGAAATACTCTAAGACTCCAGATTCTAAAAGATGAATAATTTTATTTAAAAATAGTTGGAGGATTTTATCAGG
>VXBA01004037.1:291194-315369 GCA_013399895.1 Serilophus lunatus | reverse complement strand
GGGCCATGCGTGCCAATGGCTGGTTATCGGCCCCCGTGCTTTCTAGGAGCCCAGGGCAATGAGCCGCCACCCAGCCCTGGCTGGGGGTGGCAGGGGAGCGGCCCCAGGAAACAAGGAGCCGTTGCCACCTGGCCCTGGCCTTGGGAGCACCGGGACTGGCGCAGGCCCTGCTCCGTCCCAGCCGAGGGCAACCCGCCTTCCCAAAACGGCTTTAAGGGAAACAGCTTTGAAGAAAATTGAATTTTAACTCAGGTAAGTGGGTTGCTCTCTTACACCCCCTTTACAAAGCCGTGGGCTGTTCCCTTCCCCCACATACCGTGGCTGAATGCCTGTCTCGGCATCTGCAGAGCAGGAAGGCTTCCCCTGCTTGCTGTCTGCATCCTTGCAGGGACTGGGGAATGTGGCGGGGTGGTGTGAAGCCCCGTGCTGCTGGTGCGCCGGGATCAGGAATGCAGTGGGCTGGGGGTCTCATGCTGCCCAGCGCATCCCAACGCTTTGCGGAGCCATTCTCCCTCAACATACTGTGGCTGGTGTGGGGATCCAGAATGCGTCGTGCAGTGCCACTGCTGCGATCCCTGCTTCCCCCATAGTGAAGCTGGGCTCATTCCCGGTGGCATGAAGCGAAACGAGGAGGCTGGTACTCCCTTGTTCCCCATGTCCCCCACATGGCCACAGAGGAACGGAGCAGGCTGGCCAGTCCCCCATTCTCACACCGCCACAGGCAGGGAGCAGCGAGGAGTGTCTGAGTCCTGGCTCCTACTGCTCCCCCCGAGATCCCATGCAGTGGGCTGCAGGCTGCGCTGCTCCTGTCCTGGGGGGTGCGGCATGGCTTGGGCTGCACGTGCAGGGGTTCCCTTACCATCCGCCGCCCCAGGCTGGAGCAGGGATGGCAGCAGAGCCCTTCCCCAAGAGGGCGGCAGTGCCCAGTCCCAACCTGTGCCTTGCAGGCGGGGCCTGTGCGGCACCTTTTCGCTGGCCACGGCATGGAGGGAACCGCATCCGCCGCCATCCCTTGCCCTAGTGGTCCCAGGGTGAATTCCTGCAGTGGCATGCTGGTGGCCGGTGCCTGGCAGTGCTGATGGGCAGGAGCAATGGTGTGGCCGCCTCACCAGGTGTGGCAGCAGCCCCACGGTGCCCCCACTGCCTGCGGTGGGTGTCTGCAGGCAGCAGTGGCCCCATAGACAGTGCTGCCGGTGCCTCTGGGTGCCAACCACGTGGCATTTTGGTGGGAAATGCCATGTTGGCCATGCGGTGAAAATCTCAAAGAAAGGGGTTGCCCAATACAGCCACCCAATGAGAGGACAGTCCGGCTGGGAAGAGAACTCTGAAATAACGTGAGACTGGCAGCATATAAAAGCTACAAAATCTGAAAATCTGGAAATCTGCCTCTTTTCCTGGCTCATCGTGGTCAACATAACACTGGCTGCTGTGTCTCCTGGTTCCTCCCGACTACCCTTACCCTGAAGTACCACTGGAGCCCAGACAGTGATGGCAACACCACCCAGCTGCAAAGGTAATGGTATCTGTCCCCTTGGGTGTTCCTGAGGGGAGTGCTTTTCACTGTTTTGTCTTTCAGAGGTTGTGAGATCTAGGAGATACCGTCTTTGAGGTGGCCTTCCCTTCCCTGCCCTGCTCCTCAGCCTACCAACTTAGCTTGGAGGAGCAGTTTGTTATTTGTTTTCTTTTTATTTTATTGCAAAATATTGTCAGCTCTGTTGTGTGTATTTGGTTAGTGCCTAGGGGGGGTCTGTAGTTTTATAGTGCCCCTAGGAAAATAAATGGTTTTGCTGTTGGTGTTCTCTATTACGTCTCTCATCCTAATTGCGCTCCCTAGTGTTGAAACCAGCACATACTTGTACATATAAATGGCCTTTATTATTTTAGCCTATTTTCCAGGAGCTGTTTGAGTTGAACTATTTCCCCACAATGAAAAATTATTGTTTCTATTATTAAGATTGATAGCAGTTTCCCCTCATAGCATGGCATTAAAGTTCCATCCTGGTCACAGACATGTATTTTGCTAGGGCTGAAAAGTTGACACAGTTGATTTTTACGGTTTGAGCTGAACAAAGAGGTACTTTATACTATGCGTTTTATAGCCTTAGTTCATTTGATCTTGTAGCCAATATGGTGTATCAAGCATGGAGATGGCCTCTGCACAGCATGTTGCCAATAATTTTTAAACACAATACTTGTGTTTATAAAGAATATGTATAGAAGACAGAAAAAGGTATGACTACATTAACTTCTATCACAGAAGCTTTCAGCTAAGAGTAGCTAAAACAATGCAAGTATACTAATAAACCTTGGAAATTCAGGTAACCTCTGAGGTCTTAATTTTCTCAAAAACCCCCAAAACTCCAAAATAAAACCCAAACTAAATAAACATATAAACCTCATCACTGAAGAAAAGAACAATTTGGAGATGGCAGAATTTAGTTGCAAGCAATGTATTTCATCCAGCCATTGGATCCCAGCAGACATGACTAAGCACAAAACGTCCTGTTGCTGGTAAAGATGCTTAATTATTATGTAATATTTCAACCCTCAGATTGATTATTCAGTTCATATGCAGTAGGTGTAGTAGTATCGCTGAAAAGTTAACCACTCAAATTGAACAAAGGCTGAAAAGTGTAAAGAGATGCTGCGCTGGGATATATTATTTAAAGACGTTTGTGACTATTTGGTGATAATAGTGCTCAAATGAATTAATTATTTCTACAGTATAGTGAAGATGAGTATTTCCCTCTTACATTTCTTCTTAATAGTTACTGTAAAGCATACCAAAAAGTCACCTTCCAGTATATGTCTGTCTGGAAGTAATAAGCCTTTAGTAACTGTGTATTTGTCTAACACTGAAATTCATAATATTTAATTTTTCTCCCTATTACAATCAATCTTATCAAGCATAATGCTGGGAAGTATTATTTTATACTTTGGAAGTATCTCTCGGACACTGTGTCATTATGAGTGAAACCAGCTTTAAAGAAGAATAATTAATATCAGAAATAGGAGGAATGGAAGGAAGGCAACAGATACATTTTCAGATTAAATTTAAACAATGATGTGAAATCGCTGAGGCTGCCGCATTAAAGAAAGTTCATTGTGTCCTCAAAAATTAATATAATCTTTGGAATGAGCACTAACAAAACTTTTAGTACTTCAAAACCCCATGCGATCTGAGTCTTTGTTGTCACTCCAACAGTTGGAATAACTGACCAGTCTGAAGGATATCTCTTGAAGCATAGAAGGCACACACTTAACCGTTGCTTAAAACAAACAAACAAACAAACAAAAACAACAACAAAACCCCAACTATTTTGGGAATAGACAACTACTTCTTGCTTATTTATTGTAAATAGACTGTCTCTAGGGCTATAAGCAGACACATTAGCAGTTAATCACCTGTTAGGCAGTTTATAAACATCAAACATTTTTATCCATAGCACCCAAGGGTTTTAGTTAATTTATTTCAGGAGTGATATTCTGAGAACTTCCTAAAGGATTCAATTTATTCAAAACCCTATGTTTACACTGAGTGAAATTGAATTTGCAGGAAAATCAAAAGTAATATTCTGGGCACACAGGAGTCCAGAATTTATTGAATATTGAATGGATAACAGAAAAATGGATGCAGCGAAACAAAAGCTGAGTGAAAACTACCACAGAGATGAAGAGGAGATGGCAATGTACATGGGTTTGTCTGAGGGCTGATGCAACTTCTGTTTTATACTTTCATGCTAGATATTCAGAATCCAGAATCAGCTCTTTCTTATGGGTTTTGTGCATGACAGAAATTATTACATACATGTTATGAGCAAGGCACAAAGTATGTTATGACAGTGCACAAAGTATAAAAAATAGTTTATTGTGCTTCACCTTCTGAAGAGTCTGCATTTGTGAAAAAAAAAAAAAAAGTTCATACTTTTTGGAACACCATTATTGCTAACAAGTAGGATTAAAACCCAAACCAAAACAACAAATACTATAATTATGCATGGAAGGTTCAACAGCTTTCTACTTCCCCTCACACCCACTCCAAAAAAAAGTTATGGAGTTTTGCTGGCACTTAATGTGTATCACTTTTTTTTCCCCCCAAAGTGCCTACATTGGTTAAGACAAATAAAGAATCTTCAGGCAAAACAGTCAAGTTTTTTTCTTTAAAGGTAAGATTAATTTCATGAAATGGTCAATAAAGACAGCAAAATGGCATGTTTGCTGATTGAGCTATTTTATTGTGGAAAATCAACAGGTTTCAAAGTTTTTTCTAAAATATTTTCAACTGAACCACAACCCTCAACCGATGTCTGAGATACAGAGGAAATTGAACAAACAGCCTGCCTAGTACCCAGATCTTATTGAGACACAGACAGCAGTGCCACATTCCATCCTCACAGCTTTGTGCAACTTGGTTTACTCTTCATTGAACTTAAAATTCTGTAGAAAGAATAAATAGAAAACCGACATTTGTAAACCATTTCAAACTGGGGGTATACAGTGCAAGATGGAAGAGAAATCATTGTCTGCATGAGTACAGACATGGTATAAAGCCAATAATTGACTTACATAATTCTATGTGGACAAATATAAAGACATACAATTTTTATTGACACCAAGCTTGTCAGAGTTCAAGAAGCACCAGATCAATGTTCTTAGCTATATAATTTATTCTTATATATCCTGCAGGGAGCTGAATTCTTTGATTCTTTGAATATTTAAACTCAGTAAAAAATAGAAAATTCCCTCAATAGCCTCTGCCGGACAAAACCAAACATTCTACCTGAAGTCATTAAAAATAGCTGGGACACAAAGTTTGATGTTTTGAAGTTGAGAAAAAATCTAGTTGTTATTTTAATCTTTTTTAGTATACTGGAATCTGTTCACTCATTTTAAGGCAGAAAACAACATTTCAGAAACATCAGGTATAAAAAGAGCTGTTTGATAGTCTTCTGTAGACCTAATGCATAATCATAACCATTGCATAATGTCTACTACATTTTATACATTAAACCCACAGAACCTTAAGCCATGTATTAACATTTCATAGCTTAAAAAAAAAGCTATCAGTTTTCAGTTAAAAAAAAGTTTTAAATAAAATCATTAATATTTTTAATGGAAAATTCTACAATTTACACCTTTTGGTCTGCATTATGAGGCCTTGACCAAAAGATTAAAAGTCAGGTATAGCCTTTGCATTATAAGCACTCTGAGAAATTACATACCTACCTAAGCTTGCACTCTTTGTATGATGGCTGAAGTGGCAACATAAAAAGCAGTTGCTTGCTTACAATATCACAGTAATCATAGTAAAAAAACCATTTCTTCAAGAAATCTTAACTGTTTTGACTCATAATGTCCTGGAAAGATGGAAAATAATAGTCTGAATTGGAAACTAGGAGTGGACTTGCAACGGGCAAAAAACCCCACATTCTTTCTAGGCATTCATTTTAATAAAAACAGTGAAATACATTTGATTTTAGTCCCATGAAATGGATCTCTCACATTCTCAAGGTCTCTCTAGTATATAATACTTTTGGAAATCTAGTCCTTAAATTCTGTCTAAAAGAGACAGCTTGTTAAAATGGAAAACCGTAACACATGATAACCAATAACACTCTAGAGAGACTTTTGCATGAATTTGCATAACTTTGCTCCCTTTAAAAGCAGTAATGAAAACGGGAACCAGACTCCTTTTTATTTACACCTTTTAAAACAATCCGTATACATTTGTTTTTAATGTTTGTTCAATTAGCCTCCTCTCCTACAAAATCATTTGTAATAATCAGTATTTACTGCCATGACACATATGGGCACGAGTGGAACTAATCATCTGCAGGCTGTCCCTGCTGCTGATCTGAATAAACAAGCTGTTCAAGACTTCTTCCTACAGATATTTTTGCCTAATAAATCAACGAGAAGCTAATGTAACATTTTCCCTTCTTTTTTACAGAGACACAACTGAGATCCAAAAACTCATTACTGAATGTCACAAAAAAAAAAAGATAAAATACTCCAGCTAAAACAAAAAAAAAAACAAAACAAAAAAAAAAACAAGGCAAGCAAACAAAAAACGCTACCAAAACCCACAGCATCCCCCCACTCCCCAAAAACCTAACCGAACCAAACAAAAAAAAAATCAAAAAAAATCATGGGCCCAAAGCAGACAGTAATTAATCAGCATCCCAGTCCAAATGAAGTTTTAATCTATAGAATTAGTAATTTGTGTTCAGGTTCCTGCACCAGTGACAGATGGTCATCAGAGAAGAAAGCTATCCTTATTAGAACTGCTGAGTTTTGAAATACCAATGCACAAACCACAGATGGCATTGGCAGAACAGTTCAAAGACTTAGAGATCCAGAAATAGACTTTCCCTTTTCAATTCTCAGTCATGCACTCCTAAAATGGATTGGCACTATTTGTAAATTACCTAAAAGTAAACACATCTTTGAGTTAAAACAACATGTCAGTTTTCATTAATATAATTGTTGAATGGTAGGTCAGGGACATGTTAATCCAATATATTGATCGATTCTTTTTACATTTCAGGGCTCTGAATTTCAATTGTCCATGGGGAATAATTGTAGCTCACAGAGCCTGAATATTTTCATGCAACTCACAAATAAGGCACTGCTTTTCACTCTAGGCAAATGATCAGTCTTGGAAATCTAGCAATTGTTTGAAAATATCACTATGTGTGAGTTGATATAGGTTCCCTGCTCAAATTCTGAAGTTCTGAATGCTACAGAAATGTTCAGAGGACTTTTTTTTTTTTTTTTTCATATATATGTGTGAGTCTGAGCCTCTAAATCACTATGCAAATCCCTGCCAAATCAAGCCTAGGATCCGCATCTGTAGGGGTAATTAAAAAGGTGCATGTGAGAAGAGACATTACAGTGACAGGACTGAAATACAAAATAAAATTAACTTTTAGTATCTAATTAGAAATTTACTACTTTTAAACAACCAGCACATTCCTAACTCCATAGATGTGATGTTTTCCCTTTGGTCCACAATAAGAGTTAGAGTGTAAGAAGACAAATTCTTGCAAACAAAATTTTAAATAAAAGATATTGTTGGCAAGACTACATAATCAAAAATGATTAGGTTAGAAAATCAAACACATCTGAGTTCCTATAAATTTCAAGAAAGCAATCGGAGAATTAAACCTATGTTATTAGGAAGATAGCTACTTAACTGTGCATACCTCGAGTGCAGAAACTTTTGTAACCAGGTGGGTATTTTGCTTCCATCAGATATGAAAGGGTAAAAAACACTGATTAAGAAACAAAAAGTAAGTTTTGTCTTTTAGATCCTAAGTAGAGCAGTCTGAGACTATTGCCTCCATGAAATCATCAATCTATGGAGAGCAAAGTGTAGAGAAAAGAAGGAGAGAAGGAAAAGTCCTCCCTCAGCTCAAGGAGGGTCTCCATTTCTTTGAACAGCGAGGTGGTTGTAATTGCAGCTTGGAGCAGGAAACTAATTTAGGTTCTTTCCAGAAAGTGAAGGAGTGAAGGCAATGAGAGGGAGCTCATGAGTTTGAAATTGCTGGGGGATATGGCCAGTTCTCTTTCCTGCATCAGTTGCAAATAAACACTCCAGAGATTAAGCTCAGGTCAGTTGCTGCTGATACTTTTTCCCATCCTCACAATACCAGTCTAAATCCAGATGATAGGAATTAATCTTTCTGTATATCCAAATCTTCCACTGTGGACAGCAGTTTACTTTGCCAGTAGCACATAATCAATATAGAAAGGCAAGGTTGCAGAGAAAAATAAATTATTTGGAAGAGCAAGGACCAGTTGCTCGTTATGCTTTGAAAAACAGAAAAATATTTATAAGACAAAATAGCATGTACTTGTGATGCATTATAAAATAGTGAAGCAGAAAAGCTAAAGCTCAAAAATTCAAATTTTAAACACATTAATACACAAATAAAAAATATATTGTGATCTAATTGATAATATTTCCTTTAAGGGAAGAACAAAGCTACAAAGACCTCATGCTTATCTGAGAGATCTCCATTTTATACAAGTATGAAGATAAAATGCACTCTATTAAATTATAAACTGTGACTGTAACCAAAAAATGCTTAATATTGAAAATATTAAAAAGTCATCAGCTACTAAGGACAATCTCAGCTGAAATGGGCACCACTGAAATGACAACACTGTTCACAAAACAAATCAATGCACTTGAAGATTTGCAGCTGAGCTAATGCAACTAGAAAAGAGGCTGAATTTTTAAAAAAGGTCATTTACTACTGCCTTATTTCACAAATCCTAGATATGCAGTCTTCCACAGGATGCTAAGAAACATGTACAGCATCATGTTGACAATCATTCTTATATTAGGTGGCAGGTTAACTCTAGGTAATAAGAGCAAATAATTTTTCTTATTCTGAGGCATCTAATAAATGAGAGGAGAAGGGAAAAAGAGAAGGGGAACTTTCAGGGAGATAACAAAATTTAAACAAAAATGCAGAAAATAGAAATAATGGAAGAAAGTTGAGTGTCTAGTTACTTCAAAATCCAGATTAAACCCAGCAAGACACAGCCACTCAAGAAACTAGAGTTTGTTTACTATATGACAATTTATAGTGCTTCTTCCTGCCTAATAGTTGGATTTCCACACTGAAATTCACCTCCAGACCGCTTACTATATCTGGACAGAGAATAATGTTATAACAAAAAATCTCGAATTTTATAGTCATCGTAATGTTAAATAAAACATTTTTTATCTTTAGTTTATTTGTAGTTATGCTCGCAAATTTAACTGTGTTAATTGGAAATGGAATCCCTTCACAGAGGAGGTGGACTTGGAAAAGTATGTGTTTGTTATAAATAGAAATACTTTTATTACAAATGGAATCATTTAATGGAAAATCCTACTTTTTAATCAGCTTTTTAAAAGCTGTAATTCTGGGATAATTTTGTAAAGGTTTTCTCTGTCAGCTGTAAGTATACCTTCATTCTGTTTTTTGTTTAAAACCTGTCTGTCATCTGGAAATCACAAGACTTTGACAATGAAATTTGGACTTAATCTGCTCATTGATTCAAAGCACATCAGAAAATAATGCTTTTGTTCCAACAAACAATCAAAAATGAAACTGTGAAATGAATATTCATCTCTACATGAAACTTCATGATAATATACACATAACCAAGATGCAAAAATACCCCTAGCTTTCAAAGTAAGCTTCAGGTGAACTCTGTCTCAGACAAGACCTAGATATTTGACTACCAAGTATTATTAACATGTGAGAATATATTTGAAGTCTGTTTCTGGAAAATTTTCTGTACTTTCTTCATATTAAATCTTTCATTAAGTACTGTTGTGTTCATTTACCCACAGAGTTATTTGCTGCTGCTTCTATACAGTATTACTTTTTTAGATTATATTGCCATCTTTAATAAGAATGGCAACCCTCTTTATAGATTATAAATTATGTCACTTATATATAATTTTCTCATTAATCCTATATGAATAATTGTTTACCCTGCACAACAGCTTAAACAAAGTAGTATGAAGGTTATGGAAGATAAATACTAATGTATTAACATCTGCATGCATTCTTTAGAAAGTTTAGCCTGGATCCCTAGGAAATATTAATGAATATTACCAATATTGCCCACAATTGTCAAACATTTCCAACTGATAATACAACCCCTGAGGTAGGAATATCTGAAATGATTATTAATTGTTCCTTGAACTCCTAGCTTTCAGCTAAATTAACACAGCTTAAATTGAACATTAATGTAAGCCAAAGCCTGTTTGCCTTAGTAACAGGGCATAGTAATGGCAGTGCCTTAAGAGCTGATACCCACGGTTCAGCACCAGTCACCTGTTCAGAGGAATGAGCTGTCCAAAGGGAATGATAATGCCTGATGTGGGCTCTGGGAAGTAGGAGTCCACTGGACATTGCCAGGCTCGTGTTGTTTACTGAGACAATATTTCCCCTATCACTGCTGATGACAAAGCACCGTGATAGGCACTGCTCTTCCAATTCAGATTATATTGATACCATTTTAATAATGATCATTTGCTGCCTCTTCTATTACTGCCCTGTTCCTGTGTCACCATATACCTGTAAGGATACAAGCATTCATTTATAAATTTAATTGTTAAAAGGATTGAATGCTTTGATTCAGACTGGCATCCTCTTAAAATTGAAAATTCCCTAGCATACAATTTTTCATGTCCAAATAAACAAATATATTAACAGCAAAATTTGTATTTTTCTAAAAATGCAGAGTTTCAGTAAGTAATATAAGTGTAATGTTAAACAACAAATCTTTATCAGTGATCCACAGATACCATGTGTATAGTTTTCTAATAAAACAATATATTTAATATCTGGTAAAATTAATTTCATTTGCTGGACAGTATTCAAAAGAAAAATAAAAGAAAAGCCTGCAAAATATGATCAGATAATTACTATAATCTTGTAGTTCTCTGGTTATTCAGAATTTATATCTCTTTCCTCAAGAGACCAAACTCAACAAAAATACGGTCAAATAGAAAGTATGATAGGATTTTTTGAAAGATCACAGCATTTAATTTCTTAAATTAGTCTATAAGAAAAGCAGAAACAATGTTGTAGTAAGATAGATAAGGACAAAATATAGGCATGATTTGTTAGTAGAATATAGCCTTCCAAAACACTGTAATGCACTTAATACATAGACAGATGCTTTAATTAATTTGTTTAAAAAATTACAAAACCAAGTAATTTTATTATAGAATTACTTTCTTTTACTTTTCAAGAACATATATGCCTATTATACCTACTTCTATTAGCCTTTCAAAGAAGGAATACAATTTTTGTTCTGATTTCTTCAATGCATCATAGGATTAGGAGGTCAATATGTGGCAGAATTTCTAGCTAATACTAGTTAATCTTATCTAATTTGAAATCTAATCACTTGCTAGCATCTCCAAATGTCAGTCATCATTTATGCAAAATCCCTGGAAATATAATACTATGAATATTGCCTGCATTAGTAAAATTGAAGTTTCTGCTTTATTTAATAGGGAAATGAAAAGTTCAAAGTTTAAGAAAGAGAGCCTTTTCTCATCAAAAATGGTGTGATGTAAGAGTAGAACAATGAATGACTTAACTGTTCAATGGTTGTCTTAATACCTGTTACAAAAATGAGGATGGTTTTGCCCAACCCTTCAAAAGGAGAGATTTTCTCAACACTTAATAATTTATTTGACTGTCAGAGTTCCCAGGAAACTGAAACCCTTTAATGCCCAGCCAGTCTGCCAGTGTCCCACATGTGGGGGACCTTCAGTGACAGGTTCACCAGCTGGAGAGTGTGTTCAATTTGCCCTTTTAGGGAGGCCTGAGCCAGCAGAGGAGGGGACCCCCCAGCCGGCCTTCCCAACGTCCTAGTCTGCTGTGGCAAAAACTGCTAGCACCTTTATAAGGGAATGACACTAACAGTTACAAAATAACACTTTTTATTAATAAAAATTGTGGCAAGTGAGGGTTCATAGTAATCTATGATAGGGTCTGTCTGTAAAGACACATTTAAACGGCATAAGACAAAGTGTAAGCACAAGTTCTAAAGCAAAACAGTCTATTAAAAATATTCTGAAGGAAAAGGAAGTTCTAGTTTATAAAGAAAGCAATTAGCACATGTATATGTTACTGCTCTACCCATACAGGCATCCCTATATGAGGCGGAGAAGGGAGGTTCAGCACATCAGATGCGCCAGCAGTGTGGTGGAAAATCTTCTTTCAATTTTCTCCTCATTTTCAACCTCTTTATATATTATTTCTCTAGATTTAGGTGGAGTTTTGAATTACTTTATTCAGAAATTATGTATTTGAGTGATGTGATGTGCACCTCTTGTGTCTTGATGGACAGCTGGCACAGGTCAAAGGGATCGCCACATTCCTATCCTGTGGCTGGTTTACTGAAGTCTGGCTGTGGTGCTTTCCTACCATCCCATTCTCCAGTGTACAGGTGTTTATCAGTGTTTAGGGAATCTTTGTGGTGTGTGTGACCCTTATGCTGTCCAGGAAGCGGCTGCTGGAGTCTCTTTTTGCCACTAGAAAATGGCAGTAGGTCCTTCCTCTGTAAATCTTATACTGTTTTAACTTCTGACTTTTATCTCTAGTCCACAATACCATAGCAAAAAATTGTATGGAAAAAACCCCCAACTTATTGGATCTCAATGTGCTTTTCATAAAGTAAAACTGTTTTATGATATCAAATCTCTTACCTTGGTATCCTACTTCTAAGGAAAGCCAACATATTTATCTCAATAAACAAGAATTTATTAAAATTATGCCAAGAATTCTCTCAGATTTTCTTATACTAGTTTTACTGTCTATCCTATCTAATTGCAGTAGATGAAGTATTGAACTTAACTCCTTCATTTCCTCTAATTGTGTAAGGCAAACTGAGTTTGCCTTAATTTCCTTCTGTAACATATCAAAGGAATGAGAATTTACAAGTCTGAATATACAAAAAAAAAAGACAAATAGAGCTCTTTAGGCTTTCTTTGATCTTGTGTGTAGTAAAGATTGCTAAACAGATCTCTGAATCAGTCCTCTTCTGATGCCTTAAGGGATATGCTTAATATGTTGGGGAATTCACTTTAGCTAGGTAGCTGGAAAACTTACAATATTAAATGCCAGAAGAGCCTGTGCTCCAAAGTGTTTGCATTTCTGTATATAGATTAGGGGGATAGTAAGTCAAAATGTAGAGTCAGGCTTCCAGGCCTACAAGGGGCTGAACTGGAGTGGAGATAGGTGACAAGGGGCTGTCCGGTTGGATATTTAGGGGACATAGTAGTAAGATGGACTTTAGTAGGATAGTATTGGGCAAGGGCACTCTGAAAGTTATAAAAATGGACAGATTGTTATGGTTTCTCTTTTTTTGGATTGTTGGACGTTGCCAGTAAAGCTGCACTCTCCCCTTCATTTCATGTTTCTGAATTTTTTATCTGTCGCCCTTCAGCCAACACTTCCATCACCAATTATGCTTTTCCTTGAGCCCTGTCTGTATGTACAGAGGTTCAAAGAAGACCTTGTAGGTAAAGGCTGAGGCAAAGGAGGTATTTATTACCTCAGCTTCATCTTTACTTGCTGTCACTTAGTCACTCTCAGCAATCAGTAGTAGGCCTACATTTTCCTTTTTTATTCTTTTATTGCTAACATAACAACCCAAGCTCTTCAGGTTAGAGTCCATGCAAGTATCACCCTCAGCTGAGCTTGCCTTTCTTGATGTCTTTCCTTTTCCATGTTTAGGCAACATATTGTTACAGTGCTACTTGTAGCCTACTTTTTCATCTAGGGTGATAAGATCCTTAAAGACCTGCCACCTGTCCTAAACTCTTCTGTTCCCATCAGGTCCCACCTACTAGTTCACTGAAAAGCTGAAATGTGCTCTCCAAAATCCTATAGTTTATACTATACTACTTGCTCTCCTCACTCCCCTTAGAATCTTGTATTTCCTCACTCCCTGGCTGCTGCAGCTGTGACTTTTCCTATTTATTTCATCACTAATAGGCTCTTCCTTGGTTAATTTGGGTTGGGTTTTGTTTGTTTGTAGTTTGTTTGTGAGTAGTGGCTAAAGAAATGCTCCACTCTTGGGATGTCTCAGGTACTCTGCTGTTGAGGACAAAGGTTTGTGATCTGGAGTCTTCTAGCTATTTAAAGATCACAGAATCACATAACAGTATCCATTAGGTTGGAAAAGGCCTCTGAGATCACTGAGTCAAATGATATGACCAAATACCTATAACCAAACACCACCTTATCAACTACACCATGGGACTACGTGGCACATTAAATCTTTCCTTAAATACCTTCAGAGATGGTGAGTCCACTACCTCCCTGGGCAGTCCATTTCAATGTCTAATCACCCTTTCTGTGAAGAAAGGCCTCCTAAATCTCCCTCTGTTCAGCTTAACACTATGTCCTCTCCTTCTGTTGCTAGTTGCCTGAGTGAAGAGGCTGCCCCCAGCTGGCTACAACCTCCTTTCAGGTAGTTGTAGAGGGTGATGAGGTCACTCCCAAGCCTTCTTTTCCCCAGGCTAAGCAATTCCAGCTGCCTCAGGCACTCCTTATAGGACGTGTGCTTCAGACACTTTACCAGCTTCATTGGCCTTCTCAGGATACATTCAAGCACCTCAGTATTCTTCTTGTACTGAGGAGCCCAAGAACTGGACACAGTACTCAAGAGGTGGTCTCACAAGTGCCTAGTAGAGAGGGATGATCATTTCTCTGGTCCTACTGGTCACACTATTTCTGATACAGGCCAGGATGCCATTGGCCTTCTAGGCCACCTGGGCACACTGCTGGCTCGTGTTCAGCCGGCTATTGACCAGCACCCCCAGGTCCTTTCATCTTGGGCAGTTTTCCAGCCACTCTATCACCAGCCTGTAGCACTGTATGGGGTTGTTCTGGCAAAAGTATAGGACCCAGCACTTGGTCTTGTTGAACCTCATATTGGTGGTCTCAGCCCATGGATCTAGCCTGTCCAGATCCCTCTGCAGAGCCTTCCTACCCTCCAGCAGATTGACACCTGCACCCAACTTGGTGTCATCCATGAATTCACTAAGGATAGACTCAACCCTCTCATACAGTTTGCCAATACAGATATTGAATAGGACTAGGCACAGTACTGGTCCCTGGGGGACACCACCAGTGATGGATATCAACTGGATTCATCACCATTCACCACCACTCTCTGGGCCCAGCCAGATGATTTTATCATCTAGGCCCAATAAAAATGACTTTGTTCACTTGCTGTCTTTCTTCATGTGGTCCATAAAAAGTTCTCACTACAATGTTGCCTTTGTTGCTCTGTTCTCTGCTTCTGACTCACAGACTCTCAACAAGTGCCACCTGTCTGGTTAGCTAAAGAACTCCTTATATCTGCACTGCTCCTTAGTGCACTGGGAACCCCATCTCCTTTTTCCTACTGCCTGTCTTTCATAAGGATTCTGTATCCATCCATAAATCCATCACAACCCTCCAGACATACAAGCAGTCTCCATCTCAGTTATTGTAATTGCATCTTTGTTGTGTTTTACACACACTGCACTTCATCTCCTGCTTGTTTCCCAGGCTGCCTTCATTTTTTAAAGAGAAATTTCAGAAATGCCCTTTGACACTTGTTTCATCCTTTCCAAAGGTTCTTTTACTCCCATTACCCTGCCCCATGTGCTTACTCCCCATTTTTTTTTTCACTTACCATCATTCTCAATGTATCTGGTTTAACATTCTCTGCTAACAAACAAGCAAGACTGTAAGCAAAGATGCTTTTAGACCAACTTTGTCAAATGGCTCCCATCTCTTGCTAGCAATTCTCATTCCTCAAAAAGGATGATCATAAAAGCCAGGGCACTACCTACAACACCGGGCAGTTGCTAACTTACAACATGTATCCAATACATTTTGACAGTACAGAAGCTGTAAACCTGCTCTCGTACTTCTTTTGCCAAGATAAAGTAGATATAGTATTTCAAATTTTCAGCAATACTTTTTTTATTGCATAATTCATCTTGCATCTTACAAAGCTCTCAATGGTATCATTTTTCTCTGCAGATACATAGAGGTCTGCTCTTCCAGGCACATGAGCAATCTTGATGCAGGCGAAGCTGTGCTATTGTCTCCAAGAATTGACAGGTCCCAGGATAGAGCCCAATAAGGTGCAACTTGTAGTTTAACAAAGGTAGAGAAAGAAATTAACACATCATTTTTAGGAAGGCGTATGTCAAGAAAGTAGGAAAATCTTAGTAGATGATAAGGGAATACTAACATTGTTAAGACATGTAGCAAAATGTCTCTCAAAGTACAGATATACTGTCCTCATCCATGCAACTCTGAAAAAGCCAAAGTAAAGAAATACCAAAAAAGTTATACATAGCTTTCTGTTATTTTTGATCTTTCTGCAAAGTATACCAATAGAGCAGCATATAGGTAAGTGCCACTGACTACCATTTTGCCTGTCAGACATTTACCTGCATACAGATACAGAGCACTGCTAAAAATAGCATGCATCTTCGCAGGGAAGTAACTCTTTAATCTGAAGGTTAAGTAATGTGACCTGAATCTGTATTTATTACATATGAATCTATGCTGCAAAAAGTGGAATTACATCATCAAAAGACAGTATGGCAGTTTCAGATTTGATAAACCTCAGTCTTTTTGCTGGATTTAGAGCTATTCTTTCCAGGTAAGGCAATCCACTTATTACCAGATTTATTGCAATTAAAGCACAGTATTTTCAGAATATTACAGACACTTAATCGCTCTATTATTGCTCTTTCTCAACTGTATAGACCTTTCACTTGTTCATACACAGATATATACGTTATGCTGGCTTGCATCAGGAATGGTGTGGCAAGCAGGACTAGGGAAGTTATCCTTCCCCTGTACTCAGCATTGGTTAGGCCTCACCTTGAGTACTGTGTCCAGTTCTGGGCCCCTCAGTATAGAAGAGATGTTGAGTTACTGGAACATATTCAGAGAAGGGCAACAAGAATGGTGAAGGGGCTGGAGCACAAGCCCTGTGAGGAGCGGTTGAGGGAGCTGGGGTTGTTCAGCCTGGAGAAGAGGAGGCTCAGGGGTGACCTTATCGCTGCCTATAACTACCTGAAAGGAGGTTGTAGTCAGGTGGGGGTCAGTCTCTTCTCTCAGTTAACTGGCGACAGAACAAGAGGACACAGTCTCAAGCTCCATAGGGGAGGTTTAGACTTGATATTAGGAAGAAATTCTTCACACAAAGGGTGATCCACCATTGGAATGGGCTGCCCAGGGAGGTGGTGGAGTCACTGATCCTGGATGTGTTCAAGAGTAGGCTGGATGAAGCACTTGGTGCCATGATTTAGATGATGGGCTGTTAGATTATAGGTTGGACTTGATCGTTAAGGTCTCTTCCAACCTTGTTGATACTGTGATACTTTGATGTCTGATAACAAACTTGAAAATATTGCCATCTTCAACTCAATTTCTTTTTCCTTTTATAAAGTAGCTAATTCCACTGATCAAGTGAGAAGTACTGTTCAAATACTGTGTTTATAGCATGCAGCATTCTAGACTTGTTTGGAGTGACATCCCTCACATCAGCAGCTGTAGCACGGATCACATCTTCCTAACGCTGTTTGTAAAAAGTTATGAAAAATGACACTGAGCAAAATGCAAGCCAGTGAGCTGTTGGTGACAAGTATGCATCCATATGCTTTACCCATGTGCAAGATAATTCATGGTACTATTCCTAACAATATGTAACCTGAATTCTCTTTTCCATTCATTAGCAAGCCCTAGTATGAATAAAATAGTTTTGTGGATTAACTAAACCACAGATAAAAGTCTGGCTTCTAGTAAAATAATTTTTTTAGTTTCATGGTTGTAAAAACAGTTAAAGACTCAATCCAAACTGCTTCCAATGATGATTATTAGTAAGAGCTGATTTTTAAGTTTCACTAACCAGCTTCATGGTTGTCATGATGTAGGAATGGTACTGCCCAATTTAGTTCTCCTAACAAGTCTCTCTAGACCACACTGCCACTCACTTGTTCCCTCTCTCCTTTTTCCATGCCCTCCCTATGACTGGCCAGAGAGGAGAACTGGATGAACATAAGGCAAAGATCACGGGTTGACATCAGAAAAATTTACTGATAACAGCAGTGAGATAAGAAAATGAAAAGTAGCAGCAACAATATTAACGACAAAAGTGTAGGAGAGAGCAATTCAATGCAAAATGCTCACTGAGCCTGACCCCATGTGACATGATTGCAGCCACACTACCCCACAGCTCCCTCCACCATGTTTTCTTAACTGGAAGGAACCCCTTGTCCCCAGAAGAGAGTCCCTAGCCCAGCCACTAGCAATGTTGTAAGGTGATATAGAATAACCTCCAGATCTTAGTCATGCCCTCTTCTGGACACTGTAAAAATTAACCATGTCCAGGCTGGACCAGGACAGTAAAAAAATTGGTAAATCCCATTTTTTAAAACATTATTTTGAAGATTTTGAAAGATGAGTCTCTTCCTGTTATTTCAAACACTCAGTTTTTCCAGTTTAAGGTGAAGTAAATAACCTCGCCAAGATACCTCGAAAGAGCAAACCCTTTAAAATATTCTAGTTTTTCACTGTAGTTTAAGGACAACATTTAGACTCTACCTCTCCTACACTTTGCTTAAGGTTAACCTTCCATTAGAAAGCTTTCTGAAAGAAGCACTAATTACATACACTTTCTTGCCTACAAGCTTATTATTTCTGGGAAATCTTAAACCACTGGGGTATCACAGTCCTCCCCAAGCACAAATTTTCCTCAAACTGAATAATGTCATATCTATTATGAAACAGTCACCCACACATGTTTGAAAAGAGATTGCAAAGATAAAATTAATCAGAGTCTCTTCCTTGAGAGAAAAAGGAATCAATCATCATTCAAAAAAAAGTTAACAATAATTCTTAATGAAAACCATTAATCCAAGGATATAATTAGTTGAAGGAATATAAATGAAAAATATTTAACAACATGAAGAATAAAAGCTGCAACAGTGTAAAATTGTACACAATGCTTTCAAAATAAACTAGCTTCTTAACAAATAGTTGTCTTTTTTCTGCCTTTTAAAAAAGCTCATATTAAAAGACAAAGAGATAGAAAGAATCAACTCTACTAATATTTTCTGGTTATAAAAAAGTTCCCAGTAAAAAAAAGCAGCAAAACCAAAAAATTCTGTGAGAAAGCAGGTTGGAGAAGATTATTACATCTTAGTAGCCATTTGCTTTACATCACTTGGTTATACTGCTGAGATATTTTTGTGAAATCCTGTCCTGCACTAGTTACTTATATAAAACCAGGGAATACTGAGCAGTGAATGGGCACTGTGCAAAGCTCTTCAGTCCTCGGCTTCCAGTCATTCTCAGTATGAGATTCACTGAAGCACATTTCAATAGCTTGCATATCTTGGTTTCATTGGAAAGTAAAGATGATAATTTCATTTAGTGGTGAATAGCCAAGTTTTCTTCCCAGATGAAAATGACCTGGAACTGTTCAGGGACTGCTATTTCTATCCCATCATTTAGTCTTATCTCTGGGCACTCCAGCTCTCATTATATCTCTTAGCTTATACAAATTTAAAAAAACCCAAAACTTCTGATTATTTAGTAATTTCATTTGTTGGGTATTTACAGCATATAAAGCTTGGTGAACTGAAGAACTTTTATTCAAGAGAAATTTCCCATGGAAAATTTGTGTAAAAACATAGAGAGTAGAATAAGTACAATTGCTCTATCAGAAAAGTAAGTGGTCAATCTCCCTAGCAGCTGGAGCTTGAAAAGTTTTGTGTCTTTCCTTTTCTGTGAATAAGGAGAAAATTCAACACTGTCCATGTAGTTTCAGGTATTGTTTTGGGCCTTGAGAATACCTTCTTGTTAAAGTTCTTGAATTTGATTTCATCAGACTTGATGAATCTGATGAAAGAAATCATAACTTTCAAGATTTCATGGAACATATTCCACTTATAAAGAAATTTTAAGGGCAGTGATAAAGCAAATTCTAACAAATTTAAATCTTCTGAGACCTGAGTTTCACTCACAGTCGTATTGCATCTATATAACTCGTTTGGCTTCAGTAAAGCATGCAATTTCTGATCTAGACAACTCAATGAATGGAGAAGATGTGCTCTTTTAAGCTCTGCCTCATTTTTTCTCTCTGATTTATAGAGTTCTATACAGAGTTCATTGTCTCTGAAAACATTCAACCCCTCAAAAAAATTGATTTTATGTATAAACTTCCTTTATTAGCCACCTATCTTTATCATCTTCCAGTTTTCAAAATCAGAAACAACATGCTGAGCTACATTGGGAACAAATGAACATTAATTACTGGGTCATATAAAGCTTCCAACTGATAAGGAGATATTCAACTGATAATGAAGTAAATTAAAGAAACCTGATGCTCAATAATTTGCAGTCATTGGTGCTAAATAATTATGTAAGGAAGGAAATGTTTTGGCTTTTTACGCTAACTAAGTATATTTCACAGTCATTGAGCAAGTTCTGAAAACACTTGTAGCATGAAATACAACATAGCCTAAAGACTGAAGTGTACTTGTAAGACAATTACTTTAGCTTCTAAACAATCCAACATGATTTTGCTCTGCCACTAGTGTCTGAAAATGAGCATATATATTACATTTTTTTTTGTGCTTTAAAGTGTTTTTTTTTTTCTTTTATTTCTGTCACTTTTATTTTACATCAGTAAGAAACATACTAAGTTTGGTTAAAAGATCTGCTCTTTTAGTGTAAATAATAGATATAATATGATTACTTCACTCAGAGCTTGAATCATGAAAGGACCTTTGTCTGATCTAGCTTCACACAAGTGAGTCAAGGTGCATATTATATGCATGATCAAAAAGCAAAAAGTCTGACATTTGAAGGTCAGATCAGAGAGGGCAATAACAAAGGGGAAATTATTATGCATTCTTTTACCATAGAAAAAGGAAAGTAATAAAGGTTATACCAGAACAAAACTTTTCACAAGATTCATGATAAACTGCTATAATTACAAGAAAATCAAACTCCCTCAAAACCCCTAGATGGTTCCTATAAACCATTCTTATGTTCCCTTACAGATAAAATTAATCTCATTCAATCTTACACAAGATGTGTATTTATATATATTAATGTAAAGCATTGGGGAATGTGAAAATCTCTAAAGACACATCTTTGTGCTTAGATTGTATTTTGAGAATTTTTTTTATGCCTGAATACAGTACAGCATGTAGGTTTTGCTGTTGTCTGACAAAAATAGCAAAACCAAGCAAAGAATTTTTAAAGGAATCTCAGAAAGTACCCTCACAGAGTATGTAGTTTTACTTTGCAAATATTGTGTGTGAATTACTTACCTGTACAATGAACTGAACAAGCCATAAGTGAAGAGTGGGCACTGCAATTAATCTAGTATTTTAATGATTTTGTCATGACAAATGGCAGAATGAAAGGGGATTGAATCAAGGACCCAATTAGAGAAGAGTTGCTCATGTGAAAATCATGGAAAAAAGGGATCTGAACTTGCCTTTATAGAGGCATGTCTTTCTAAAAAAAAAGGCAAGCAGCTCTGTGACAGATTACCCATTTGTTGCCTTACTGAAGTACAAGAATCACCTTATTGAGATTTGCATACCCACACTGGTCCATACCAATACAACTCACTGTGTCAGAAGGTACACAGGTGAGAAACAAACTAAGGTGGTTCTGATACAAAAAAATTGACAGCTAAATGTAGATGGTGAGCTTCATCCTAAAATTTCAAGCAGAATAATGTGATGCAGGAAAATGTTAGTCATGTCAATCCGCAAAGTAGGTTCATGTGCTGCAAATATGACTGGTCAAAATATTTGTGCTGAAATACTAATAAAAATGGTTTTCATAAATTAATTTTGAAGTTGATTCAAAAATACTAGGGAAAAATCTCAAATTTAATTCTTGAAGTGAGAGGTCTAGGAAGGGAGATCTTTGTCTGCACATTTGATATCCTTTCTCTTCCTCTTTATTTTATTGTTGGGTTCTAGTTTCAGTCCCTCCTAGGATCTGAAATAAAAAACTTCTAAAGTCTGATCTCCACAACTTTGTATCACGAGTTATGGTGATACTAAACCAGATAAGGACTTCATCTGACCCTCCTTTTCTGAATACCACTTTAATAAAGCTCTGAATTGTGATATAGAAACTATTTTTCTTAAAATAAAGGTTTGAATCTCCACTGATAATTTTTGCTGCTTCTCTATTTTACTCCACACAGCGACATAGAAAAAAGACAATTGCGCTTTTATGTTAAGGAACCATAGAGACTTGCCTAAAAAACCAATTGACCATGAAGTGGTCAATGAATGAAGCAGGTTTTTTTCCACCTTGTCTGTTTTTTATGGTCTTTGTATGGCAACGTATATAAGCCTTCTTCAGTGAGTAAATAAGATCCATACTTAAACATTCAAAAAGTGGTTTACATAATTTATGATAGAAATATATTCAGTAAGCACTTTCATTACTGATGAATGTGACAATTTATGAAAATAAGTTTTTAAAGGCTTTTTTATAGTGTGCTGTGTTTCTTAGTGACTGCCAACAAGGCTCGCAGAGAGTGAAATAATATTTCTTTTAAAAAAGTTAGTTTAATATGAAGTTTTCTTGACTAGTGAGAATATTTTTTTCAATGTTTTAACCAAAGCTAACATCTTATGCACGCTTCTTGCATGATGTGAAAGCATAATATTAGTATCAGGAGAAAGAGTAGACAATAATAAAGACATAGCTATCAGCTATTTGATAGCTTTAAAATGCTTCAACTCAGATTTAGGTTTTAAAAGCATTACCATGGCCTGCAGATATGCTACTAAAACATATCTTGGAGTCAGGAATTTTCCTATCAATAAGATATTAAATAGAAAGGACAATTAGAAATACGGATATGACATTATTTAAATCAACTAAGTAGGAACATGCTACTAATAGACTGTGATGGACTGAAATATTGTAATGTCTTAAATATTGTCAAAATCATAGAAAGCCTTTCTGTTCAGGAAGCAACTGCCCGCTTACAACCACCAATGCACTCCCCTTCCCCAATATGCTTCCTGATTGGAATTTGGACTGTGACTGGGAAATTGAGATACAACTATTGTCTAATCATCTTAGGTCTAAGGAGAAGTAAACAGTGTTCAGGAAAGAGAAATGTATCTGTGTCATCGCCCTGGCTGAGCTTGGCTAGTGGCAAGGGAGAAAGGTTTTAGGATGTGATGGCGAAATCTCTCCACACCAAACAGAGAAAACCACACCACCCACCCCAGGAAGACCACATGCACATGGGGCGTTCACATGAGAGGAAGCTGAGAAGAGTTCATAAACCATCAAAGACCCCCAAAGCACACCTCAGACTCATTCCTGAGACCTTGCAACACCAGAGGACTGCACATGATCCAAGTGATGCAAGAAATCCAGAGCCTGTCACAAGAGACTAAAAAGCTTCTCCCATTAAAAGGGAAGGTGCCTGGCATCTCCTGAACGTATTTTAATCCATTGGACTCTATGTTTTCGGAGAGCCCTCAACCCAAGAAGACCAGAACAGGACCACATGGGACACCGCTGGGTTCCATGGGGTGATGATACTTTTTTGGTTAATCTCTCTCTGTCACTCTCTTCCTTCCTCTCTCCACACCCTACTTTTCCTATTTCTTTCTCTCTCCTCTGCCACTNATCCAGAGCCTGTCACAAGAGACTAAAAAGCTTCTCCCATTAAAAGGGAAGGTGCCTGGCATCTCCTGAACGTATTTTAATCCATTGGACTCTATGTTTTCGGAGAGCCCTCAACCCAAGAAGACCAGAACAGGACCACATGGGACACCGCTGCGTTCCATGGGGTGATGATACTTTTTTGGTTAATCTCTCTCTGTCACTCTCTTCCTTCCTCTCTCCACACCCTACTTTTCCTATTTCTTTCTCTCTCCTCTGCCACTCATTTATTGTAAAATAAAATCCATACTATTGACTTTGGCATATTGTCTAGTTTGCACCTTAATTTGTGCAGAGGCATTTCTAATAAATTTAATAACCAAGTGTCCTGGTTTGATGGACAAATTATTGATTAATAATTCGTGGATACAGGAGTATTAAAGAAATAAAAAATTATTATGAGGTAAGGGAAAAAAAAATTAACTTAAAAATATTAAAATACCAAAAAAAACCCCTGAAGAAAGCCCAATAACCACCTCCCAAAACCCTGAAAATGATCCACCAATACCCCCACCCACACCAGTTCCACAAATGAACAAACAACAAAAACAACTTATTCCTTGATTCAATGCCCGAAGTAGGGGGCAGGGGGCGCTGATGGCCGTGGGGGGGAAGACCAGCAGCACAGCCAAGCACGTGGTGACTCCAAGATGGCAGAAGAGCACAGAGGCTGGCAGCATTGCTTCTCTGAGCGAGGTCCCAGGCCAGAAGAGGGGTTAGGTGAGTGAGTCGTCTCCTTAAAGAATATTTAAAGAATCTCTGCCCTGTGTTACCCCTCCAGTCCACTCCATAAAAGGAAAACTTGCTCCTAGCTGAGTCCCCATTGGTCTGTCCGGTGCCGTTCCGCCCCCAGCTGCATCTCAACTCCACCTGCCGCCAGCAATCTGACCAGCCATGGCCCCCTGTGA
>VXBA01004037.1:245665-290873 GCA_013399895.1 Serilophus lunatus | reverse complement strand
GGGGAGGGGTGGTGGAAGGAAAAAAAAAAATCTCTTTATTTAAATCAGAGTCAAAACAGGGAAAGTTTTTCTCAGCCTCAGTTAACCCAAGACACCAAGACAAACAGAAAGTTAAGAAAGAAAAATCTGCAAATTTAAAGTGCAAATGGAAGTGGTAAAAATCTAGATGCTAAAATATTTGTTGTAAACGTTATTGCCAGTATAATTCAAGGAAATCTGTTTTTTAGGGCAGCTGACACTTGATGCCCATAAATCATTATGCTGATTTTTCTCTTACCATGTTATTTTCACTTCCCCATTTCACTTCTGCTCCTGCCACTAAGAGCTAAATGCAGAACATACAATACAGGGCTTCAGATTTTCACTAGTCTTAGCAAGGTCAGGTGAGCAATTCCCTCTACCCGGTTAGTAGGGTTCTTTGACCAGATGGGGACTTTCTGGGGTGCACGTGCATTTGCAGAGAATAAATTAAATAAATTAAATTAAATAACCAGAGAGAGACATCCTAGGTCCCCCATGGTTTCAAAACATACTAAGACTGTAATTTCTGGTGAGATTATTGCCCATACATATCATACCAGCATCTTAATCTTAAAATGATGTGGAAGAATTTCACAGGCTATTACATTTATTTCACAATTAAGTTCAACTTTGACTAGGACAATTCCACTCAGGATGAAACATTTGGATGAAATTCTACAAATCTACCTGTTCATTAGCAGAACTAAAAAATCTTAGGTACAAACAAAGATGTCACTCAGCAACATAAATGCGGTCATTGCTATGAATAACTTTCTGTGGGAAGTGCACAGCTGAAAACAAAATCTACAGTGATTCAGTGATGACTCAAAACATAATACAAAACCTAATGTCATTTCTTTGACACAGAATATTCCACTCCCACTGATATTGAACTACAACCAAAAACTTAGCTTTCCTAGGGGTTTTGACAGACCTGACCATACCAATTTCAAATCAAGGCTGAAAATTTGAGTTTTCCCCATATGTCCCAATGTAAAGGACAACATACTCCAAACATGATTATAGAATTTTCTATTGGGGTCAAATTGTTTTAAATAAAGGTCATAAATTTTATTTCAGAATTTTCAAATACACCTAGAGGGGATGTAGAGAATTAATGAAGTTTCTTTAGACATCTTTGTTTGTGGGAGCAGATGTTGCTTCTCATATTTGGAAAACCATAAGTTTTTATGCCAGGAAGTAGGATTTTCCTTTTTGAAAAGAGTATGCTAAAACTGCAGTCCATGAAGATCCTGGTAAATAGTACTACAAAGAGACTGGGCACTAGGTCTGTGCATTATGAACACTAACTGGTGGATTTGTTCAGTTAAAGATTTCAAGGGAGAAACAGGAAGAGACACAGGTTTACATTCTTGAGCATTCCCAAAGACATTTTCAATCCAATGAGAAACAAACTTCATGGTTCGTTACCAGGAGCTACACAATTTGCTTTGAGACAAACAGAGGCTGAAAATATCTTACTGCAAATTTACAGTTATCTTTAGAAGTATTCACAGAAAGCATCAGGCTAGATGTTAATCAAAGGCATCCATCACTGCCAACTTCCTAAATAAACAGTATTCTGAAAGAACTATCTGAATAGAGAATATTGTTGACAGTTTCTCAGACGAATTCTTGCTTATATTTCTGTATTTTCTCACATTCTCACCATTATTTTCCCCTCAGCATACAGACAAGCAAAGGTGAAAAACTTCAGCCCTTGGGAGGTGGCACTAAAACATTTGCTTTCCTACCTATGAATCAGTATGATAATGTTGCATACCTCCCTTCCCTTTGTCATTATAATTCAAGTCACTGGAGAAGGAAACGAGACAGACAGCTACAAAGGGAAAAACTTAGAGAAGGAGAAGGTTACTCAACAGCACTGTGGAAAGCTAACTGTCTGCACTGTAAGCAAGATAAAATAGAAGGAAACTAATCTTACAGTCAGTCTTCAGACATGTTGACTTGGGGACTTACAGTGAACACTGAGTTTTGAATTTTGACAAAAGTTATTTTATAGAGGTTTAAGTGATCATCCTTGAAAGAACAGCAGAATGTGAAGTAAGATATAATCATAAATTCATGGAAATCAGATGGCATTTCAGAGCCAGGCATACATCAAGATGGTTTAAAACCTTAGGACCTCACGAAAGTTGGCTTTCTATGGAGTATAGAAATGCTTTTATTGGTTTTCATTTGTTTTATCAGCAATGGAAAAACTTGAGTATCATATGTGAACTCATGACACAAATCAGCTTTCTGTACTACATATAATCAGTTCAAGAAGCTATATTTGAAACATTCACAAACACTGAGTTTGCTGCAAGTCAGCATGCTGTTTTACTCATCTGCTGCAGTCACCCTGCCATGTAGACTTTTATTTCTCATGACTGAACTACTCAGTTTTTAATGGCAATGATTTAGAGCATGGCATTTTTAACAATTAGAAGGAAATTACTTTTTCCTCATGTATGTTGCCAAATTTCTATGGCACTGTGAAATATTTCATGAATTTTGTTTATTTCACACTGACCATTGTCTATGAATGGCAACATAATTATCAAATACATGGGAACATTCACAGGTACTTGTGGCTCTGCTTCTGACTTACATGACCTAGTAATTGAAATGATGTGTTACCCTTCTATCATAGTTCAAAGATCATTGACTGGTTCTAACAGCACACATGGAAAAAAGTTCTGGCTTTACCCATGAAGAAAACTAATATACTTTTCTCACTCTTGTAATTTTATTTTCACTCTTACTAAATATGTGTGATAGCAAACATGTAAACACATTTATATTTTCATTTCTTTGCAGTAAAAGTTTCCTTGGTTACACTATATTTAATTATACAGAACTTGCTGATTAAAAGAAATCCTACTGTCTTATTTCTGTCACTTTGATATATTACCACAATTTCGAAAGATTTTTCTTGGCTCACACTTTTGGTTAGTGTTTTCATAAATACCTTCCTTAGGCAATTCATTCTGTTAGGACTTTGTATGACATTGGAAAATCTTTTTCCCTTCAGAACACAGTTGCTATGATTTATGGACCTGATCCTGTCCTGTAAAGTACATAAAATAGTCCTTTTTGAACTAGATTTACCATAATATTATTCCTTCTGTAGAAGCGATTCTATTACATGGAAACTGCTTATGGGAAACTGCTTATGAAAAACTGCAAAGGTGAAGTAAATAAAGATCAAACCTTTTCACAGTATTATTGCCTTTTATTTCATTTTTGATGGATTTTCTTTTTTTGTCTTTCATCTTGAACAAATGACATTGTATACAGTGTGGACATATATATTTTTTTCCTATGGAAAAAAAAGATTATAGAATTTGATAGCCATAGCTACTTGTTACCTGCCCTGTGAATCAGTAAGCGAGGAAATGACTGCAAGAGTTTCTTGAGAAGCAAATAAAGCAGATCAAGTGCTGACTATTTTTTACTCTTAGTAAGGCAAGCATGATGCCAGAAGATCGATCTGATCCTATGCAGAATTACCTATTGATTAGGACTATAAAAGCACCATAACCCATTAATAGCATTGTGTTTAAAAAAACATTGGAGTTATGTGACAATAATTACATTGAGGGAAGAGCACCACAGAATTTAACTCTTCTTCTTGATACCTATAATTTTCCAAAACATATATTTTAACAACTGGCATTTTTTGGTAACTTTAACATAAAACCATAAAATAAGCCATAGAATTTTCTTTCCAGTGACACAGAAAGAAATTCCTCGCTGAATCAAATAATTGCTATGGGGTGAGGGTTTTTTCAATGTCTGTGGGGGAGTTTTTTTCTTGTTTGTTTTTCCAAAGTGCATGTTGGTGGGAGGAGAGCAGGGTCTCCCCATTGCCTGGGCTGTGGGAGTGGAGCCTTGAGGGATGGGCATGGTGCCAAGTCGCCAGGGCCCCTTTCCCCTCCTCCTCTTTGTCGCTGGCCGGGCAGCCTCAAGGCTGAGACAGCCCGTGGTGGTATGGCTTTGTGCACGGGGCTGTGGTGAAGCGGCGTGGGGTGTCCATGCACCTCCATACCCCAGTGGCTCCCTCCTCTTCTGTCCTCTGTGGAGGGAGCTGGGACACTCTCATTTCCAGGCAGGGGCTGGAACCAGGCCCTGTGTGCAGGCATGAGGCTGAGCAGCCTTGGCGTGTACAGAGCTGGTCAGAGTGGCTGCTCCTTGGGTGTCGGTGGCCACCAAGGTGCTGGGCTGTGCTGCTTGCAGTGGGGTCCAGTGCTGGGCAAAGCAGGATGGCGGGGCCGTGCAGAGTCAGGGGGTCTCATGGACACCTCCTGGCCCTTCTGCCAGGCCGGACTGTTGCTACCCTGGTGACACAAGCTTGTCTCTCCCTGGTGGTGCTGCCTGGAGCTGGGGATGGGAGCACAGCTGCTGCCGCCTTGGCGAGGCCCATGGCGGCGCTTGGTGTCGCCCATGTCGTCCCAGCGAGCGGCAGCAGCAGGAAGCATTTTGGGCTTTCCAGGGCAGGGAAAGCCAATGGACCAAAGGGGCTTCTGTGCTCAGGGACTGTTGGGTACTGGGAAACAGAAGCAAAGGAGGATATAAATAAACCTGCACATGTGGCCCCTGCCCTCTTTTGGATCCAGCAGTGGTCATGTGCAGACGTGTTCTGTTTTCACTGGGGGCAGGAACTCACCTGGCAGAGATTTCACCCCTGTCTCTTGATCCTGGTTGTAGGAAGAGGGAGAGACAACAGGCATGCCTTACCGTCCGGCTCCTGGCTTATTCCTTTTCTTCCCGGAACAACAACTCGGCTCGGACGTGGATCTTTCCCAGATCCCATGTGTGACTGTTTCCCTGCCCATTCCCACAGTGCCCCCCCAGCGGCTGCCACAGAGCAACTGCACCTCTCTGCTGCGGCGGAGTGTGCGAGGGCCCCCTGCAGCATCACGGACATCACTGCATCCCAGGACATTTGCAAAAAGGGAGGTTTGGTTTTGAATCGTGTTTGTTCTCAGTTATTCTGTAATTTTGTTTCCTATATATATATATATAACATAATAAAGTTCTTACTATCTCTATATTGTTTTGTCTCATATTATTAAATTTAAAGTGTATAACTATCCATTAACCCAGGGCAATAATCAAAAAACTTTGCAGAACAAGCCTTCTAGTAAGTTTAAATGAAATGGCTCTTCTGGTGTAAGACACGCAGATTGATCAAGCTCTGCTCCCCAAGTGCATATTCACCCAGCAGGCTATTTTCTTGAACTAAGAAAATAAATTTTCTTAAACATCAGTATTAAATCAGTCCCCTAAAATATTTCGTACTGATTACCATCAGACCATCTAACATATGCAGCTTTAGTTAACCCAAGCATATCAGAACCATTCCAGTAGTAAAGTGTATTCCAGCAGTCATTAATTTACAGTCATTCTCCTCAAGCTTGAATATGCCTTTCTGTTCTGTCTAAACAGCTGGTATCTAAGTCCATCTGTTTCTTTCCCCTGCTCCACATGATAGCCTTCTGTTCAACCCTATGCAAATGGCTTTATTTTGTGCATATTGTTCTTTTTTCATAAACCAAAAAAAAATGAAAGTGCAAGCCAAACATAAAATCTTACAACTTTGTTGTCAATATTCATACATACAAGACACGTTTTGACATAATTTTCTGCTCTTTCTACACAAAGTCACAATTCCTTTTGTTTTGGAATGCAGCTCAGTTAAGTTCCTGTCCTAAGCAAACACAGAACTTTTTACATAAGCCAGTACCAAAGTTTTTTTTTCTGGCTTTTACTAGCACCAACTATTCTTCTAGTCTTCTAGCCTTAGATGACAAGTAGCAGCTAATTAATCACACCCCTCAAAGCTCACTCTATCTTTTCCATGCAGTTTATGGCTAAAGTGTGGCTAAATCATTTGAGTAAAATTTTGTTTAGACTATAGGTGTCTCTGACACCCAGATGATTAATCCTTCACTATAGCAGCATAAAAATTGAGGACATTTGGTATGTCAGTGTGTGAAATAGCTCTAAATGTTCTAACATTTGCACTATGACAAAGTTCTTCACCTGTGACCGAATGCTTCATAATAGGGTAAGGGATTGTAATTTATTGCAAATACTAATAAGATACTGGTACTATAGTTTCTTGTGTAATGGAGCATTAACTTTTACAATATTCTACATCAAACTGGTTGTCTGATGAGTCAATTTTTCAGTGTTTGGAACACAAATCATAAAGTCTATCCAACATGGTTAAATATGGAAATCTGTTAGAGATTAATAGGAATTTTGTGTTAGGAGGACCAAAGCCCTGACAACATATTCTGAGTCATGTTCTCCTGCACTCAGCCTTGTTTGGTATTGTCCAGCCTACCAGCATGCTGCTGTATGCTCTGTGGAAATTATTCTCAAGGGAGAGGAAAAGAAAGGATATCACTGTTACATTCTTGTATTAAAAAAAAAAAAAAAAAAAAACCATAAAATCCTCCCTTCTCAAACAATATGAATAGACATGACATGGTTCCCAACACTACTTTTCTATACAGGCTAGTGACTTTTTTTTTTTTTTTTAATTCTTATACAGGAAAACACAGCAACAAGTTAAACTGCTCTTATCACTCCCCAGAAATCATTCTCACACCCCATGAAAAGCATCTTGATCTGGCTTATTTTTTCAGCTATTTTATTACACATAGAATTTCATTACTTCCTTATTTAAACATAAATGTAAGATAGTTAGCATACCTATCAGCATTAACAAAATCTGCGACTACTTATAGGTTTAAAAGAGGTCCTCTGTTGAGATAGCAGGATGTTGTGGGTCCAGATCAAGCCACAAGTTCCTTCTGTATTGGTAGGAGTAGTAGCATCAGCTGTGAATTCCCTTAAGAATCTGAAATGAATATTACAACTACCAAGTCCCTCCAGCTATGCCTAAACTACAGGACCAGGAAAGTCACTAACTACTACATTTATCTAAGAGTTCCATTGGCATCATGGCTCAAAACACATATGGATATGCTAACACATACTCTGCTTCCAAACCTAATTTCCATCTGAAGACGGGCAAACTGAAAAGGGGCTTCAGCGCTCTTGCATGATCATATTATTGTTTGAGGCTCTTGGGAGGAAAAGATAACTGCGTATCCTGTGTAAGATACCTGTTAGAATCTCATCATAGCCTCCAGAAATTAAGATATCGTCTTTATTTCTTATAGGAAATCCATCCAAAATAATGTAATTAAATAATGCTGCATTTCTGTTATAAACCTTATTTAGTAGCATATTTGACAAGAGACAGAGGATTGCATAGTGAGTTTGTCCTGCAGCCTTTGTCCTGATGAGTTCATTACCACTGTTATTTTTATTTTTTCCAACAGCATGCCACTTACAGTTTACGATCACTATCGTAACAAATATTACTTGTGGTAGATTTTGTTTAGCTATATATAAGTGACTGCTTTTAGTATATGGTTGTGAAAAAGTGCCAGGGCATCTTTCCGTTTACATGAAGCAATTAATTGTGAATAGTATTCACTTAAAAATAAAAAAAAAAGACAGAAAGGCTATTTGAAAATTTGAGCATCTTATCTTTTCAAATCACCATCTGTACATTTGATAAAAACCACTGGATGTGGACTTTTCTACATGATATCTATTACTGCTTAGTGTGATGTACCTATGATTACATGAGTGACATCTTGCAAATCAGCTGTGCATTTAAATTAAAAGAAGAACAAATAGAGATATAGATATTTGTCAAGATATCCCCAAGACTGAATATATATATATATCATATATTTTGATGTAGGAAAGAAGAGTCATACAGAATATAACTACATACTATTGTATACTGTATAAAGTAATATAAACATATGTAGTATGAGAAAATCTGTATACAAAATACTCCTCACAACATCCTTTATCTTCACTTCTGCAAGGAAACAAAACAGCAGTAAAACCTACCTAGTGTTTCACCTTTCAATGAGAAAAGCCACCTCAGAGGACTGAAGAAGAGATTTTTCTTTCACGTGAATCCTTCTAAACTGAATAAAATATAAGGGTTTTAATTGTTTACAGAAGAGCTTTCTTAGACTCTTTATATTTTAAGATGCTTTTCTTTTAGTACTCACGGTCTAATTGTGGTATTTCAACAGCAAAACATCATATTTTCTTTCCAAATCTTTTCTGTGTTACACAGAAGGAAGAGAAAGGGGCACCAGAAGGCAGAGTAGAGAAAGAGATTTATAATCACAGCTGTAAACTATGGTGTCTTCTAAGGCCAGAATGTGTTTTACTCTGTTTAAGTCTACAATGTTTTCAGCCAAAGCATCTGTGTCCAGAAGGAAAAGGGTGGTAGCTCTGTGAAAGGCAGATGCTTCTCACTCCTACAATAATATGAATTCAGGAAGATGCAGGAGCCAGAACTCTATATTTTCTCCTGCACGTTTTCCCAGTGGGACCTCCACAGCAGATGTCTGTCATATCCCATCTTACATTCAAGCCTCTGTCATACTACAAGATATGCCTATTCTGAACAAAATAATAATTAAAAAAAGCACCAACATTTTCTTTCCAGATAAATGTGTATTGAACTATATTTTATTCAGGACAAAAGCCCAGAAACCACATTTTTCATTCTATTCTTATTTAGAATGTGTACTTTAGGCATGCCTCTAGATGTTATCTTGTATAAACACTTTACCTAACAGGAGCCTTGATCTAAAACTGTGCCCTATTCTAAATGAATAGAAGACATTTTACTCTCTTAATCACATTCCTTTTAGTCTTCAAATGAGATAAAATATTACTGTGACAGTTTCCTTCAGAGTATCCGTCACATTTCACAAATTGTGGTCTATTCCCATATCTTCATTATCTTTCACAACAAATCTCCCCAATCAACAATGTTCTTCTAGTTCTGACTTGTTCCACAGAGAACATCCTTACAGCTGTTATAGGAGTAGCTGCCTATTAAAAATCTATCCCCTACTAATAACTGGCAGCATGACTAGTGCAGATGATACTGCTTAGTTCTATAAAAGAGGGATGCTCAGAATCATTTTCTATCTTCCCTAAGGCTTCAAAGGACAGCAACATGCAAGTTAATTGACGTAATTATAGGTCATCCTTTAGATTAATAATAACTCTGGCAGCTCTCCTCATTTTTCTTATCACAACTTGTCTGCAAACTGTTTTTGCTCTTACAAACCCTTGTCCCTTCCACACATGCTTATGCTTCTAGTCCTCCATTAGGTTAACAACGTAAAATTACTTCTGTACATCTAATAATCTTCACACAGAGCACCAGCTTTATTGTGATAGACTCGCCTTTCTCTAAACAAAGATTAACTAATTTCCTTATTTATTAAAGAATAAGGAAATTATCTTGTTACAAAATAATCTCAACACTATCTCACTTGCCTCAACATCCATATTCCTGAATCACAGGACATGTGCAACATACTTCATCAATCTGGCAGGAGACAAAACGAGACAGCACTTGAAAGAGCATGCACAGGAGCTCTAGAGGTATAAAAAGGTAAAAATTTGTACACTTCGCTGGAAGGTGAGACTGAGATAGATGTGCTTCTGAATACAGTGCAATTTGGCAACTTGGTTTTCCTTTTCTAGTACCCTCTGCACGTAGTTTAAAATGCATCTACTGATCATCTCTGATTTATATGGTGCTGAACTGGAAAAAGGTTTTGTTTTGTTGAACTTTGTCTGTGAACTTGACTGACTTTATGAACATAAGACCCTACAACATAAGAAAAATATGCTCTCATGAAATGAACATGGTTGCTGTTCATGGATGTTGGTAAGTACACTTGGAGTGGAACAGTAATGATTCAAGAATTCCTTCTAAAGTGATTATAAGGAATTTTTTCTTTTCTTGAATACATTTGCACAGTAACACTCTTTCATTGTATTTTTCCTTCACAAATTGAATTGCCAGATAGTTCTTCCTCTTTTCTTGCCCTTGTTATCTATCTCTCCACCTTTTACTGCCTGTTCTCGTCACCTATTATTTTGCAGTGTAAGAACAGTCGAAGTAGTTTGAAATGTTTTACATAAAGAATTCAGTCCATGCAATTAAATTTCAACATTCTAAAAATAACAATTTTGTTAGTAGATGCTTGCATTCCCATCATCTCTTTTTGCAATGGTTCAGGTCAACAATTTATATGATGTGGAATATATACACGTAAGCACGACTAAGTTGTTTTAATTAAAAAATGCATTTTTATTATTAATTATGTGTACTACAGTGTGTTTCACAGACAGCAATCTGGATAAGTAGACTCACTCTCACTGTGAAATAAGAGATGAATTTTAATCTTTTGAGGTAGGACTAACTGTCCAGAGTTAAAAATGAAAGCATTTCCTTTCCAAATGTGTAAAAACTAGAAAGAGCATAAAAAGTTTTATCCACATCTCACTGTGGGTTGCTAAGTACAACACATGCTATTTAAGGTAGTTCTAGTAACATAAGGAAAACTATATAGCTCTAATACTTCTATTAACATGGATTTTTTTAAATGCTGTGTTAAAAATGCAACCTTTCAAAATGGTGTAGTAAGAACTCAACCTTTCAAAATATTTATGCAGTTGTTTAAATTTGCTGTCATTAAATCAATAATTGTCTAACAGAATAACAAAAATAACCATCGAAAACCAGCAATTTTATAACTACCTCATTGTATAATACATTACCATCACCTGCTTTGTGAAGCCTCAAAGTAATGAAGTATCTCTGAGAAAATGATTGACTGGAAACAACCTCTGTTCAAGTTACTTCTTGAATTCCAGAGCACTAATTGTCTTCCTTCTTTAAGTTTTGATCAAAATCTGGATTCAGAAATTAACTCAAGGATCTGGTCTAATTTTTCTAAGGGTGAAATGATTTCTGATTCATTGACTATTCTATAACCAATAAATGGAAGTTCACAGCATAAATAAAAGGAGAACCAGGGCCATAAAACTGAATTATTTGATTTACAGAGAAATTAATGAATACCTAATAAAAACCTGAGTGAACCATTTAAAGTCAAAGAAAAGAAGGAAATAATGGTATTTTCATCCTCCTAAAAGAGGTGGGACCAAAACAAATGAAATAAACTTGCTACCTTGCTTTTCTTGTTAAACATGATGGTGTGTTTCACAGCATATGCACATCAAATTTAAATTCTGTTGTTTTCATGCAAGAAAGAATTCCACGGGTTTTTTTTATTTTCAAAAATAGTGTTCTCGGCTTTGATTTTGAATAATTAATATATGTAATACTCATATATCTTTGATCTCCTAATGTTGTCCCTAAAGCAGTGTTCTTTCATTCAATGTGCAAGAGCAAATCAACATACTGATTTGCAACATTTGCTTTCATTACCATTCTGCAGAATATGTTGCCAGACATCTAACAAAGCTGGCAACCTTTTTAGGAAACAAACACAGTCTTTTATACAAAAAAGGTAAGAAAGAAAGAATGATACCGAAACAGGTGATTTGTTACTCATGCTTAGACACCAAAATTCATAATGTGCCTGTGGTGGTCTTGCTCCAGTTCATTATACTATCATTTTCATATATAATTTTCCCTGGGAGTGTGGGCTTTTTCATTGTAATCATCTAAGGTAACTTGAGGTTGTATTTTTGTCCTATCAGCTACCACCAAGTTTTTATTTAACCTTATATTTCGTGACCGTTTCTGTGACAATCTTTTTGAACAATTAGTTGCCAAAGAAATAAGGATTTATAGTATTCTGTTCCTGTAGACTCTTAATTTCAATCTGTTTCTGGGGACTCCATTGTGATGGCTTCAAAGCTGTTTTAGAGTTACTGGGAAAAGTGTTATTTTTCTCCATCTGACATCAATAATTCTGGTAATTCCCCCAAATAAATAATATTATTTAAACTTATCCTAACAGAAAGATGAATTGAATCATGACCTATCATTTTGGCTTTATTGGAGTTTAGCTTCTCAAATTTCTGCAAGTAAAGAACTATATTTTTCTTCTAATTACCTAGGTAATATTTAAAAGCTTCACAGCTTCACAACTGTACTTAGTAAACACTTAGTTTCAAGCAAATGTTTGTTTTTCTGCAGCAAATTGGACTCAACATATGCTTAAATTAGCAGTCATTTAAATACTTGTCTGAGTTAGAACCAATGGTATAAAACAATGTAACAGATATAATGAAATATACACGGTAAAGAAAAACTGACAGTAAACTATCGATCATGTGGCACTGTTAACTGAAGGTATTGTATAGTTTTCTTTTTCAGAAGGTACCATTGTCTTCAATATGCATACTTTAAATAAAAGAAGCTGTAATAAAGGATAGAGAAATATGAAATAGAAGGCTTAGAGCTTAAAAAGAACACAAACTGTTGAAGTAAGGTACTCTGTCCGAGGCATCCAGTAAGTCAGTTCCCAAGGTGCCATATCTTAGCCATGAAGGTCGATCCTCGCCATTATATTATTTAGGAATGTAATATCTCCACGTAATAAACTTTAGCACTTGCTCCTGGGTGTGCTATCTTCTAGCATACCAAAAAGGTCTGATATGTTTTCAACACTGTCATGAAATCTGCTTTGGGTTGCAAGAGGAAAGATAAACCAGACTGTTGTGTTCCTCACTGGATGAAGGAAGTGTATATATCTTTAGTCAAATTTTCAAGTCCACGTGATGTAGTGCTGCAACGTTGCATCCAAGATAATACTCAATCCTGTACATGAAAGCTCAGTTGATTCCTCTTTCAGCCTACTGTCCCCACTCTACTATAATCCATTGTCCAGCTATGATTCTGATATTCCTGTCACTAGCACATGTTTGGGATTCCCCTCTAATTTCTCAGGGAAGATTAAATACGGAAAAAAATTTAAAAGAATATAGATCAAACACACCAGCAACATGGAAGAACAGTGAGATGTAATGTCTTTAAATTTAAAGATTTTTGATGTAAGGAATATTTAGAAATTGAAGATAATAAAGACATTTCACAAATTAACATAGAAATTCAGTGATTAAGTTGCAGACCTCTTCAGATGCTTCTGAGCTCTTATTAAGAACAAAAACTAACAAGTTCCTATTCTTAAAGGCAGAATAATAAAAATATTTTTCTGGGTACCCATCTGTGTTTGTATTCTCAAGATAGTAACATTTCACAGTAAAATAGTGTGATGGAGAATAACTGCTTCTGGACTCAGTTGCATTTTTCAGTATTTTGCACAGAGATGCTACATACAGATGGAGAGGCTAACCCAGCCTTAGGGAGTCTCATGTCTGAAAAGAAGCAATTTCTCTTTACATTCCTTCACAAATAACATGCATAAAGTTACATGAGTTTTCCTATGCTGGCTCAATCATTATTCTTTTACAGAATCTATTTTTTTAAAACTGTCAGAAAATTAATCATTTCCCACCTATGTGCAGTTTTCTTTATTTCCCACCAGCCCACCCTGTGCCTTCACTTTTATATTCTCCTTGCTTCTTTTGTTGCTCTCCCTTTTGTTTTAGCTTTCTTTTTATAACTCTTCAAAGGCCTCCCTCCCATTGTCCCTTACTCATACCTTGCTCTGGTGAAAAATATCTGTAGCAGCAAGACGTTTTTGAAGTGAGTGAAAAAAGATGCTGCTGATTCAGTGCAGCAAGTACATGTAATACAATGAGAGCAGTGGGTGGTTTTACAGCTTATGTCAAAATATGAGCTGCCCTTAGTTTTCTTGTAAATTTGCTTAAAAGACTGGATTTGATTCTTTGCATGAAGAAAAGACAAGCTCAGCATAAAGTTTCTGCTGGTTTTGGATTATTTTTACCTACCTACAGGTTTGCATTTTTCTCATAAAATTCTTACAAAAAATTCCCTCTCATTAAGTCAAAGCTGGCTATATACTATCAGGACTGGCTTCTCCAAACCAAATATTTTTGGAGAGCTCCTAAGCATACCTAGATTCGTTATTCAGAGTGAGCTAATAATAGACAAGCTCCAATTTTCTTGAATAGGCAATGTCCACTTTGAAAGAAAAAAAAAAGAATGCTATAAATGAATTTTTTAAAAATCATAAAATATTATTTGTTTTTGAGTTTGTTTTTTCATGGATTTGAATATGTTATTTGAAATGACACTGCAGAGAAACTGCATGTGAACACTCCACTGTCCTTCACACAGTAGATTCATATAAGACACAACTTTTTTTGGACAATGTATTCTCTCACTGTTCTGCACACTGTTATATCCCTTTAGCTGTCATTCTAAACTACATTTGGATTCTTATACCCCTCAGCATTCATCTTCTTTATTTTTATTTTTTTTTCTGAAATAATTCCAGGGAAGAACAGTGAAGGACAATAGAAAGATCTTTCTCTTATCATCCAGTCCCTGTATCTATATGGAAAATTGGAAAGAACTAGAAGAAAAAAACACATCATATTTCTAGCCTCAAAAGTCAGCTTTATAGATTATTTAAACAGAAAAAGTATATATGGAGAATATTTATCTGAGTTGAAAAATTCTTGAGGTGAACAGTCCAACAAGAGACATGCTTACTGGGAGAAAATCCTCCAAGTCCTGAACACATACAAAAGATTTTTGGGCACAAACGTCTTACTGTAAATACCAAGTTCTGACCTAATCTCTTCTTCAATTATGGTAAAGCTCAGAAGAACCACAAAAAATATATCACAGTTACAAACCACCGCAGATGAGTCATTGGACATAACTGTGATCGTGCCCCTTCCCACTCCGTGGCAAATGTAATGTCCACAGGGTGAGTGGGTGCATTTGGACTGTTCTCAAGATTTAGGTGTTATTCATTGTAAAAAATACCTTACTTATGTGAACGACATTTCTTTTCACCTTGATTTACATCAGGTAGGATGCAGTTAAAGTGAATGTTATATAAGGTCACATTTTTAATAAAAGTGTTCAAACAGAATTTTATTAATCTGACTAGGAAAGTTCTCCTATGTAAAGAAAATTCACTTTATGCCTTTCTGTTACCTTCTTGGCCAGCAGCACTTTGAAAACAAAGCAGAAATGAACAGAAGCCACATGTGAGCTTCATTCTTTCATAATCTATGATTACATTTCATGGTCTGAGTGCAAAAGTTCATATGAGACTTCCTGTCTCATTCTATATCAATTTTTCAAAAACAATGGGTTTTGTAACATCATAAACATTTTTTTTTTTCATATCGGAGGATCAGTTGTCTGTTCTATGTGTAATAACTGTTGTTTCCTACATTTTCTAATGCCTGCTATCTGACATTGGTGCTATAATAATCCTACTTTGATCTTGCTGCACTGTAGGAAGCTGAAAATCAAAAGCTGAAACCTGGCCCTAAAGAAACATATCTTCCATTATAAACTGGATCAGCAATCAGAGTCTGCTTTGCCTGTCGTTTTTAAATTGGTCAGAAATACGACCAAAGAAAATAAAATCAGATTGTTTTAGGCTTTCTCTTAATTCATAGTATTTATAATATATTTTCTCCTTACTAGTGATGAGCCGTTATCATGTGAAATTTAGAGTACCTAAATATCAACACAAATTTATTATCATGGTTTCAAATAACCTAATTCTTTCTGCAGCTTAGTTGCAAATAACTGTTCTAATCCTCATAAGATCAGTCTAACTTGTAACTTCACAGGAGGTTAATGACCCTAACTCATCAAATAATCTTATTTTTCACAATAACAAGAGATATTTCATAAATAATAAAGATCTTTCATTATTTTTAATTCAGAATGTATTTTACCCTGTTTCTTGCAATGTGTTTGTTTTATACATAAGTGGATGGGCTTCTTTTCTTGCTGTTTATTACATCACTTAAATTAGAAACTCTTATATCTACTTTTCATTCTATATAAAACTATGAAGTGGGGATTTTAAACAAGGAGGGTGTTTTTAACGATTAGTAATTTTAGCTTGTGGGTGAAAGAGCTACAGTTGAAAAATATCAGTACAGAGAAGATCAAGTGATTATCTCAGATTTATTTTGAGACTTAGATATTTAAATCAGAGTGAAAAAAGAAGATCCAATTTATTGAAACAAGGCTTGAGAAAGGAAAGAGATTGAAGAAGACAAGGAGGAGGAAAGAAGAACTGGCTAAAAACAAAAGACAGTATGAAACTAAATATTACAAAACATTCACCTTTATAACATAGGAAGAGAAGGGATAAAAGGTAAATCAACAGACAAAGTGGAAGACAGTGACTGAAGAATGAGAATATGGTTTCATTACACAGGTTTTATTTTATCACATTAAACTGTATTTCAGTGGGATGACTCCTTATATCCACAGATGCAAGACAAAAAATCATAATCTATTAGTGAATGTACTTACTAATTAAGCAGGGCAAGATGAAGGTAGTGGCAGTGTGAATTGACTTGTGTAGGTAAAGAAGCATACAGAATCTGATGTATATAGAAACTGGTGGCATGTTGTAGCAAGGAGGAGGTTTTAGCAAGGTGGGAGCCAGTTGTCTTCTCCGACGTTACAAGTGACAGAATCCAAGGAAAGGGTCTCAAATTAGGTGAAGAAAGGTTTGGATTGAAATTTGGAAAAGTTTCTTCACTGAAAGGGTGTTAAGGCATCAGATTAGGCTGCCTAGGGAAGTGGGGAAATCATCATCCCTGGAAGTGGTCAAAGGGGATGTGGTAGTGGTATGGATTTTACAACATTGTGGCAGTAGAGCTGCCCAGAATGTCTATGGTACAACATTGATCATCTGCCCTAGTTTTCCAAAGTAACAATAAACCAGCAACTCTGAATGAAGCTCTGAGAATTCAGAGTATTTAATTCATTTTCCTCTTTTCAAATACATCTTGTTCTGACAATGTTCTACACAAAGTGCGAGAACATGTATCTCCCTCCTGAAGTGTCACAAGTGGTTAAGAAATCAGCATTTTCTTCTGTTATTTCTGCCTCTGTCTGGCACTGAGAACACCAAAGGATGGTCAATTAAGCACATCAAAACAGCAAGTGTAAACATTTAGAAACACTTCCCTTTGATTACTTTTCTTAACTTTCTCATACTGTTGTTTTTCCCATTATTTATGCTATGCACTCTATTACTTATAGACCAATTATTTTGCAAATATGTATTCCATCAGAGTGATGAAGAATTAATGATGTTATAGCTTTTTTTCTTACATTCCTTAAAAATAGTCTGGATTAGTTGCATTTTTTAAAATATTCTCTTATTAAAATGACTTGAATAAGTTGAGACTACTGAATGCACAGTTTAGAAAAAAAATAATGGTGAAGTTTAATAAAAGCTGGTGACAAAATAGTGTATATTCATTCCCCTCTTCACAAGAGGCTGGAATTTAAATAATGTGAGAACATTTTCTGTTCCAGTATTCAATGATGCCAGGAAGAATAGAGGTCTGACAAAAACTTAAAGTCTTTATAATCTTAGCAACAATCAAAGAATCTGATTGCAAAAAAAATGCTGATTGTTATATTCTTGTCAAAATTAATATAGTATGAATGTACTTAATAATGGACTCCATCATATGCTTTGTATCCTAGTAATATGCTCCATTAGAATGCATTATTCGTCTAGGATCAAACCTTAAAAACTAATGGTAATGTTATGCTTAGTTTAGAAAAAAATTGCATTTTCAGGGGACAGATGTCCAAAAATGTTACCTTCTTCCCCCTTTTTACCATTATAAGCATGTGCAGTACTGGTTTATTTGGTAGACAGAAGCTTAAATTAATGTAGCATGTCATATTGTCGCCTTGGTAATCTTCAAAATATGGAGACGGGTTTTAGAGAAGTAAACAAAATGGATGTTTTCATAGTAACAGTGAAATATCCACAGGAGAAGCCTCCAGGGATCCCCAAAGTTTTATCTTACAGTATAGCATTGACAGGTACATATTTAAAAATCTATTTCTTGACAAAATGAATTGTGTTTCCTAGCCAGGTTGTGTTTGTACATGTACTTCTGTTGTTTCCAATGAAAACTAAATATAATATGACTTTGGAAATGAGAAACAGAAGTAACTTCAGCACTAAGATTTTCAGATAGTTTTTGATGGAAGTTCTTCTATGCAAGGGCTTTTTTCTTATGCAGTGTGCCTTGTACTTCAACTCACTCTTCATGAAAGTACACAGAATGCGATGACTTGAGTCTATTATCCGCAACTGTGAATTTATACAACAGGAAGAAAGTAGTTTGGCTACCATGTCTGTAATGATTCATGAAATACCTTAATATAAAGAATTCACTTACGAGAACATTCTGTAGATAAGGTAAGCCTTGATAAAAGATACATTTTACAACAGTATTGTTTCAGTAATCTCTGCAGTACAGAGGGAAAAAGCCCAAACAATCAAACCCAGGCTGCTGAAAAGACTGGGACTAGACTAGCCCCATTGCACTGGGATTCACATCTTAATTTAGTTTCCTGAGTGAGAATGCAAAAATCCCTATAACAGCTTTGCTTCTCAGGTGATGCATACAGACTCAGTTAATAATTGTGACAGAAAATGTAAAGATGAACAAATATTTTGGTATACTTAATTTGAGCAAGATTATTTTAAAAAATAAAACATAAAACAAAGCCTGTAGTCTTAGCCAAGAAGAAAAAAAATATCCTGTATCTCCGGATGTTTTACAGTAGAAATAGGTGAGAAATGTGTGATGAAATCCTGAGATTTGTCACTCCATTAAAAAATTTAAAAAAAATAATGGAAAAAAGCGTATACGGCTCTAAATGATCAAAGCCTGGAGTAAAGTTTAAAAGATCAGTCAGGAAAGAAAAAAAAAAAAACTTAAGTAAACAGATCTCATCTTTCAACCAAGGCAGTAAAATAGGAGGTCCTTCTCCAAATTCCTAGAACACGACTAATGCTTTGAGGTAGATGACTGCTGCATACAGTTTTCTGCCAGTATTTTGATAAACTTTAAAAATAGTTTACAATTTGGTTGTGTTTGCATTTTTCTTCTTTTTCCATTACTGTTCAAAAGAAAACCACCTCGATTTTCAAAATGTAAGTGTAAGATAAGTGCTATAAAAATGTATTAATATTAGCTGCTTAATCATACCACAGTAGAATCTCCATGTGTTTCTCCCCACGGAGACATAGGCTTCCCACATTATTCAAAGAAAATAATTAATCATTACATAAGATTAAGAAAATGCTTGAATGTAGAGATCTACATTCAGAAAACGTGGACAGTCTGAAAAGCTTTACAGAGTAGAAAAAATGATGAAGTAGTATGCAATTGCATATATGTGGACACAAATAAAGATCATTTTCTAACATATCCATAGAAAGTTTTTTACTTAAAAGAATGTGTCTGTAAACAGATCGAGGATCTGACAGAATTTTGCTTCTGCTGAAGAGGCAGAATTAATGAATTTCTGTTCCTACATTCCTTTAGATGCTTCTCATTGTTTTCATCCAATGACACACAGAAGAGCAGCAACATGAAAATGACAAAGGATTCATCTGCAGTGAAATATCATAGACAGTTATTAGTGTCACAAGTCAAAGTGACAGGGGGGAGCTGCACCCATAAACTGAAACTATGATGTCTTGTCAGCAAAGTAGGTGCAACAGTAAGACTGGGCATGGCATAGCACACGGGAGACAAAGACACGTTGAGTGTTTGGGATTCCCACGGTCTAAAACAATGTATATTATCCACGCTATGCTCTTCTTGTAGAGTTAACTCTAATGACTATCAGTGTGAATGATACTTTACAGTTACTGAGTTACTTGGATAGTTAAAAAAAGCAACACTACCAGACGCAAAACACACTGCAACCGGATAAGACAAGAAATGAGGGAATTATTGAATATTCTCTTGCTGGAATAGTACTCTGAGGATTTCTAAAAATATGAATTTGAGCCACACCGGATAACTATGTTCTACCAAACAAGAACCAAAGAAAAAGCCCAATCTACAAAAGAAAATGAAACTTCGAAACCTGAGATGCTGTCTTCCCTTTCTCTAAAAGTCCAGTATTTAAGGCAGTGCCAGACTTCGATACTCTGCTTTCACCTGGATCAGAGGAAACATGCATCAAAGAAACTGGATGCTTCTATGCATTGCACCTCTTTGATTTATGCTATGTGATTGCATTAACAAGCTAGAAACTTGGTAAGTTCAGGACATCTGTAATGGATCCTTCTATTCTTAGTTATAAATATAGTATTTTCTTATTGATGGGAAGTATAAGCTAGATACAGGAGGATATACTGGAGATATAAATTGAAACATAGAATTATTCCCAGTCTTTGTACTCCCAGGTGAATTCTAATTTATGTCACACAATGTAATAATTGAAAAATTTTTAATCAAACTTTCAGGATTAGATTATCTGGAATCAACAAATGTATAAATAAATCATAACTCCTTCAGAAAACTCTTATGTGACTTACACTGACACGAATTTGGCTCCTAGAGAAAAGTCACTTTAGTCAAGACTATTAATGAAATAAGACAGCACATGAGTCAAAAGGCAAAAATCAGGAAATCACAGGAGAGTCTACATGACACCTAAGTTTTGAGGAAGGCTGTAGGGAGTTTTATGGCATGATGAGTAAAATCACTTGTGGACTTCTTATTGTAGAGATCTAGAGTTCCCTGCAATCAGAAGACAGTTTAAGCATGTTGGTATCTGCACACATGCAAACACATATGTGCACCCAAGCACAGAGAAGTTAAAAAGACAAGTCTGGAAAGTACAGGTCTTATTCAAAATATTAAGCTACATATACTAACTAATCAAGAGTAGTTCATTGCCTTTGGGATTAATGGAGAACAATGGCAGATGGTAATATATCTCTTATGCTTCAAAAGCATAGTTTCTTAAAACTGCCAAATATTGAATATGAACATAAATAGGATATCAGAGTAAGTGATTTTATGTTTGGAGTTTTTTGTGGGTTTTTACCTATTTATGTAATGATCACCTCTTATAAAATTCTATTGGCCTATTGTGGGATCTGTGTCTCCCAGTGTTGCACATCTTTGTCCACCCGGTTCATTCCCCTTCTACCTCCACAAAAAAGATGAGCTTTGCATTTCTGAGCACTGAAGAGGAACCAAAGACTATGCCCATGGAAAATCTTTGTCGAAATGGGAAATTTTTGCAGTTTATAACTTTTTTTGAAGTTTACAATTTAGTTTGAATCCTAAGATAAATTCTTGCAGTATGGATTGACAGATTCTTAGGAGAAAATTCCTATTAACATGTAAAATGCTAATCTTTCCTATAGCTAAAGTTACATCGAGTCTTTTATTATGTTGTAGATATGTTTAGACTTCTGTAAACAGAATGCAGGTAGCTCCATTTCCCTGTATTTTTCCTCTATTATTTTTCATCATATGAAAATCTAAACCTATTCTAAACTTTATTAAAAAAAAAATCCTTGTAAATTTTTTCAAGAAGGACATTTGAATCTCAAATAAAATCTTATTCAGTATACAATAAGATCAAACTACCATAGGATTAGAAGACATTCAAACTACCTAAGAGTTTCTGAGCTTTTTTAGCATTAGGCAAGACAGGAGTTCTTTCTCCCAAAAAGGTGACATTTGAGAAGACATTAACCATTAAAAATGCTTTTTTTGAGTACTGTTAGCCAGAAGAAAGCATGAAAACTATTAAAAAAGGATTTAAAAGGAAATATTCATTTGGAAAACATTAAAACAATTGTAAACAAACTTTTTAACATTTCATTTCAAAGTTGTATTTTTTCCCATTTTTTAAAATTTTTATTCTTCTGCCAATAGATTTTGCATACTTACAATGGGAACCAGAATTAAAATATAAAGTTGACTCTAAAATTAGCCTTTGGAGAGGGGTGAGTGAAGGTGTTTTTGGTTTGTCGGTTGGTTGGTTGGTTTTTTCACTTTGCCAAAAATAATACTAAAAAATAGTTTAGTTCTGTTTGAACTAATTTCCAATTAGTTTTTCAGTTCAACCAGCAAATTGAAAAAGAACTATTATTTTTCAGCTTTACTTTGAACCTCAGAAACAAAATAATTAATGTTTTTTAAGTGGTTCAATATTAAAGGCAGCAAAATCATGCTGTGAGTTACATTTCTAAAGGTGTAAGTAGTGAAGAGGTATTGATGAATATTTATGGCTAATAAAGGAGTAATGATATTTCAGCTCCTATATCAGTTCAAGTGCTCTCATTAAAGATAATAATGAGAATTTTACAAAAGTAAAGACTGAGTAAAAAATACAGGAGGGAAACTAGAGTAACTAGAAGTTCTTTTAATGAATTTAGGAGGGATATTCCAGTAGCTACTATTAGAAACACTCATATTTTGGTGGTTTCTTTTTGTTTGAATGAAATACACATATTTTACATGTTGAGATACAGAAGAATTTTAATTTCTATAATTTCAGCACCCTTAGAAGAGGAAGCTATGAAATATTCAACTATTTACAAGGCAGAAGAGGTTGCAAAATCAAGACACATTAGAAGGTATGTGACTTTTAGATCAAATTTTTATATCAAATTAGACTTCATGTGTAGACTATCTAGTATACTGTCATAAATTTGAGAAGTGTTGGCCAGTAATGATGACTGTCAACATTTCCAGCAGAACAAAAAGATCTTTTGCTTTTGAAAACTGTGCTGGCAGCAATCTATCATATTCTTGCCAAAAATGCTGGACTTGTTCATTGGGACATATATTTGTTTTTATTTGAGAAGATTTATTTTATCCAACAATGAAATATGGTTGCATTCAGAAGAAAGAAACAGTCAGTGTTTTTGTATTAATATTTGTTTGTTGGTTGGCTGGTTGGTTGGGGTTTTGTTTGTTTGTTCAGTTTTGGTTGTTTTGTGGGTTTGTTGGTGGTGTTGTTTTTGTTTTTTAAGAAATTAGCTGTGATGCAAAAAACCCAATTAGAAAGGTAGCATAATTGGAAAGTGAAGCCTCCTTCAGACTCTTAACATGAATCTTTGACTATTCATCAGAGACTTTTATTAAAAGTTTTGCTCACAGATGAGTTAGGGTTAAAGGGAATCATTTAGGGGTTTAGGGAATGCTTTAGGAAATTGAGAAGCAGGGTTGCAGGAAAGCAGAGCTGACACAAGCAAAGTGCCTGCAAGAATTAGAGATAAGGTGGTCTTCTTCTAATACAAGTAGACACCATAATGTTTAGAAGATAGCAGTTAGGCAAACACTCCAAGGTCCCCAAGTGAAAACATGTTTTCCTACGGTTCAGTTGCCATGCAACAGTGCAGCATCACAACTGGGGGAAGGGAGAAAGAAGAGGTTTGGCTTCATCCCTGCCCATGCCTGGTCAAAGAGAGGGCAGGATTNTCTGAGTTCTGAGAGTGCTTTTCATCAAGTCACAGACACTGAAGTTTACATATTCAGTGTTCAGTGTAAAGTAACAGCCTGATAAACAATAGTAACATATTCAAATTAAATACCAATTGTTTTGTCAATTCTATATGCGTGATCAGCTCTTACAAATTCTCCAGATATCTGTAGTCTTTTAATTATTGCCAGTCTCTGGTCTTTCTTAATATTACCCTTTTCATTTCTGAGAAGCTGTTCATATGTGTTACAATGTCTTGTGAAAATACTACAGAAGTAACTCTACATTAGCTTAATGTAGCAAGCAGAAAAAAAAATTGATCTTGTCATTACTGAAACTGTACAAACAAAAGTTCATGGGCTCTCTGGAAGCACATTGGTCCCTATTTATGACTTTTGGTTTATCATTGAGCCACAAGAAAGAATTCACATTTTGAATTACGTGTATAATCTTGATGGAAGAGTCCCATAATTGTTTCAATTACCAAAAGTATTGATAAGAGAGAAATAACTATGCAAAAGAAAGGCAAAGAAAACCTCTTAGATGACTGGGCCCAGAGAGTGTGGTGAATGGAGATACCTCCATATGGCAGCCATCACTAGTGTTGTTCCCCAAGGCTTAGTATCTGGGCTAGACCTGTTTAATATTTCTGTCAATAATCTGGACATAGATGATCAAAAACCTTTGAATGTTCTTACGGGCATTTCCAAGCATTCTCAAGTTTTTCTGTTAAGCATATTAAAGTATGCTGAACAGCAGCTCTTGAGGCAGAAAGGTATCCCATACAATCCTCTAATATACTTTTCTTCAACTCATTATGCAGGCTTTCAGAGATACACTGAAGAGGGAAGAAAGAAATAGCAGTATTTCTTTAAGTGTAAACATCAAGAAGCAGGGTGTTTACAATACTCAATTCATCTGTGTCATGCTTTCTACCTGATGTAGGCAAAAATCACCTCTTCAAAGATGAAAGTGAGGTTGATATTATACACTAAACTACATTTATGTTTTTTGCTCCTTTAAGTGAAAGCTATGAGACTTCCTTAAATATTTATTTCAGACTTCATTTCTCATGGACATATCAGTAGAATTACATCCTTTTCATTTTCAAAGTTTAGGTGCGGATTAACTCTTTTAAAGATATAAAATTTAGAAATATTAGGGGATGTTTGAATGATTTCTAAATATGCTTTTAACAGATATCATATTAATAATGTCTCTGACATAATCTGAGGAAAATTCTTTCAAATAGCAATGATTTTGAAAACAGCTGATTGCATCTCTGGAGCTCACTTCTTTCAAAACTTCATCACTGTTAAAAAAAAAGGGCTTTTGACATTTTGAAAATGTTTCATTGTGGTAAAGAGCTGATGAAATGGTTGGCAATAACATGACTTCAGAATGCAAACACTCTATAAAAATCCCTGAGATTTTGTCAGATACAATATTTTAGAGTCAATAGATAACAGGGTTTTTTTTAATTATATGGTTTCATCTCCAAAACTGCAATTAAAGAAAAGTTTGAACACTAATAGTCTGATGAGCATTGATATGACAGATTTACATGAGTTCATTGAAGTTCCAGTGAACCCATGCTACTGAATGCAGAATCAAGTTCGTAAGTTTTGCTGTTACAGTGTATTTAAATGCAAATTTCTCAATTTCCTCTTGAATTAAATCACATTTAAATGGACTACAGTATTCTGGAGCTACTGTCTATAATATTAACTACATGGAAAAAGATGCACTTGACATTCAGTAAAATGTGATACATTGCCATTTGAATGGACATGTCAAGCATTCATTGCATAAAAGACAATTAAACAGTGCTTAGATGGCAGAGATACGCAATCTCACTCTTCAGACCATCTCTGTCTCCAGTGAGAAGAGCTAAAATCCAATTTTTTTTTTTGTTATCAGCCATTAAAATGTACACTTCCATACTTTCCTGTATGGAAGAATGAAAACCTTAATACTTTGTCAAGCATAACTATCCCATACATGTCCACACAGTGTGCTGAAGTTGACTAAAAATTGTCTTTCCCTGGGACTCAGATGTTTCCCAGCTTTCTGTGGTCAAAAAAACCAGAGGGAAATCTACTGAGTTCCTCTCATATCAGTCAATCAAGGTATGAGTTTAAGGGACTGTGGGTAAGAGCTGTCATAGTGGCTGTCTTTATATCTGAGGATATTATGAGAAGCATAATAGTAATACCTATCTCAAACCAAAATATCAGTTATGATTAATAAAAAGCAGCATGATATAATTGAAATTGCTAATAAAAGTATTGTCCCGTCTATATGAAGAAAGAACACGGTAATATGAGGAAAACTTATGGATATAGATCTGAGAAAGAAAGACATTGATAAGTTACCCAGCAGAAGTAGAAACGCTAAAATTAAATGGACTATGACCAAGAATTATTAGGGATTTTTAATTAAGAATATCAGCCATCTCCAGGAAAGCAAGGCCCCATAGAACATACCCATTACTTGGAAAGGCAAATGCCATAATTCCAGATGTCTCCCCCTTCTTCCATCTTCCTTCCACTTTATCTGAGCATGCCATATTGTACGGAGTATCTCTTTGATCAGTTGGTGTCAGCTGTCCTGGCTGTGTCTCTTCCCAACCTCTCATGCATCCCAACTTCCTTGCCAGCATGGCAACACAAAAAGCAAAAAAAGCCTTAGCCCTGTATAAGCACTTGTCGAGTCCTGCTGACAATCTGTCCTATAAAGTCGTGGCAAACGTAAAAAAGGAACATGAACTTGCCTATGTATGAGTGTGTTTGAAGGCTGAATTCCCATGTTTATTCATGTTCTTATTCTTTATACCCTTTTCAAACATTCGGCCAAAGTTCCCAGTTGGACAATTCAAATACAGCATTTCCGCTCATTGATGCTACCTAGACAGAGGTGTTGCTATCTGATTGCTCAAGTCTGTGTCCTCGCGTTTGAATGTTTCCGCACCTGAGTCCTTTGTGTGAGGTGGCTTCTTTCCTCCTTTCTACCTTTCATCTACCTCTTCTCTTAACCTGTGAGAAAGCTGTAATTTTCAAATATGAGAGCTGTCTGCAGCTTCCAACAGTAATTTAAACTTTAGTAACGTTAATACTATCTCTGCATTTCAAGTTGTTCCTTGGTTAACAATTCTCCAGAAACACACCTCAGCTCGTCAACACAGCTCCTGTAAGCAAAGTAAGGAAATGGCTTCAGTGAAAGCTCTAGCAAGTGCCTACAGTGTCAGAAAGTAGCAACAGGTAGTTTTCCATCAAAGGCTAACTAAACCCAAGTGTCTAACTTTTGTCCTGGAGCACAGCACCTACCATTGTCTCCCATCTCAGAAATGTGAGAGACAACCCCTGCAACTAGTCTGTTGAGATAAATAATATCTACTTCTCCAAGTAATAGATAAAGATATGTGCATCTATCTTAGGAACTGTATTTGAGTAGAGCATTAACTTTCAATACACTTGATGATGTCTTTATTCTCCTCAGGCCTTCAGGGCTCTGATACATATCTCCTTTGTGAAACTTCCCACTGAGTTTGCTTCACTTAAAAAGAGACCCCTGTTTCACTTAGGGCATCATCTATCACTGCCTTTGAAGGGTCAGTCAGTGTCTGAATGTCGAGTCCTGCTGACATCCAAGTATAATCCCCATTATTCATGGTGGAAAATAAGAGGAGATGTGATCATGTGGTTGCATCCAAGTTCTGGAGGCTGAACCTGCTGTTTATTCGTGGTACAGGTTTTTATATCCCTTTCAAACCCTGGCGCCCAAACCCCTCATTGGTCAGTTCAAGCATACCTTGTGTTCCCATTGGCTCTATCTAGACATAGGACTGCTATCTAATTGGCTGGTGGTTGTTCCCACGCCTCACTGTTCATCTTTGTTCTCATCCTGGGGGAGGGTCTGTATTTTTCCATCCTCGAGGCTGCCAGCAGCTACCAGAATATTCCCAGCCCCCACATCTGATGAATGCTGATTTGGAAAAATCGTCGTATTTTCTTTCCATGTTGGCTTGTGAAGGCAGTTTTTATTAGATCGTTTTATGCAACACTAAAATTCCACTTACAGATTGTGTCACTGCTGCCCATCAGCTGCCATTCTCCCACACTAGCATTCCTCCATAAGTATGTATAACTTCAACACAAACTCAACCAAACCAGGTTTGTCTGTCCATTCTCATTACAATTTGATCTGACAAAATATATATGCATGCATTTGAGCTGCCTGATGAGGCTCTCCAATAAGGCATTGAACCCTTTAGATGTGGTTCATCTCATAATAAAGTAGACAGAGAAAATAGGTCAGGTGAATCTGGCATGAAAATGTCTATTTTTTTGCAGACAGAAGTACTTTTAGGTAACAATGGGAAAAATAAAGTTTACAAAGATGAATTCCAACTTTCTGTCTTCATTAGGGTTTTTTTGTTTGGTTGGTTTTGGTTTGTTGGGTTTTTTTAATTATGAGCTGTGTTTCATGAACTCCTACAATGTGTTAGACATACCCACAACACCCAAAAACATTACAGTGGATCATGTTTTGTAATTAAATCAGTTATGCTGCCATGCATAAAGACATACATATCCTCACATGAAATTATCATGCTTCTCTAAGTCCCTGGTCCTAAATGCCAGAAAGAATAAAGCTCTCATGTCAAATTTACTTAAGTGGATATTACACAATCGTCCCATGCAGGGCATCATGGAACAGAGTGTTTTTTCCTTTCTACCAAAAAAAACCCCCATAAATTGTAGGTTGCTAAAAAAACCCAACCTCAACAACAAGCTGGTAGTTCAGATTAGATAAATTAATTTTTAAATCTTGTTTTTTGATCCACTTCTGTTTTTTTCTTTTTTATATCCGGTGCTTGAAAAAGTAGCTTACTCATACTTTAAAAATACAATATTCACACTATCATTTTTTTTCCCCAGCATCTTTCTCTGAATGAGAATCAGGGTTCCCTGGGAACCTACATAGAGCTTAGTAGCCTAACTGCATGGTGATGAGGGTATGCTGGTATGACAGCTCAGCATCAGGGCCCATTGTCTCAAGTCTCACACATAACCGAGTACTGGATGTTACAGCAGGTCTTTTAAACAGAGAGGAGAACACAAAAGTAGGCAAATCAGAGCCTGAGTGAATGTTGAAAGAATTAGTACTATTACAGGGGTGGAGGAAGTGAACACAGAAAAACATGCAGAAAATCCATGCCTGTTTAAAATTTACTGTGGATGCTGTTACAAGGGAAGAGCTAGAAATAATGGCATAGAGTTACACTGAAGTAGAGGAATCCAGTATGAATTAAATGAGAAGTGAAGGTTACACTATAACAAAGAGCATTAAAAGAGTATTGTAATGTCAAGACAGTAGAGAAGCAGCAATGATGTCCTTTTTAGGGCTTATTTTAACATGATATTTATTTTGTAGTTTTTCTTGGGTTGGAACTTCAGTCTTCAGAGTGGTTACTCCATTTCACACAAATCCCCATTTTACTTTCATTTATCATTCACTTCATTTTGCCACTAGACTGCATAAAGGAGTTATAACCCAATAGATCCATGTCCATGACATCTAAATCAATTTCTAGTAAACCAGCTACAGCATTTCTACAAACCAAAAGGCTTATCTCATAAAATTTTGTATTTCTATTTCCTAGGCAACTTTCCTAGAAGAAATAACATAGTAGTTTAACTGCTCCATAGGGTAAATATTAGTCACAAGGACCTTTTCTCCATTTATGTCCTCTGTGTTCATTACTACCATTAATTATACCTAGGAATGAAGCCCTCAACCATGGTAAAACCATAGCTAGTCAAGAAGGACAACTTGCTTATTCAGCAACAGAAGCTGCTGTGTTAAGCAAAGAACCATTTCACAATTTCGTAGTGCTTTTTGTAGTGAATGTAAACTATCTTCTTTTTTTATCCTTCCATTATGCACCACATGATGCACATTGTAGTAAAATGGTCTGGGCTGATGGGATCTTCAGTGTTAATGGGGAAAAAATGCAGTATTCACTGTTAGTTTGGACTGTTGTTCTGATTTTGGTGCAAAAGGGATCATGTTGCTTTGAACTATGAACACGTTAGATGAGAAAAGAGAGAACATTAAAAAAAAAATCAAACAGGGTTCTTCCCTTAACACGAATCAAGACATTTTCTTGCAAATAAAGTATATTATGAGGAATGTACACCATTATCTCAATTACTACATTATACTCACAGTAAACCCACGGCAATACTCTTTCTACAATCTGATAAGCCATGTGTTATTAGGAGTGTCTGACTTTAATAAAATAAACAGAAGCATGCACAGTAGATTAATGTTTTGGTTTAAAGACAAAAATGTGATTTTAAACCTTAAATCAAAACAAAAGGGTTACAAATGTGTGGGGAAGGGAGAAAGAGTTCTTTAATTAAAAATATATTCTTAACTATATATGTATATCTATATATGAACACAGAACATAGGTAATAAAAAACCAACAAGAACAAAAGAAAGTAAAAGACAGAAAACTGTCTTTTTGTCCAAAATTCTCAGTTCAGGCTCAGGAGTATAGCTGACTAGGAAATATTTGGATATTTTGTGACTTAATTAAAAAAAAAAATAAAGACAATTAAATTATCATACCAAATAGGTAGAGACAAATTATTTTAGATTTAGAAAAATATTGAGGAAAGAGACAATCTTGCATTCTCTGGTTTCTACTCAAGTCATTCTCTAGATCTGTTCAAGCTGCTCATACTCCATGGAGGTGAGAGAGATCCAAGAAGGGAAGACACGAAGAAGGAAAAGCTGGCAGGGATAAACTGAGAGCTCAAATACCTGTGTAATTTCTAACACAAACAGAAGTCCATCCATTGTGTCAGGAGACTATTGTTATCCTAAGTACATGGTAACAAAATTGTTCTTTAAAATCCTGATACATAGTCTCAAAAACTTATGATTTAAAGGCATCAAAACTGAGTCTGCAGAAGGTTTAGTTTCCAAACAGCAAACATTTAGCACTGAAAGAGAAAAACTACAGATATTTCATGCTCACTGAATGTGAAAGAATTTTCTAATGCCTTTAAGTTAATATCAGGAAAATTAACTAAAATGCAGGTAATGAGGAAAAGGAGAAGGAAAACATAGGAAAACATTTGAAGTATATGTAAGATGTATGAATTACAACCTCAGAACAGAGAACTTAAAGGAATTGGGAAAGACATTTTATAAATTATTATACTTTGGATTCAAATGAGAATGGCATCTATCAGAATGGAAGTTGAACTGAGAATGATTTTTACTCTTTTCCTTTCTTTTTTTTTTTTTCCTGCAAAGCCTTTTGATTATATAAACAAATGTAAGACTTAGAGTTGAATTGTTTTTGTGAGACTGATGCACTAGAGATGAGAGATTTCTACATATGGCCATAAAATCAATATTTTTTCTCTGAATGACAATATTTAACACTGAAGGAATGGCAGGGTAACTGACAGAAACCTGCATATGTGAATTTCCCTATACAAATCAAAACCGAAATTGCTTAGCCTGGGAAACTTAAAGGAAGATAATGGAAAGACTTCCAAAAAATAAAATATCCATCCAAAGCCCTGGAAAAAACTGAAATTACAAATCTTTCAGCAAACATTTTAAGTAAATCTATTCAATAAGGAACAATACTCTAGCAACAAAACCAGAAAAACAAACAAACAAAACAAACAAAAACAACAAACAGTAAAAATTAAAAATAAATTCAGGCATCTGAAATCCTCAAAACATGCTAGGTTTCACCTAAAACTTTGAAATACCATTAAATACATGATTAAGATTAGGAATAAATAAATGCAAATAGATTTACTAAAGATAGAATATAACACACTAATGTAATGTCCTTTCAGTGTTTCATTTTGACATAATAAATTTTGTAGTCGAGATTAAAATTATGCATCTATTTTCTTTCTGATCTTCAACACATCCTTGGGCATTACTACTAACCAGAATACTATTGGCTACACCACAAGCAAATCGGATTAGTTCACAAATGAGGTAATGACTACAACATAATTACCAGCTTTTTATCAGAAAAAACATCTGAATAATTCTTTTCAGTCCTCCCATATTTTCTAGACAGCTTTTTACTTTAGTAGGCTTCTAGAGATAATTTTCAATGGAAAGCTGTTTACTGTTCCCTTTGATGAAATCTTTTCTCAACATAGAAACAATCATGTAAACAAAATTTACTGTCCTTTCTGAAGTTATGATTGCAAGAAATGTTGGTTGTTTGCTGTAGATTTTAAAAATATATGTGCAGAACAGAAATGTTACAAAGGAAAAAGACAAACGGTAACAATCCTTGTGCATTTCCTATTTAAAAACATTATGTTATTTATTTGTTCTTGGCATTATTACTATTGCCTACATTGAAGAAACTGCTAGGAAGAAAACCTACAGCATCGTACCATTTCCTTTTAGCTTGTTTTCTCTTGCAAAGCTTCTTGCTAAGATACCTCTAAAACAAGAAATACTTACATTTGATCAGCCTGTTCATACAATAACATTGCTCCAATAACATACAAAGTCCAGAAGTAGACATATTTCCAGTTTCAGACCAGAACTGGATGTGAAAACTAGCTGAAAACAAGGAAAAAGAGCTCACAGAGTATTTATTTTTAAGTTAGAACACAAAGGACAAGAGAATATACCCCACCAGAAACCACAGATAAGCTGTCACATGTAATGTTATTTGACTGTAAGTTTAGTGTTGGTTTTTTTTTTCTTCTGGGGAAATCAAAATATTCTGATTCTTTCTTTAAGAAAGGACCATGTGAACATAAGCAATAAAATCTGAATAGAGATTACACTCTACTGGGCTTGAAAAAGTGAACATTAAGATCTTCACAACAAAGCTTATACTCTTTATAAGTTGGATATGTCAAGGTTTTTTAAGAATGACATATTTAATGGTGGTGTTTCAGGGAATATGTACAGTTAAAAACTTATGAAGAGGTTTTTCAAAATAACCAGATTTACACAACATCAAGTTTTTTCATAGTATTTACTCATCATAAGGATATGCCCCTCTAATAGGGGTGCACCTTTTATGTCACACATACATATACACATTATATGCATATCAAAGGGTGCACGTTATATGTATAATCTCATGATTAAAATTTCATTCTATAAACGTCATGAATATTGGACTAACATTTTTCCTGTTCTTTTTATTTTGTTTTATAAAGACAAAGAAACTTAAATATAAAGAAGCTTAACTTTTAAAATATTAATTAACCTTTAAATTTTATTACTAGAACTATTAAAGCACATTATTGTCTAAAGCAGTGTTTCATCGGAGAAATATTCTGTGGTGATCAATTTAAATGGAAAGATCATGAAAGTACTGTATTTCTAAATGAAATTATACTGGTATAACAACATTAGCCCTTTAGTATAATACAGATATAACAATAGCAGTAAGACAGTGCATCTCTATTCAAGTCAAAAATGTGGTTCTATACATGTCAATAGTGTTTTGGTCACATGCATTGAGGCCAAGTTCATCCCTATCTTTTTATCACAGTTATAATGAAATATACAGTAAATACTGTACTATTATAGTTACGTTTTGCCAGCTGTCTTTGTATATCAGTTGACAGTGTCAGTAAACAAAATGAGTTATTTCAGAAGCACAGACATCTCTCATTATTTGGTTTATAAATTATGTTCAAAAAGTAAGGCTATATAGTTAAAAGTTAGGTAAATCAGGGGGTTTTGCCACCTTTATTGAACTCTTTTATAGGATCTCTAATTATGTGACTCCTGGGACAGATGCACCCAGTCTGTGAGTGCCCAGTACTGTGGTTCAGGCATAACTGATGTCCAAAATGAAACCAGCCCTGCTGTGCAAACCATGAGAAATGTGCTGGTCTGCCTCTTCTCAGAACTAATGAATCTAGGTTGTGTCTTATCAGGAGCTAACAGTACGAGCCAAACTGAGACTACATAGAGCTAAAGCTGCTTATACTGTAAGCCTGCACACTCATCAAAGTGGGGAGGTTGACTACAAGTCAATCACTTTTACACTATAAAATTTGTAGCCTGAGTCCATTTGCCTCTCCCGCATGGCAGTGGGCTGAATGCTGGCAAACTCCCCCTTGATGAGGGACTCATCAGGGTTGAGTGACACCTTACCTGGTGTCTGATATCAATAATGAAGAAAGTGACTTTTTGCATTAGGCTTAAAAGTAGTTTGTATGCTTGGGACACTTATACACAGACAGTTATACCTTAATTATTAGAAGTGTAGTGACAGTTGTTTGCTGTCTGAATCATTGTCTAAATCATGTTCTAGTTACCATCTAAACTATCACTTAATTAATTTTTAGATCATTTTAAACCACTGCTTGACTAATAATTAGTTATTGTATATAATTTGATTCTTGTTTGATTTTAATTCAGTCATTGATTAATTAACATTTGATCATAATTTCCTCATCACCAATTTTAGGTGACCTAAAAACTATAACTTCTCTTAATAATTCAACTGTGATGACCGCATAGAAGTTTATGCCCAGAATCTTTGCCTCAAGCTGGAATAAGAGGGAGAGTGGCATGGGAAAAGTCAAGGGAGTTGTAAGGAAAAAGAAAGACTTTTGTCTGTATGACCCCTGTGTTACACCTCTTCATGAAGTCAGTGTGGTATAACTAATAAGGATTAGAAGGAGACACAGCAGGATGGACAGTGTTCTACTGCATCACATGCAAGTCTCTTTCTTTGTGGCAACACTAAGTACAAGGGTGTTACTTCTCCATCATCAATGAGCTGATAGGCATGAAATTATGTATTATCTGTGCAACACTTCTGACAAAACTATTTATCCAAATACAGTTTATTCCTTCTCATTAATGTCCTAATGTTGATGGCTGAGGAAGGAGGAAGGCAACACATGACAATCAATGACCTTTATTGGTAGAGGCAATGAAACCAGCTTTAGTACTACAATAAATCCTGCACTTTAAAACAAAATGAATAAACATCAGTTGCTCGTTTTATAGCAATAAGTACTTGCTTTGTGGTATCTTAAAATTCCAGGTTAAGAGATCTCATTAATAACACAGATAATACGGGATAATACAGTGCCTGTACCATGCATTTCTGTCTGTAAATGCTGAACATACGAGGATACAAGTTATTTGTTCAGTTGTTCTGCCTAAGTCCTCTAAGTACCTGTTTAAAAAGCACACATTCATTTATGATGAGTCACTGAGATGGCTGATTGCAACTAGACAATACACTGTATCTGCATAAGGATCAGAACTGTGTCTTTCTTAAACTTGAAGTGTTTGGACATTCAGATACACTCGCAAAGATAAACTCCTAAATTTTACTGCAGTTGAATTATCTAATATTTTTGTGTATTCACTAGGAGAACAACTTTGTTGTTCTTCATCCAAACCTGTTTTGCATGTAACTGTTCCTCTCTCAAGTGAATATATACATGAATACTCTTGGATGGGAGTGCTGTCTGGCAGCCAGACTATCTTTAGTGTTATAAACTATGAGTCATCCATGCAGACCCACATAGCAGGTATACCTTCCTCCCATTCTGAATACCTGATATTAAATATTAGAGTAAACTCTCATCTCTCAGCTCCTCTCTTCCTTCCTTGAGGCTGTAAGAAACTTTATTCTTATTCAGAAGAGTGAGGAAGAGGCGAGGAGGCATTTTTTTCTAACGTTTGTCCATATAGCGCAAACATAATCCTGACCACCACCCTGTTGGCATACTAAGGGTCCCCTGCAGTATTAAATGAAGCCTGCAGGACTAAGGGCTGAAATGAGCAACACCTGATGCCACCTTGGGCACAATTACAATTTCTTGAAGCTTAGCTGGAAAGACAGAGGTGGAAAGGCAGTAGCGGGGCGGGGAGCAACAGGAATACACTCAAGCAGGTGTAAGCTTTCTCTCACGCCAAACATTTTTTTGCTAAGTTTAACTCCAATTGTCAAGTGACATCCTTGACTGACAGTCTCAGAAAGTAGTTCACAGACCTGAAGTTAAAGGTCATGAAAAGTACTTGCACATTTATGTCAAAGCTGACCAAGTAGTTTCAGCTAAAATTACAGTTATAAAATACTTCTGAAATTTTACTTTTATTAATTCTGAAATATTTTATGATGTAGCATGTACAATATAAGAGGATAAATGAAAATTGCAACAACATTTTTCTGTTTCCTAGGGGTGAATGTTAATAATGCTGTCTGTAGAATACATCAGGATATCATACCACAAGGAAGGGTCTGAAACAGGAGTTTTCACAAAGGCAATGCAAAAGAACTAAACTAGCAGGGGAAATGGAGGAAATGTTTTCAGGTTTGAATTTGTATCTCCATATAAAATCAGATTTTGGTACACCATATGAATAAATCAGCACCACACTATATTAAGCCCTTGTGGATTTAGGCTTCTCTCCTGGGGTTTCTCCACAATGGAAAGACTACTCACATATCATGTAAGCTTGGGAGAGTGCCTTTTCAGAATGGTTGTTTAGGCACATTGAGACAGAAAACTGAAATTCCTTTTTTTTTCGTGGACATCAAGTAAGTCTCTTGTCTGTCAGAAAAGTTTCCTAGATATGAACTTATAGACTAATTATCTTTCTCTAGTACAATGAATATTTAAATAATTCATAGAAAATGGCTCATTCAACATTCAGGTTTTTTTCTGCTTGATACAATGTCCTTGCTTTTCTGTGTCTTCAGAAATCTTAGACTATACACACTTATACAGTAATAATACTATTTTATTATTTTCCAGCCTCTCCTCATTTATTTATACCTTCCAGCAAATACTTTTTTTCATTTGAAGAGGTTTGTGCATAGTCTACAATGACAGATTTGCACCGTAGAAGTGCCTGACTAACCTAGCTGTGGAACATCAGCTTTAATAGCAATGAAAGCTATGCACTCCACATCAGTAAAGGTGCCTCAATAGAGTAGATGCTAAAAATTTTTGCTCTGAAACTCCCCCCTCTCTAACTATATGCATATGTGAATTAAATATACCTATATGCAAAAAGATTGTTATTGTTGACAAAAAGAACTCTATTTTGATATCAAATTCTAATTTGTAATAAAATATATACAGCAATTTTCTACGAAGTCAGCAATGGCCACATGAGACTTCAGACACTAAATGGTAACCCATTCCTACACCCAAGGAGTTTTCTTCTGAGAAATCTAGTAGCATCACTAGACAGCATCATACTAGAAGAGCAAACTCCTGGGGAAGATAATGGCAAGCGTGGAACCTAACTTAATGCTCAGAATTTCTTTTCTAGGGAAATTGACCTCTTCTATTGAATCCATATGAGCTCCAGGGAGAATTAATCCCCAAAGAACTAAAATTAGATGTGCACACCCTCCTCTCTTTACTGTTTAGAACTGCCACAACCGTAAAACATTACAAGGCCTACAAGTGATGTTTTTCTTCTATGGGCAATCTACATATATGTGCAAATGACTGAAAACCATAGGAATTACTCTCTAAGTCTTAATGTTTTATAAAGTAGTAATTGATGCAGTGATCTGAGAATTCACATTAGCAACTGGTGAATTTGGAGAGGAATCAAATAGAGGCAGAGATATTTTTTTAAGTTCTTGAGAAAAGAGCACTGGAAAAGTCAAGCAGAAGTGACATTGGCAGAATCCTGTTGTGCTACTATGCTATCACCTTCAAGAACACTCTATTTTTATATTATTATTACCTTATGAAAATAACAAGGTCATTGTCAAGCATCTGTCACTTTAAGTCAACCCTCATTTGAATAAAGAAATTCTGTACTATTTTAGTGAGAACTGCTTATTTATACTGGCACATATATTTCCATACTTCTTCATGCCAGTTATGTTTTAACACTGTTCTCTGAGTAGAACAAGAGAAGTTTAAAAGTAGATATAAGTCTGAGATCAAAGTCTATTTCCAGTATTTAGCTATTATATATGACCAATGTTAAAATAGATTTCTGTCTTATACATGGTTTTCTCACAAAACCGTCAAACTTTTTTTTTTTTTTTTTTTAAATAATATAAGACTTCTTAAATTTCCATTCAGACATTAAAACATCCCACAAACAAAACAACAACAGGAAGATTGGATTATCATAATCAATGGGAATTCTCTCCAAAATTCTCCCTGGACTTGTTATTTACTTCATTATTTTATAGGCACAGAAAGTTTTTTAATGTCACAAGTAATTTATCCTCTTCAGAGCCATAAGTATGCATCTTAGGAAGAACTTTAATTTCCAAAACTCACTTAATCTTATAATAACTAGAATTTTGCCTATTTTTCAACAAGGGAGTAATAAACATAAATCTCAAAATTTTTTGCATTTGAAAAATGTATTGAACAATAAATAAATATAGTAGAGTATAGAGATGTTCAGTCTGGTAGACACATATTTTCAAGGCAATTGGAAAGATTTTTCCACAAAAGGCTTAAAATGTGTCTCTGCTACCCTTCAGGAGGGTAGGACAATGAAGCAAAAGCTGTACTGCTTTCCATAAGATAGGATGTATAAATATTTCTTGTTTTAGTACTAAGATGAAATCTTATCTGAAACTCACCCACTTGGCTCTACTTCAAATTAAATCACATTAAGTTTTGCTCTTAACAGCTGATTTTTTGCTTTCATTTTAGCCATCTTTTTATTTCCTCTGGCAGCTTTGTTAAAGTGGTTCATTTCCATGAAATTTTGAAGTAGATATCTTGATATTCGAGACAAGGAAAGTTTCACTTTTATACCGCCATGAACTTATAGACATTGTATAGGGTGACTTTAGTATTTTTAATGATTATATACTGAAATTCAGACATCATTAAAATACATGAAATAAAAAGAGCAGGTCATTAGTGTATTAAGTTCTTTTTTCAAGAGCTTGAAGTAAAATCTAGAAAGATATGCCAAGGAAATAAATTGCCATACACCTTTTATAGACAAAAAATGGAGGCTGAGTTTGCAGATAGACACCAAATCCTAGCTCCTTAATCGATCCTTTTGTCCAGAAATATGAACAGTGGAAGGCAGAAATCCACAATTCATGGACATTCAGAAATATTTGCTATATTTTGATTACTATTTGGAGGCAACTTCCAGTGACTTAAAACATATTGCACAATTTGTGATTTGCAGTTCATCCACTGAAGAGAACAGTGGTTTAAAATTAAGGAAGATGTGAGGTAATACATTAAACAAACACCATTGTAAAGTGAATTATCTGAAATGTCTTCCAATCTAATTTTTTCTTCGAACTTTATTAATCACATCACATAATTTTAGAAGTCTTGGGTTTTATATAAACACAACACAAACACCAAAATTGGTCATAAAAAATACAATTACATTTCTTTTGCAATACAGAGTATTTAATAAATTAACTGGCATGACGTTTGTTTCATTCTGACACTTCCCATATTTAGATGAAACTTTTTTTGTGGGTTTGTATCAAAAGACCTTCCACCAAAGTCAGTCAAGTGATTTGTTTTTCTTTTCCATTTTTATAGTTTGTAATGAAGGACAACACATACAGACATTTTAATGAAAAAAATGGATGGGCAAACAGAAGTAAAATATCAGTTAAGACATACCTGAAAAAGGTCTAATTAAGAATTTGTCTGGGGGAGAATTTTATTTACCAAATTTTAATTTAGAAACTTTCTCTCCTGACATAGACAATAACCATGCAGAACTCAAAAAACACATTTCTTGAGTTGTACTAAATTTGTATAGGAGTCTTCAACATAAATCAGAATTAAATAAGCTTAAAGCTATAGCTTATAAATCCTTAGGTGAATGATGGTAACATGCAAATTTTTATTGTAGTAGCAAAGCTAGGCCTTAAATATTTTTCTTACAAAGTTCAAGAAAGTAAGTCCTAAGGTATTTTTAGTAATAAATCAATCTTGGAATATTACCTATGCTATATCTATTCCAGTCAGTGTTTGCTGTTGATAAACACCTAATATTTTTATAAATACACATGACATTATCTCAAAGTACTGTTATAGGCATGCTTAATAAAATATACAAATTTCAAACATCTAAAGTCATATTTCTTCAGAATTTCTCTCAAAACACCACTTTTCTTTCAAACACATGCAGAGGAGTCAGCAATTCCTCCCTGTAGGGAGGAGGGCATGGAACAGGCCCCCAGGGAAGTGGTCACAGCACCAAATCTGACAGAGTTCAAGAAGCATTTGAACTATAGTTTTGGGCACATTCTTGAATATGGTCTTGTGCAAGGTCCGGAATTGGATTTGATGACCTTGGGGATCTCTTCTAACTCAGTATATTCTGTAATTCTGTTATTCTGTCTTGAGAACTCCCCAGAACAGCCAGACAATGGGTGTCCACCCTGACCTGGAGGACAGCTCTACTTTGTGCAGGATGCTGGAATAGGCAACCTCCAAAGAGGTCTTCCAAATGGGGCTTCTCCACTTGTCTACAATCTAAATGTAGCAATGCAGGACCAGGAATTGACAAATCTCACTGAAATTTTAGAATTGACTTGTGCTTACCAGAATTCAAATAAGAAATGCAATCGCAAGTGCATGGCTTGTTCATTTAGAAACTACAAAGGTAGTGCTTGTTCAGGGTTTTCTTCAGATATTGATATTAATAAAGGAATACATCTGTATTAATCTTAAAAATCCAAGAGGCAAAGTGCTGGTAAGCTTATCAGCAAAATAGATATAAACTTGGAATTTAGGATGGAGACTGCCTGTGAGCTGTAAGTAGGAATAAAGACATAGGTACCTTTTGAGTTTCAGAAAATCAATATTCTTTTGAAGAAACCTGTCCCTTTCAGCTTAGTTCTAATACTGACACTGATGAAGAAAGTCTTAATTATCTTCTTATCCTCTCACTAAAAATCAAATTGTCAAGCTGAAAACACACGTGCACCTTTTCAGGGCATATGAAAAATATTTAGAGCAACAGATTTATATATGTTTTATCTAGATAACATTCCAAAGGTACTTAAAACATTAAAGTAGCTGTAGCTTTAGATGGGCACCTATGTGCAACCATCCTGATTCCACATATTAGAATCAGGTCCAAAATCTGAACTAGAAATGGACTCTGTGGAGGAGGCTTCTGCTACGGCTACAAAGTAAATTGACTCTGAGACCCATTTAGCTGCTGGCTAGTTATTTTAATTCGGAAATCTATCTTGGTTAAGAAAGGAAATAGGAGGGGAAAAAATAAAAATAAAAAAGCTGTATTCTCTCAGGTCAGACCTATGAACTCTCCATCTGATTCAGTTTGAACTATTTGAAATAGGTTAGACCCCTACCTGAGATGTGAACTTTAAGGAAAGAGAGACAAACAATTACTTCACATGCAGAGTCCAAAAACCTACATCACCTCAGCTGAGAATTTCTTATCTAACCAGAAACAGGTATAAATAAGTTAACTGATTGATATAGCTCTATCAGGTATGTTCAGAAGTGGGTTGTACTTTATTCCTACAAGGACAAAGAAACTTCTGCTTGCAGACAGATGTTGCATTCAGTTCAGACCTTGGGCAACTTATAAAACAGGCTGTAGTACAATGGATCAGAAAACTTTTTGAAGATTAGAGGATTTTTAGATGTGTAGGAAATAACGTAAAAATACAGAAGTCATAAAAAAAAATAAATTAGTAAATCTAAGACCCTTTCAGAGGCTTAAAATTTCATTGTGACAAGAAATCATCACTGTCTCTTTTACAAAGTGTTTCAAAAGTTAGAGAGTTTAAATTGAATCAAACACAAAGATGAAGCAATACCATAATAGGGGGTTGTTGTAGACTATGGGGTTTGAAACTGAGAAAGAAAATTGAGTCCCAGGGAAAATTTCTGAATAAAATTAAGAGAAGATTAATTGTTCTGGCCATCATTCATTTGTACAGTCCTTAATTTAACTTGGATGCTTATAGGAAGAGCTAGCTTTTAGCATCACCACTTTTTGTTGTCATCCATTTGGAACCTCTCTAGATCTTTCTTTTTGCTTGTTTATAGCCTGTCTTAACCAGGTAAATCCAAACAAAAGCTTTAGCGTGATCTCACAAGACAGGCAAAGTATTGCTTTAAACAATTCATTAATAATAATTTCCTGGATTTCTGAATGTGTGATATACAAATGCAATTTATAATTCTATAATTAGTTCTAGCAATAAACAAATGTTTATATCTGCTGTTGTCCCTTCTGAGGATACTGCATCAGACACAAATAACATCTGCAGTGCACTTCATCGTCTCCCATGCCCCAAAAGGAAATTGCAAGGCTTAATACTGACTATTAGTAATTGAGAAGGTTTTCCCTACAAAATTTAACATTGAGTAAAGAAAAAATGAAGAGTGAAGTTAATAAAAAGGAAACCTGGCTAATGATGAAATTGTCATATCTTCTAAAGATTTAAAATTGTTGGTTGCTGTTTGGCATTGTATTGAGGCAAAGGATAAATGGTAAATAACTCTGAAGCCTACAGCTCCAGGCCAATATGTACATCAATACTGCAAAAGAGAAACTCCTAGTTATAAAGGCGTAAGGTGAGCCTCCTCACAACAATATTGTTCCAGGAACAACTCCAAAGCTCTGACACTATATGGCACTGATCTCTGGCTGTGACACAGAAACACAATATAAGAAATAAAGAACTCTCAATAAAACATATAGAGAATTCAATTTAAATTTTTAAAAACAAATTCCAGGTTGCTAATCAGAATAATATTCCACAGGTAAATACAAGAAGCTCCATATATGGTATGCGTGAGGTTGAAGACCCAAAGACTACTTTTTCCATCATGGAGAAGTGTAGTGTCCGCAGTCCAACAGGATAGTCAGAGGTGGGAAGGTGAACACATATTTTATACTGATTTATCTATTTTACACTGATCACATCTCAGGAATTTGAATAAACACATTGCAGTCTTAGACACATAATCATTTAAACATACTTTTAACAGATCTTTTGAACATATATATGTATAATCTGTATTGTCATATAGAAGAACAAGGATTAATCTGCACATATTCTTGGAACATAGTTTCAAAGAACAGCTAAAATTAAAAAATTGTTGTCATTAACAAATCAATATTATTTTTTTATTATAATTTCGTACTGGTTGGGCTATTCCTGAGCAGATGCAACCAGTCATTTTGCATTGAGAGTTGTATTAAATTTTATATCATCTTATCTGGTATTAATTACAGTACTATTATATAATATAATATTACCTAGCTTGACTCTTCTTTCCCTCAACCTCTTGTCCCTTAGGCCCAAAGAGTAATGACATTTCAGCAAAATAAAATCTGTGAAATCTTATGCCAACAGAGCATCTAGTACTAGAGCACCATTATGAAGTCATTTTGAGGCCAAGAATGCTTAAGAAATAGTAGAATTCTTTCTTACTATGAATTTAAATTAAATTTTTTGGTCCATGTAAATTTCCTTTTACATACACACACATAAACACAGAAATATACACAAAACCAGATAATCCCTACCACTTCAGACAGCAGGAAAAGGAAGAGATTAGTTTGAATACATACAGTTATACAGCATGCTTAACTTCTCACAGAACAACATCAGTAAAAACAAAATCAAAGGCAAGCTACTAATGACCATTATTACTTTAGTTCAGACATTCAGCAAATAAATTCCTTTGGAAAAATGCATAAAAGTCTTTAACTTAAATTACTTCAAGAGAAGGCTACCAAGTTATGGGTAGCAAAACATAATCTTCAGACATATTTATCTTTATTATTTTGCAGCAAAATCCTTAAGTTTTATTTTATCAGCAAAAAAATCTGTTTCTCAGATCTTATTTAATTAGGAAACGAACCAATCTAGGAGGTGTATAATTTGACACATGAATATATATATATGTGAGTGTGTGTGTGAGTGTGAAATCAACACCAGACTTTGATCTAACCACATATATTGATGTTTAATATCCTGTTTAAATTGCATTAATCCAGAACCTTCGAGGTCTCAAAAAAGAATGAACTAGTAGGTAAAACAGCCAATGAAACCTCAACATTATAGAAAAAATTCGTACGAGCACAGTAGCTATCTCACCTGTGAATCAGAAAGTGGAAAGTCTGTCTGAGAACCTCACTGTAATGTCGAAACTGAGCAGAACAGAAATAAAAACCTGTAATGAACTCTATTAGGATATTAACAGATACCTTTGTTAGAATTTGCTTCAGATATAATTTTATGATTGCCTGGCAAGTATTCTTGTGAATAAACAAAAGAGTATGGCTTATTTATTTATTTTCCTTGTTTTGAAGTGCCCACCCTAAAAATGGTAGTTGGGTTGAAAAATTTAGTTACAGGGCAATAATAACTTTTTTTCAATTGAGAGAAACAATTCTTACCTTCACATTATCACAGCGTGGGGGGAAGTGATCCATCCAGCTGCGGCTACTGTAACTTATTCTGAGATTCAGCAATGCTCCCATTAGAATCTCAATGTTATTCAAATTCTTCAGCAACAGTACCAGAGGAAGTTCAGCTGAGCAACAAGGGAAATTTCTTTTTCCTTCAGCAAGGAGCTTAAGTCATGTAATAAACTACATGTTCATGTTTCTAAAATAGCCAAAATCATGATTGAAAAACTAAATCTAAATCAACTCTTCTAAATCTACATGTATTGTCACATAGATTGCTTTTATAATTAAAAAATAAGCACAGAAAGAAATGCTGCTTAGTCTCTGACAGAAACTTGTGACTTTGCCTTTAGCTCATCTGTTGTCACTGTCTTTGTATGAACTGTGTGAGTTCTTCAGATGTAATCTATCTAAAAGGCTTCATATATATATATACACATAAAACCCATGTGGTCTTCTCTAACACTCATCACAGCAAATCTCAGTGACATTTATACTAAGATGCATTCCTCCTGTCCCCTTCATTCATAATTAACTTTCTTTATAACTGGCACCTAAACATGGTTTGAGTAATCTTCAAAGGCAAATGACTGCTCACTCGAGCTTTAGAAGTTAAGTTTCCTTTCTCATATTTTTGCTTTGATGAGATGATACTTTACACAGATCTAAGCACAAAACCAGAGTTAGCTAAACTAATTACTAAAATCTTTTCACCAAAAAGTAACCTCTGTACGTGTATTCTTATATGTAGGGAGCTTTTTTCTTTCCATCAGCAGTCACTGCAAACAACATAGGCACACAGATCTGAGGAATCAAAGGAAGGAAGAAAGAAGAGTATTTAAGCCTTGAGATCACCTGTGCATTACTTGAAAAACATAGGCTTGTTAAAAACAGTTTTATGTATAATCAAAGCCGGTTTTGCATGGAAAATTAGACTTTTTTAACAGAATATAACATCCTTTTTTGCAACTGTCATGGTTTGGGGTACTGGTACCCAGGAAATTTTGTGTAACCTGTTTTCTTTTTATTTCTTCCCACTTGTATCTTCTGGATCGAATTAGGGGAGGATGCCGACTCGAGCCGGGGGCCGGCAAACTGGAATTTTCGGTGGCGGTGGAGTGGCGGCTCCTATCCCCGGTGGACATCGGCATCGGCCAGCCCCGGGCAGGAGCAGCTTGTAGCCGGCCCAGGCAGCCGCCCGGTGAGCTGGGACTGCGGCGAGGGACGGGGAAGGCGAGCATTCCCACACGCGCATCCGTTCCCTGTCGCCCGAGATGTGGAGCCCTGTGGCAGTGCTTCCGACGGGTCCTTGCCCGCATGGTCGATCATGGGCACTGCCATGATGATGATGTAAACCACTGGAAGGATTTGGAGAGGTTTTTAATATGGACTGGCAGGCCGACCACTCTCTCTCTCTGTCTCTCTGTCTCTCTATCTCTCCCCCCCTCT
>VXBA01004037.1:134269-238670 GCA_013399895.1 Serilophus lunatus | reverse complement strand
TATATTATATTATATTATATTATATATTATATAAATATTTTATAAAACACAGAGATCATTTAAATAAAATCCTGCCAGAAACAGCAAAAAAATGTGCAAAAATATAATACATAAATCTGCTCATTTAATTAGTGGGTTTGTATGTAAAATTTCCTTTTAATTGATGGTTTTGACAGCATGCAATGTCATTTTTGGTGTGGTACTGGGGCAAACATCATCAGTGGATCATGGATCAATGAAAACATTTTGTGAGCTGGTCAGAACTACCTAGCAGATTGGAAGAAAAGTCTTTTGTGAAGTCGGAAGTACAAAAAAATACTGGCCAGTACAAGCAGATTCTCTCTGTCCCTTGAAGGAATGTGGAATAGCAGTAGAAGAGAGGATGGAGAGAATCTGTTAACAGAATCATGCAGAAAAGGTAGGGTTTATGAACACAGTGCCTTAGTGAAATTAAAAAGCAGGTTGCCCTGACAAGATGGGGGAGTGTCTCAAGAACTTCAATAGGTTTGGTTTCCCATAGATGAAACGATTATTTCCGTGTTTGAGAGAAAGAAAAACTAAAAAATCATGGAATACCTTTGAGGAAATCTAAAATTGCTGAAAACTAGAAAAATGAGTGAGCAAAGTAAGACATGGAAGAAAAAATATATAAATATTTTTCCAAATTTAGAACTGCTGAAATGCCTGCTTTTACCAAAGCTGTCCACTCAAGTGCTTCACTTTTGAGATGTGTTTTGATCTGTCTGTTCAAGTAAATAGATATAGTTACTGGTATAAAAGTTTATAAAAAGAGTACATGAAGTATATAAAAAGAGTATAAATGGTAGCACGATTTATACTAGTAGCATTAGCAGCTCCTAGCATTAAAATCCATAATAGTGAGAGACAAAGACTGTGAAAATGAGAATATTACCTACCCTTAGGAACAGTTTCCCAGACTTATCACTTTATGAGTTTTAAACTAAATCAATTCTCATATTGAAATTATTGTTGATTCCAACTTCAGAAGTGTCTCCCTTGCTAACCTTTTTTAAGCCAGTTTTTTTAAATGTCAGAAGCAAACATATTCTTGGCATTCCTAGATTTTAAGGTGAGCTGCAGCTCCAAGCAAATGCTGTATGATCCACTTTCTGCTTAGACAGAATTTCACTAACTACATTGATAGTTAAACATTAACATTTTCATCATGTGCCACAAAAACAATGGATTTAATGTCTCTGCATGTCTATCTGATAGTGAAACTAAACCCCTTTTCAATGTTTGAGTGATCTCAATGTGGGATTAGTTAAACAGCAAGCTGATGCTGCAAAGACATGCCCTGAGAGACAGGAGTAGCGGCAGCAAGTTCATCATGAGGCAGAGGCACATTTACTGGGGCTGTGGAAGAGTCAAGGTCAGGACAAAAAGAAAGAAATCCATGGAATAAGAGATTAGTTCCTGGGGCTATTGCTTTCTTTGCAGATTGCAAGAATTCTTTATAGGTGTAGCTCAGGGGATTTATATACAGAAGATTTCGTTTTCCTTTTCTCTTTTTTTGCTTCTGCCAGAATCTTTGTGAGCTCCACATTCAAATGAAAACTTTAGCAGTACAGAATGGATTAATATGGGATTACATGAAGAAGATTATATTTCTGGATCCTCTCATCTCTTTTCTTAAAATGTATATCCCAATATTACATTGCATGTATTCAAAATTACTCTTTTATGCAGAGCCATAGGTTAACATAGCTGTCAAAGGAAAGTAATTTTTTAAAAGTAGCTGAGATTAGTGAAGAATTCTAAGAAGATTTATTTAGCTTATAAAGAATGTTAACAGGGCTATTCATTAAAAGTCTAGAATTATTTAGGATTTAAAATTGTCCTTACATCATGCACACTTTGTATTTGGCTTTTTAGATCCAGTATTACCTGACATTATATTTCTTTCTTTTCTTCCTTCAAATACTTCATGCCCTCTGACATTTTTGTGTAATAGAAATTCCAGCACAAAATATCACAGACTCTCCCTGCTCCTTTCATCGTAAGAACATTATTTCTCTGAGGTTTTCCAGTCACCAACATTTGGTAATCTGAAAGGTCTGATCCTGCCCCTACTGAGGTCTATTGAAGAATTTCAAATAACAGTCAAACAGGCTCCCCGTCTTTCTGTAGAGACTTTAGACCAGAATATTTTAAAAAGAAAATCTCCAGTTTTCTTAAAAACATAATAGTAACTTCCTTTAAGACACATAAAACCCATCACAAATTGTGAAATAATTCCAACGATTCTCCATGCTTTAGTTCACTTAAACATAAGAAAGTTTGAATTCCGGTTCTCACCTGAGACATGCAATAAGCCTCACAATAGAAATGACTAGTGTTGCAGTCTAGTTAAATTACTTTCTGCCCACAAGGAACTGCACTGAGACCTCTGTCCTTACTACCCTGTGCTGTACTGCCAGTCTGAACACTGGTATCTGTAAGTTATCCCTTCTTATTAGTTTACAATCTTGTCATCCTATCCTTGCTTTGTCCGATGAATTACTAAATTTAAAAAATCAAACATAATGCTCCTTGTTTGTTCCTCCAGAAAAACTTAAATATGAGAACTCAAAAAGATCAATAACAGATTGAATAGTGTGAAGAAAGATAACACGAGTATCCCCAAAATTCCAGGCAGTGGAAGGATTAAGGAAAATTTCAAAGGTGAGAACACTAAACATACCAGCACATACACCAGGCATGAAAGAATGCAATTTTTTTTCCCCTTTCTGGCCTTCTTAATGCCTTGCCTGGCATATCCTCACAGGGCCTCCAAAGTTGTCTGTGGAAAAGTTATCTTTTCAGGGCGTTAACCCATATGCAAGGCAAGAGAAGGCGCTCTGCGATGTTTCTCTGGGGGAAAAGCCTCTTCCAGGCAGGAAAGACTTCTAAGTGAAATGAGACCTAACTCCTTGCAATAATTTTTACAGAAAAAATATTTTCTACACTTACAAATAGCATCAAATAATCTTTTCTAGCTCTCTAAGTACAAACAAAAGTAATTTGACAAATCCTGGCATGGATTTGATCTAATTTATCTTTCTCGTTTCTAGGCAGCAGAGCTAATAATTGTAAGTATCTTCCATGGTAACTTGACCAGTCATTTATCATGGAATCATAGAATAGATAGTTTGTGTTGGATGAGACCTTAAAGATCGTCTATTTCTAGCCTCCCTGCTGTGGGCGAGACCAGTTGCTCACAGGTCCATCCAACCTGACCTTGAACACATCCAGGGATGGGATATCCACAACTTCTCTGGGTAATGTGGTCAAGTGCCTCACCACCCTTAAAGAGTTTCTTCCTAATATCTAATCTAAACCTACTGTCTTTCAGTGTAAAACCATTCCCCCTTGCCTTGTCACTGGATATTCTTGCAAAAAGTCTCTCTGTCTTTCTTGTATGCTCCCTTCGAGTACTGAAAGGCCACAACTAGATTACTCTGAAGCGTTCTCTTCTTTATAAGGAAAATAGTGAATACTCAATCACAGAAATAAAGCTTTTATGAGAAGTTCCTGACATTCATTTAGGCAATCTATACCATGTAACACATGTGCAAAACTGAAGGTCAACAGTAAAAAAAATGTGGAAAGATATAGGGACTCATGTAAATACTCCGTGCCATGCAGCAGTTATTAGGATAAAAAACATTTCTTTTTGTGATAAAGAAATTCAGGGAAAACAGATTTATATTTTTCTCTGAAGTCAGCTATTGCAAAGCTCATTTTAGGTCTTTGTTCTTATACCTTATTCTGACAGATTTCACTCAGACCTTCTCAAACCTGAGGTCATCAGTCAGGGATCCTATCAAATATGTTGAGTAAGAGGGGAAGAGTTCCCTTCTTACATAAACTCCTCGATGTACTAAAATAGACACAAAAAATTCCTCAGTGATATCCCAAACATTAGGAAGGAATCAGGGATTATGAGAATCCCTTTCCTTTGCTGTTCCTAACCTATGTTCCTCTAACTCCAGTTTGTTGCACCACTGCAGAGCAGGAGAGGAAGAACTGTGACCCATTCATCTCACCTCAGAGAAAAAAATATAGTTAGCCATAAATAAGGAAGGCCTTCTAGGCTGCATTCCATTTTTCTGAAATGAAATGTTCTTCAAAAGCCTCTTACCAGGAATAATAGGCAAACAGTATCTTAACAAATAAGCAGCATTAAGCAGTCAATAATTCAATTAATCCGCGCCCATAAAAAGTGAAATATAATGATAATTTATATAGATACTGAAATGTAAAAGGCCAGGAGCAGAGTGATATGACTAATCTAACCTTAGAAAGATTTGAACCCTATCTATTACATTTCACATTAGCTTCTGTCACTGTATTACTTTAAGCATAAATTATATGATATACAAGAGCCCCAGCCACAATTCAAAATGTAAGATGGCAGGAAAACTTCATGCAGGTATCTCAATTCAGTGCCAGATTTCTTCTCTTTCTTAGCAACAAAAAAGTTGCTTAACTCTGTTGCTGTGTCCTCATGTGTTAAATGATCAGTTGTCTATTTGTATTCAGTGACATAAATGATTCTTTAAAACAGGTGTGTATCTGCTTTCTCTGGAATCTTAAATTTAGGTATTTGACTGGAATAGTATTACAACTTTTCTTATTCTGTTAACTCTTTCTATCAGCAGACTTTTTTTTTGAGTTTCCTAAGCAGAGAGAATCCAACTTTTCATAATCTGCATAAGCATCTAGTGCCTTCTCTGTCACCTGTGTTTGAGATTAGATCTGCACTTGTTTTATTTCAGGGTCTGCAAATCCAAGCATAAACAGATGATTCACATAATACTGGCTCACAATTTTCCCTGCACTAAACATTTTCTTGGGACAGAGTTCAATCCAGAAACTTGGGATAATTCTTCCCACCCAAAAGTTTTTGCAGTAAGTAAAGAAAAGTATGTAAAATGAAGAATACTTATATAAAATGAAGTTTTCATGTAGCACTCATTTTAGTATGGATTATTCTTACTGGATAGATAGAAAAAGCCTTATGGGTGATAGATGTCAAGAAAGATTGTTGAGTTTTAAAGTTAAAATTTCCATTTTTTTCATCAAAACTGCTGAGTGAATCTGACCTGTAATCCAAAGACGTGAGTAACATAAAAGTTTAGATTGTAGCTGCAGTGGCTTTATTTATCCTGCAAATATCAGGCTTGAAAATAGGTCAAGCCATTTTATTCTGTTGCACTACTGTTCCTCAGTTCTAAGGCAGGGGAAATTCTTCAAGGAATAAGAGTAATCCTACCTTTTACCCTTCAATCCATGCTGTCCATACAGAGATTTAATAATGCATAACAGCAACTGATCATTTTAATGATGGTCACCTGAGTCTGCTAGGAGCTAAACTGAGAGCAACAACTAATTTCAAAGACATTGGATGGAGGAACTTAACACTTGCACTCTAAAATAAACAGTAAAATAAAATAAAAACAGTTAGTGAAAATTTACATTGTATTAATGATTCTATCAGAAAATGTTTTATGAGAACCATACTCAATTCACCTGATCCTGTCCTATGGTCCACACCTTGGTATTTAAACCAGAGAAACAGCAACGTTTATCTTCTTTTATTAAACTCCTGACCAAAGCGATCTAGCCTGGTATTTCAGGCTCAAAAAACAACCAACCATCCATCCATCCAACCAAAGCAAACAACCAAAACATCCTGCAAAACAAAATAAAAAAAACCAAACTCAAAACCTGACTCCAGAGTTGACATATTTTACTGCATCAACAGTGTTCTACGTTTTGTTCTACTTTTTCTTCTTTTTTTTTGTGCCTTCCCTTCCATAAGGCTAATTTTTCCTTTGATCTCTCCCAGAAACTCTGTTTTCTGTTTATCTACTTGTAGTGTTTTCCTCCTCTAGCAGCCATTTTACTCCATTTTTATTCCTCCCCTCATAATATATCCTCAAATTATCCAGACACTGATTCTTTCCTTACTTTTTCCTGTGCTACAAAACATAATGCCACCACATTGCTGTGCACACACTCCTTGCCGAATAATTACCGTTGCCAGAGGATTTCTCAGTCCCAACAGACCAAATTGAATATAGTGCTAGCCATGATAAGAACCCTTACTAAGACTGGTCTAAGATAAAGGGCCATCATTTATGTCCTGCATTTGCAGAATTGAAATCAGAATTAAAAAGTCTACGCAGAAAAAGGAAAGAATAATTTTATATGACAAACTTCACCATTTTAGAGCAAAATAATTACTTTGTAGTTTTACTGATGGACCATTTCATTGAAATCTCTTCAGGTAATCTGCCCACAGTCATGTATTTTCAAACAGAAGACATAATCTTGAGGCTCACCTGGTCTCACCTATCTGTGGGAAACAGCTGCTTAATCTAATCAAGCAGCCATAGTTGTGATGTATCCTCATTCCCATACCTTTTCCAACTTGTGCTACACCAGTGGTTTTATTCAGTGTTTGGGTGAGCAGACTATTTGTCATGGGACTACCTCTTTTTCTTAAAACTTGCCACTGTTATAGAGTTTGCCTCTGTATGTTTGAACTATTTAACTGTAAATATGAGAAGCACTTTCATGTTAACGGTTGCACACAGAAGAGTGGAACTCATTCTTTCAGCTGAAGGCGCTAAGGGGTACTGACAAATTCATAAGAATACATGATGGATTATATCTATCTTTTCACTTTACTTAGAACCTGAATCCTTCCAAGACAAATGTTGACTTCCAAAGGTATCCAAGCAAACAGTTAGAAATCACTCTAAGTTTCATTAATGTATTACAAAAGAGATATACTACATTCCTTGCTTGAGCAAAAGCTCCTTTTAGACCATCACAGTCTTCTATTTGCACATACTGCAGGGCAGGGGTTGGAAACTGTAGTGTGTTAAGAAAGCAGTTTTTGCCTTTTAGGTTGAGGGCAGGGGGTTGCCTTTTAAACTTTTTTTTTACTTTTTTTTTTTTTTTTCTGAGAAGGGAAACAGGCAAGGATGGTCAAACTCCCATCCCCGAGTGCCTGTGGGCTGGGTCCATCCCCAGGTGCCTGTAGGGAGCAACTCCAGGGCCGTGCCTGCCGCAGAGCAACCCTGCGGCCATTCTGGGTCCATCCATGGGTGCTTGTGGGGGCTGGCCCAGTGTGGCCCATGCCTGGATGCAGATGGCCTGGTGGCCATGCTGGCAACTGCAGGAGGTGGGACTCCACCCCGCAGCAGCGGTGGCCAGTGTGTGGGGCGGGGCTGGCCCCCCTTGAGGCCAACACCACCACGCAGAGTGGACTCATGGAGGTGGGTGCCCCCGTGGGTGGCACCACTGGCCCTGGGATCCCTGACGGAGGTCCCCGCGGGCGGCATGCACCATGTGGGTGGTGCCGTTGGCACCCCCGGGCCCCGAGGGCCCAACACATGTGGCATTATGGTGGGAATTGCCATATTGGCCGCATAGCAAGATCTTGTTGAAGGGTTGGTGCCCAACGCTGCCGCCCAATGGGAAAGTGGCACGCCTGGGAAGAGGACTTCAAGAAAATGCGAGGTCGGACAGCACATAAAAGCCAGAGGCATGGAAGTTCGGCCCCCTTTTTCCTGTCCTTATTGCCATCGAGAGAGGATCAGCTGCTGCCCCTCCTGTTGCTTTCTCTCACCACACAGTGTCACTGGTGCTCAGATGGTGGCAGCAGGAGACAATTTGATGGCAACACAAGTATATTCCCCTTGGAATTCTCTGGGGGATCCTTTTCACTGTCCCTCTTTTTCAGAGGCTCCTAGAGCAGGACCAGTTGCCATCTTCAGGCCAGCCTTTCTTCCCTTCCTTCCCTTGCTCCATAGGCCAGCCAGGCAGCCCGGAGGAGCATCGTTCATTTATTTTTTTCCCTTCCCTCACGTAATATTGTTGGATTGTTGTTTTTTTGTATTTGGTTAGTGCCTTAGTAGGGTACTATAGTTCATAGAGGCCCTAGATAAATAAACTGTTTGCTGTTGTTCCCTGTTAAGTATCTCATCACTTTTACTGCCCCCTACGGTCCAAACCAGGACAGAAACACAGAATGTCTGAGGCATATAATTATAGACCAGCCTTCTCTATCATGACATAAATAGTGAAGCCCTTATTTAGGTACAGATTTTCAGCATAGCAATGCAAAGAAATTAAGATATATTTCTATCTTGGTGTTACGTTTCTAGGCTCCATGGCAGTGCAGCTATGCAGGTCTAAGGGCTGGTTAGGAACTTAGGATGTGAATGAAAGCTCCAGCGGCATCTCTAGAACATTCCCACACTCTTCAGGTTGCTGCTAGGTACAAAATATTCTGCTCAAAACTCACAGTCTCGCTCAAACCAATTCCCATAATCTAAACTAAGGATTTTATTCCATTTTCATATCTAATTTGTCTGGCCAGGACTCATAATTAGCTCTATTTTTCATTCAGAGTAACAGTTATTAGATCTTTCATGCTGCTGAAGCACTAAAAGAACAAGTTTGGGAAGGAATAGTGATGAAAAGAATAATTCAAAATGTACCTCTGGTGAAGATATTCCCACAAAAACTCATAAGAAGTCGGGAATTTTTACATGATATGTGCTACTCAACAGCAGAGTAAGCTATGATTATATCCTAAAGCTGACTTGCTGTTTCTCTTCTCTCATTCCGGTAATACAGATAACTGAGAAAGTGCAAAAAGCACATTTGCACCAGATGCATTTTTTGGTCTCTGTTTTCAAATATTGCTTCATCACCCAGAAAATTTTATATGTATTGGAGTTTAGATATGAGTAGATATATACATTGTCAGGATGAACAATTACATGCTTATTTTCCAGGATATTCATATCCTATAGTCTGAGTAAAACAATAGCATGGAAGAAATATTCTTCCATTATTTAAGTTGACATTTTTTTCTGTCCAATACAAATAGTTGAAGCATTTTAAAGGTAACTATTTTAAGGTTCCAATAAGAAAGAACTATGAAAATTAACTTTTTGAAAACATTTTTTTATTGCCATAGAGATTCAGTAGCACCTGCGAAAATTCAATGTACTAGCTACTTTTTAATGTAATGCACAGTTTAAGAAAATACAAACCAAATATTTATTCAAAGACATTTGTCCAAGTTACAAAGAACAAGATTAATCATATTTATAATCTTAAGACCCACTGTCACGAGGCCACGCCGTGCTGCAGCACCAACCACGAGGTGACACCCCTGTCCATGGCCCTGGGCACTGGAATGGCACCAGCAGGTGCCTGCCGCCAGTTCCACCGGCGGGGGAGGTGGGCATGGCCCCATGCAGACCCTGTTGCCCATGCAGCCAGCAAGTGCAGCCCCACATGGCTCCTGCTGCCACCTCCAGCCTTGGCATGCTCAGCAAGGCGCCAGGACAGGCCTCATTGTACCTGATGGGGAATGTGGGACCACCCACTCACCCCCCTCCATGGGGCCATGGCGGAACGGCTCCACCCCGCCCCCATATTTCACCTCAGGACACGAATGGCCTTCTTGAACACAAGGATACACTGCTGGCTCATGCATAGCTTGTTGTATACCGGGATCGCCAGGTCCTTCTCCACAGAGCCACTTTCCAGCAGGTTGGCCCCCAGCCTGTGCTGGCACATGGAGTTACTCTTCCCCAGAGGCAGGACCCTGCATTTGTCTTTGTTGAATTTAAGGCACTTCTCCTCTGTCCATCTCTCCAACCTGACAAGTTCCTTCTGAAGGGCTACTCAGCACGCTTGGTTAGTGGACACACCTCCCAGCTTTGTGTCATAACCAAATTTGCTGAGGAGGCATCTGTCCCTTTATTCAAGTCATTGATGAATAAGTTAAACAATACTGGACTCAGTATTGAACATTGATGGACATCACTACTAAAAGACCTCCAATCAGACCCTATCTCACTGATGACAACCCTCTGAAACATGAATATTCAGCCAGTTCTCAATCGACTTCACTGTCCACTCATCCAGCTCATACTGCCTGAGTTAACATATGAAGATATTCTGAGAGACAGTTTCGAAAACCTTGCTTATGTCAAGGTAGGCAACATCTGCTGCTCTCCTCACATTTATCAAGCCAGTTGTCCCATCATAGAAGGCAATCAGGTTGGTTAAAAATTACTTCCCTTTGGTGCATACATGCTGACTACTTCTGATGACCTTTTTATCTCCCATGTGCTTCAAGGTGGCCTCCAGTATTAGCTGTTCTATCATCTTTCCAGAGATTGAAGTGGGGCTGGCTGGTAGTTCCTCAAATACTCTTTCTTCCCCTTTTTGAACACTGGGGTGACATTGGTACTTTTCCAGTCCTCAGGCACCTTTCATGATGACCACAGCCTCTCAAAGATGATTGACAGTGGCCCAACAATGACATCCACTAGTTACCTTAACACTTGTGGGCACATCCATCTTCTTTATGAAGAGTGAATAATATAAATTGGCATAAACATGCCTGACTGAAAACTATGAGAAAATATAAAATGTATCTCTTGAATAAGGAGAGTAACAGAGAACTGCAGTGTCAACGGTGTCTTCCTGAGTAAAAGTAATGCTTCCTCAAATCAGACCAACACGCAGTTTTCATCATTATCAATCATACAATCCTTTAGCTGTCCTGATTTTAGACAGACAGGATACCACAACCAAAAAAAGAAGGGGACTATCTGAAAACTGCCTTTTCTAAATACAGAATTCCAGATGTTCTGAATTGCAGATTATTTTATTTTACTGAATTTCAGACAAGAATTTATATGCCAGTTCAAAGCAGGAGTCTGACTCACTTTAGAGAAAATAATAAAATTTCTATTTGGAAAAAGTATTGTTATGTAAGAATTAAGTCACTTACCTAGATATTTAGACTCAAACATTCATGGAAACCCACTTCTCTTCATTCAGCATGCAGCTTGCAGTGAGCATGATCCACTCTGCAAAACTCAGTTAAAGTTATTTTACACTCTGATCCAAGTTCAGGTTAGCCTGAACACAAGGCCTTGTGGTTCAGAGTTTGAAGATGATAATTTATGTCAGATACCTCTTGGATGCACTATTATTTTGAAGCATGATTTGTCTTCCATCCAGTGACACCCCATTCCTGCATAAATAACATCTTCCCTAAAGACAGTTCTGATGATCATTATTCTGTCTCCTCATATTCATGTGTCCAAAAGGAAGTCATAAGCAAAGTCATTTTCCAAAACAGACTTTTCTTTCTTATATTTGAGCTGCATTCTAGGTAGATTGCATAAAGCCAGGATGCACAGAAGAAAAATACTTTTGAAAAAAACTTCTGAAATGCCGACAAAATCTGTGTCTTTAATATTATGTAATATGGTAACTCAATACAGAGAGAACTGACCAAAATATTCAATTCAAAGGTTCTGCTGGTAGCAATAAACGAGCCAGCAGAATCAAAACACATGAGTTAACCAAGTACCTCAAGTAGGATTTCCTTTATTCATTCAGTCTTTTTATTTAAATTAGTGCACTATTATGAACTTTTGGATTAATAACTTGTAGTCTCTCTCAGGTTGCTAAATTTGCCCTTGTTACTTTAGCTGCTTTGACCTGCAATGACATGAGAAAATATCTGGTAATTTTTCAATGGAACTTAATAGCTTTAACATTAATGGGATATTAATAAAGTAGGAAAAAGTAGAAGTTAACATTTCCAAAAACACTAAGTGAAATGCTGTACTAGTTTGAGGGGGCTGGGATCATAGGGGGCATGGGGCTTGGGGGCATTCTTGGATTTTGGGAGGGGGAAGAATGTAAGTAACCCCACTTACCTGAATTAAAATTCAATTTTCCTCAAAAGCCGTTTTGGAAAGGGGGGTTGCCACAGCTGGGACTGGGGTGGGGAGCCCTTGCTTCAGCTGCTCTCCCGGAGGGGGGACGGGACCGGGACCAGGGCCAGGCGGCAGCTCATCGCCCCGGGGGGCCTGCTCTCCCTGTACCCGTGGGGGCCAGGATGGAGCGGGGTCTGAATCAGTCCTGGTGCCCCCAGGGTTGGGTCTGGGTGGCAGCTCCATGCCCTCCAGGCTTCCGGCAGCGGGGGGCCAGAGCGGGGGATCGGTTTCTAGCCCCCTCCCCCCCCTCGCCTCTGCTGCTCCCGGGAGCACGGGGGCCCTTCCCTGCGAAGTGCGTGGCCGGGACCGTCCCTTCCCGCACAGGCACAGTGGCTTCCCGGGGCGAGCAGCGGCCTGGGGGCACAGCTATGGGGAAGCCCCAGCATCCCTCTGGGGGATGGTGGCTCCTCACCACCACCCTGGAGCGGGGGCAGCAGCACACAGCCCCAGGCCAGCCATGGCCAGGAATTTCAGCACCCCTGCTGTTTCTGGACAGCGGTGGAAGGCTGGCCCTGGCACCATGTTGGCGCTGTGGCATCTCTGAGGTGCTGCTGCCATGAAAACAAAGATGGCGCCTAACGACTGAGACTCGTGAGTTCTTCTTCGAGAAAACACCATAACTGAGGCGGGACCCGACTGGCTGGATGAATGGGAAGCCAGCTTGGCCAGGAAGAAGGCAACGATATTCACGTGAGACGGAGAAGGCTTAAAAGTTGAGGCACAGCCCTCACCCCGCTCTCTTTTTCGGCTGCCGTGGTGTGGAGAAGAGTCTGAGCCCCGGTGTTCAGTGCCCGCAGGCCCCACGGCAGGATTCCACCCATTCCTCTCAACCCGGGAGCCGTTTCCAGCTTGCTAGCAAGTATCCTTCGGAAAGGTGGTGGGAGGGAATCGTTTTCATTTCTTTTTGTGTTTTTCAGAGAGGCTGAAAGGCCAGAAGTGCTTCCAGAGAGAGAGAGAGAAGGGAGAGACCCCTTTTCCTACCCTTCCTCCCTGTTTCTTTCAGTTAGTCATCTGGCTGAAAGGAACAGTTCTCTTTCTTTTTTTCTTTATTTTCCCTTTTTGTGTGTGTGTTTGTTTTTTTTTTTTCCTTGCATGTTTGGGGTCCCTCAGTGTAATTCTGGGGTCTTCGGTGGGTTACCCCTACCTCTCTAATTCAAATTCCTTGTAATAAATTGTTCACCTGCTGAACATTCTATTCAGCTTTCCGTCACTTTTATTGAACCTGCCCCCTGAACGCTAAAAGGTGGATTAAACCACCACAAATGGCAACTACTAAATTCTCATTAAAATATGGAATTAGATCACAGTTCAATTTTTGAAATATAGTACTACTTATTAGATTGAGTCAAGTGTCAGAATATATTAAAAAGACCTTTTCAAATTAACAAAAATCAACAATGTTGGGACTTGCTCCTGAGCTAATATAATGTACCTAATGCTAAATTTCAATGACTACTTGGACATAGCCTCTTCACTGTACAATCAGTCCATTTAGTTAATTGTATAGTCTTCCCAAAGACATGGTAGCCTATAGCTGCACAGGATGGTCAATCCTTCACTATACGCTTGCACACAAGTACATATTTACTGATCAATTCGAATTGCACACTATCTCAAAGTACAAGATCAAAATTCTCAATCCTATTTGATGCATGAACCACAGTGGCAGATCCTGGTAGTTTTGACCCCAGTGAGGGTGCTCCGCTGGCAGCAATTTCACAGGACAACTGAGCTGATGAATCTTGTTTAAATTTAAATATAGAGGTCATAGATTCAGTCCTTGTCGTCTTCTAAGAGTCTATTCTAAGTACTTACTATGCAATAATTATAATTGTCTGACTTAGCAAATAGGGGAGAATGTTTTTGATTTCAACTTGTAACTATCCTTCTTTCTTCCAAAATAAATACATATTAGCAACAAAGCAACTAAACACCACATTTTAAACTTCTAACTTGCAGAACAGAACCTCTGTATTGGAAACTATTAGGCATTAATAGAATACATCCAGAGAATTTTTTTATTTTCGGGGAAATAACATGAGAATCCACTTTGTCTCAGTTTTTGAGTTAGAATGCTATCCTAGGGTTATTTGGTCAACAGCTTAAGTGGGGCTGAAAGATACAGGCCAAAGTGGAGTCTCATTGCAAATGGTAGCAGCTGAAGAGAATTGAAGTACAATGCAGATTTTTTTATATCAGAATTTGTTACATTCAGCTGCTAGCAAAAATTATGTATGAAAATAGTCTTCAGAGTAAAGATGGCTCTTCTTGCACATGCAAGCCAACAGATACACTTAGTGCAGGGGTCCTCAAACTGTTTCAACAGGGGGCCAGTTCACTGTCCCTCAGACACTGTCGGGGGCCGGACTATAGTTTGGAAAAAAATGAACTAATTCCTATGCACACTGCACATATTTTATTTGTAGTAGTGCACAAAAAACAGGAAAAAGAGTGCAATATTTAAAAAGAAGAACAATTGTAATCAACAAAAACAAATAATATTTCAATGTGAACTATGGGCCTGCTTTTGGCTAATGAGATGGTCAATGTTTGGTTCCATATTTGTCACTGCCAGTCCTAGCGCGGGGAAGTCCAGGGGCAAGGCCTGCACCCCGCCTCCCCGCCCCGTCCTGTGCCACCGCACCGGCCCTGCAGATAGCCATCCGCTGGGACTGGGAAGGGACGGGGGGAGAAGACCGCAGACAGGACAGAGACGCGGGGGGTTCTGTAAATACCGGCGGGCCGGATTGAGGACCTGGAGGGCCATATCCAGCCCGCAGGCTGCAGTTTGAGGACCCCTGACTTAGTGTATGCAGGAGCAGGTTCTTTATCACTAATTTTAGTTTTGAGACTGAAACTTAAGATGAAACTTGATATCTCTACAAACTTCTGTGGCAGGCAAGCAGGCAAAGATAGCTTAATGTCAGTTCACAGAGAGGTCAGCAGTATAAATTTTGGCACAGGTTGTAGAGTACACTGTACAAATATTTTATTGCCTACTGTAGCTGACATGATTCTCCTTATGCTGACTACAAGATAATCGTGAATAAAGAAAATCCCAGGGTTCCAATTACTAGTACCAATTACAATACCGAATTACATGTTATAAGCTTTTTATAGTCTGGAATAGTTTATGTTTTTCTAATCACATTTAGATAATTATAACTTTTGTTACAGAGTATTTCAAATATCTCTATTAACTTGCAGGATGTTTCAAAGAGACTTTAACCAATAATAGGATGTTTATCTGTCAGCTTCTTCTCAGCCAATCTTAAAGCGACATGCTGTCCATATAATCTCCAACACCATAGGATCCTTTAAGATTTAGTCCTTAAACAATTACTCTTGAGAGTGAGATGTTCATGAGCTATCCATGAGCTGTTCCTCCAGTGACTGAGCATAACGTGTCCATGCGCTGTTCTCCTGGTCTTCCATCTTTGGTCCTTCCTGTCCTGCTTCTTCCACCTGACATGTGCAGTTTACCAAAATCTTAGACAAACTATCAATGCAGCCTTTTATATTCTGCTACTGATGTGTGGAATAAGGACTTTATAATCAGAAATTGTAAAGCAGGTGTGTTTTATTCCAGCTAGGGTGCATGGGGGAATAGTTTCCACCAAAGCACGCACTCTTGACAGGCAAGAAGTTCCATATTTAAGTACACACAAGCCATACAGATCCACACCCCTATCCCGCCCACTCCCTACCTAGTCCACGCTTAGTTTTCGCCCATCCTCTGCCTTGTCCATGCCTCCAATATTCTTGGGTAGTGGTCCAGGCCGGGGGCTTGAGATGAAGTCAGACATCTTCCTCAGCTTCTTGGTTTTTCCCCAAGGTCTCTTTGGTCCTGCCAAGAACAAGTGCTGGCTCCTAAAAACCACATGCTTTGTTTTACTAAGCTCAGACAATATAGTCCATATGATCTGCACTCCTGTGGTTTGCATTACTAGTTGTATTGGTTTTTCTGTGACCAGGTTTTGGGGGCTGGGGGAGAGGCTTCTTCGAGAAGCTGCTGGAAGTTTCCCCCATGCCCAGGCTGGGCCCGCTGCTGACCAAGGCCGGGCCAATCAGTAGTTGACAGAACGCCTCTGTGATAACATATTTAAGAAGGAAGAAAAAAAAAGGTAGTGAGAAATGAAGATGGCTGCCAGAGAGGAGCAGGGTGAGAGCTTGTGAACAACAATGCAGACACCAAGGTCAGTGAAGAAGGAGGGGGAGGAGATGCTCCTGGCGCCGGAGCTGAGATCCAGCTGCAGCCCATGGGGAAGACCATGGTGAAGCAGTGACCCCCTGCAGCCCATGGAGGACCACAGGAGTGCAGAGATCCACCTGNAGCAACACCTCTCCCCCCCACCTCGCCTTTTTCCCTTGACCGCTGCGGGAGAATAGGTTGGATGTAAGAAGGAGGGGGACTGGGAGGTAAAAGGTGTCTTTTAGTGTCTCACTCTTAGCTCTAATCTTATTAGTAATAAATTTAATTATTATTCCCACATAGAGTCTTGTTTTGCCTGTGACAGTGATTAAGAAAGAATCTGCTGTAGTTGTTATCATAAATAGCGAAACCTCTCGTTATATTCTCTCTCCTCTATAGCTGGGCATGGGGAAGTGAAAAGGTGGCTGTAGTGGGCCCCTGGCACTCAGCCCGGGTTAAACCACTACACTAGTTTTATACAATGTACCTTCTGCCCTAATGGCTTTTGCTTAGCAAATACATCATTAAGTGTACTAGCCTAGCAAAGTTCAGATGTGCTCTTAAACATTCTGTTCTGTTCTCTACCTTTATAAAATCACTAAGAATATTGTGCGTTTCTAGCCAAGCACCCTAAATCCTAAACCCCAGAATCTTCATACCCTAAGTTATTATATGTGTGCCCCATTTCACTACAGCCTATTATCTAGTAAAAAAACTTGGAATAAAAACAGCTTGCCTACACAGATAATAATTCTTTTTACACAGTTGTGCAATAATACTTTCAATAAAGTTCAGATAACATTTGTTTAATAGACCATGATAAAATAAAATGAAGGCATAAAGTACTCTTCAGTCTATATAGCAAAATGAGTGACTAGATGATAGAGAAAACAGGAAGATATAACTTTATTAATGTATGTGTGTATTATATGTGGTCTGCACCTGTTTTGATACTATTTCTTTGAGATATAAAATAGCTCATTTGTAATTACCCATCCTTTTAGAGACAAAAGGGAGAAATAAAAGCTATGTAATCCTGTAAGATTTATAAAAATATACTAACTTAACACTAATTTCTTTTATATTTCTTTTAAAGTAAATAAAACAAGAGCTGCTTAAGCTCATGAATTTCAGATAATCAGATCACACAGTTCCTTTGTAAATTTTCCCTTGATGTTGGAAATGTTCACAGAAAGAATCAGTTTCACAAGGCAGACAAATTAACTGCTGTCCCTTAGATAACAGGATTAAGATCAAATCTACTTTTCTAGTAACAATATATTGATTTAAGATACTGAAGACCAATATAGAAAGCTTTTTACCAGCTCACATTCTAGTGATGACAGAAGACTGTGTGAAGACCAAGTGAAACAGTGCAACCAGAAAACTCTCTTGAAGCTGTAAAACCACTACAGTTCAAATTTCTAGCTAAATGACAGGTAGCATTCTTTTCTTACAGAAATGCCAGTTGTTGTGCAAAATAAGTAATATATATCACAAAGCAAATTTTGCTGTGTTTTATGACACATGCAGAAATTTCCATAGACACTATTGATGTGATTTTGCACCACATGTACCTGAGAAGGTCAAGTACTTATACTACAGGATAGTTAATAAAAAATATATTGATTCAAATTAACAAGTATGAGGACAAACTTGCTTTACTTAAAATTACATTTTTTATTCTTCCTAGTAGAAAAATCCTTTCTATATAGCCCCTTGTGAAAAGACAGAATGCAGAGAATGAGTATATTAGTTGCACGCCATAAGGGCAGATTTTACACTGCACCTACTGACACAATGATAAAGCTACAGCTGTAACACCTTATTCAAAAATCAATTTCTTGTCAAAGGGTTTTTACAATTGTGCTGGAAGTGTCTTGAAGAGATTTGTTATTCTCACTGCAGGTGTAAAAAGTACTGGCAACTACTCATGTACTCTAGAAATGATAACCAATAAATCATTTATTACAGTAGCAATAATATTCTCTGCTCTAATGAGACATGATAGTAGAACTTACTAACAAGTCAAAAAGGAAAAGAGGCTATAGTATTCGTTTAAACAGATTTTCAAATCTTAACAAAATCAGCTGTTATTTTAAACCCAAGTAAGAAAATCAAGAAAGCAACATGGCAGATGTTACAAATTAAGAACCATCTCCTTTAAAAATAATTTTAAAAAGCATATTATGTTTTATGAAACTCTTAAGCTGAGTATATTTATATCAACTGAAAACTTCAGCAATGATAAGTTAACAGCAAAGACTGAACTAGTAAATAAATGTTAAATTAAAATCAGAGAGTTATAAGTGGAAATTTAAACCCTGCACCTTTTCTCATTTTTCATATCTACACAGCTGTTTTCCTATTTCCAAGGAAGATGTATTTACAAGAAAGTATGTGACTGGGTAGGCTTTTTTATTTTTTTCTTCCCCTCCTCCTTCTTATTTACAACAGAATAATGAAATCACAGAATAGTTTGTGTTGGAAGAGACCTTTAAAGTTTATCTAGTCTAATCCCCCCGCAGTCAATAGGGACTAGATCAAGCTGCTCAGGGTCCCACTCAGCCTGATCTTGCATGTTTCCAAGGCTGAAGAAGCTACCAACTGTCTGAGTAGCCTGTTTTAATGTTTCATCACCTTCATTGTAAAAAAATTTCTCTCTTTTATCTAGTCAACTAAAATCAACCCTCTTTCAGTTTAAAATTATTACCTCTTTTCCTGAATGAGGAACATTGTGACAACAGTAATAGAAAAAAGATGATAAGTACATCAGAGATCATAAAATTAAAAATATATTGACTTGAAGTGGATAGTGTAAGCTGTAGGGACTACTACTTGGAAAACTCCTCATAGAGATCATGAGGAACTGAAATTGCATCTGAAGACTATGTTGCTTCTCTGGTGAAATTCTGAGAATGCACTGGGAAAGAGATGTCAAATACAGTCTGAATGCCATATGAATTCAAAAGAAACCATATCTTTGTGGGGTTGCAACTTGCAGCAGGGGAAGAATTTGAAAGTACTAACGTTTCAAAGCTACCCAGAAGATAAATTCCTTGAAAAAGAAGGCAGCAATTGGAATAGAAACACTAATAGAAACACTAAGAAAAAGGATACCCCTTGTGTTATTATGAGCATAACTGTAAGAAATTTCAGCCAGGACTTCAACTATGCCTCCAGGTGAAAACGAAGATGAGACCAATGGAAAACATCTCAAACAGCTGTTTGCCAATGCATAGGTAAACAATTGCTTTTAAAGGTAGTTGTGAAAGATATGAATCCATTCATTACAGGCATAATGGGAATGCAAAAGATGATTTGTAAATGGGATACAGCTAGATGAAGGAATTAACTATTTAGAAAGAACAGAATTAAAATTAAAAATGGTGGTACAGTACTGTGTACTCATAAGAGCAACTTATTAAATGATGATAATTTTCCCACACAGATTAAAAAAACCAAACAATCTACTTTTTAGGAAGAATTCTCAGGTATATGTTAATATTTCTTCTGCATCAGAGCTTGAAAACATTTTTCTGTAAGTTTCTGTGAGATATATGAAGTAGTGTTACTTTTGTAATTCCTACCAACTTCTTAGCATTTGTCTTTCAATCTGCATCAGCCTAGAATGGTAAGTCTCGGACATGCTTTGATATAAATAAGTAGTAAATTCCTAAATCAATTCACTCATGCTGCTCTGGTAAACACTCAAGATGCCGTGAAAAGAAAAATCCTAAGATAATTAATTTTGTTTCAAATGGACACTGAAGACAGAAACAACCCAAAACCTAAGGAACCAAGATTTTAGTATGGCAGACATAAAATTTGGAGGATGGTTAATAAAATTGACAGAAGAATCCAAAGTTTTGAATATGGAGGGAGAGGCACTGAATTTAAATAGCAACCTAGTATCTGGAGTCCTCACAAAGGAAAGAGAAAATCAGAAGTCTGTCTGCTTGGATAAGTAAGCAGAAAAGCCAGAGTTTTAAAAGTGAAAATATTTATAAATACATGGTTGAATGATCAGTGAGTTAAATAAATCAAAGTCAGAAATACAAATATCCATAACATATTTGAACTTCTTCTTCTAAAGAATTTAAAATAGCAGAAAATTAGCTCTCTACAGGTAGGCTAATGGAAATGACTGCATCAAATGTAGAAGCAAGTTAACTTTGTTAAAATCAAAGGCCACTATAATCTATGAGCTAGGATATTTATAGATTTCTGGCAGTAAATTTTCGATTAGTCGTTCATGTACAGGTTGTAACTGGGGACTAACAGAGAAAACCTACTACTCTTTTCACTGTCAGAAGTAAGTATGGAGGAAATGTCTGACTCCTGTTCAGAAACAGGTAGGAAACCAAATTACAAAGAATGGTAATTTTAATTAGAGGGAAGTGGACTAAAATCAACATGATTTTATCAAATATAAAAGTGTTCTTTTGTTGTCTTAGCACTTTTATCAGACAATTGAAATGGATCCATGCAAATTTTTCTAAGTTTAAGCAGAATCTCAGATATAAATGCCTCATGGGAAATTAGGGTTTAATGTAGAAATAAAATCTAGTTTTATAGAACTGATTTACAGCTAAAACTTTACACAAATAGAAAAAACAATAATAAAACTCTTCAAAGCAAAAGACCAAAATAAAGCTAAACAAACAAACAAACACCACACACACACACACACACACAAAACCCACCAAAACAGGAAACAAAGAGTTATGTTGAAAGGTAGGTTATCATGAAAAAGATACCAGGGATGTTCTTTAATAAGAGATCTTGAGACTGATCCCATTTATTATTTTCCCTGGTGACTGCAAAATACAAAGAATTTTGTCAATGACAAATTTCAGAGGCACTATCACTACTGAAGAGTGTATTACTTTTCTTCAGGAGTGATTAGATCACTTTGAAGATTAAAAACAAACATGCAAACAAAAATCCACACACACACATAACCCTAAATCTCCAACAAAAAAGAAGTGAAGTGTAAATCTGCAAGCTGTAATTTCGTCTAGTAAGAGAATAACAAGAAGAATGTATGTCCTAAGATGAGAGAGGCAAATGATCATTATGACTGGACTGAAAAAATAGTTTCTTACAAGAAAGAACTGAGAAGTATTCAGCAATGGGGAACTAGGTGTACTTATCTACAAAGCACTGAAAAACACCTTGTGGGTAATCCTTTACAGATGTCTGATTGATATTTAAAAATATAAGATTTATCTAAACCAGACTGGTACAGGTTTTTAGAGGAAAAACATGATGTTAAAACAGTGTCACTTTTTCATGCTTTTTCATTACTTTAACTGTAAAAAAAAAACCAAAAAAAACTATTACAAAACCCAACCTGCCAGAACAAGATACTGATATAGCCAAATAAAGAAAGAAAAAAAAAAAAAAAAAAAAAAAAAAAAAAAAAAAAAAAAAAAAAAAAAAAAAAAAAAAAAAAAGAAAAAAAAAGAAGCCAAATCTCAAAAAAAAAAAAGCTTAGGATAAACACTGAGGTATATTTGTAGGAAAAAAAGGCTACTTCTTATTTGTATAACAGCCCTTCATATATGGTCTCAACAGTGCTGAGTAGAATGGAAGTATTCTCTCCCTCAGCCTTCTGGCAATTCTTTGTCTAATGCAGCCCAGGATACCACTGACCCTCTTTGCAGAAAGGGCACATTTGCTTGCTTGTGATCAGCTTAAGTGACTAATAGAACTCTCAGGTCCTTTTCTCTGCCAAGACGCTTTACAGATAAGTCATCCCCAGCTTACACTTATGGGGTTATTCCTCCCCAGATGAAGGTCTTGTTGAACTTGCTCTTTGCTGAACTTCATGTGGTTCCCATTTCTTCAGTTTGTCCAGGTCTGTCTGGATGTCATCACTACCTCTGGCCAGTCAGCCACTCCTCCCCAGTGTTGTGTCATCAACAAGCTGGCTGAGGGTACAATCTCACCAGTCATCCAGATCATTAACAAAGATGTTGAACAGGAGCAGACACATTATTGACTTCTAGGCTATCGTTAATTAACCATTAGTTAACTGTCAGCTTTTGTTAGGGATTACAGCTTGTTAGTATATTGCTTTGAATATGCTTTTGCAGTCAGATACTATTACTAGCCGTTCTTGAACCTTCATCTGTCACAATTTTATTAATAAAGAATGTTATTCTGTACCCTGTTAATGTGAGTTCTTCAAGACTTCTGACATTCACTGACAGGGTGGAGACCTAGGGCTTCTCTGTTTGACATATGACTCTGAACAACTCAGTCAAACTGCTTTCTAATCCAGCAGACTGCTTAGTGAAGAGTCTCCATAACAGGATGTTGATAGGCAAATCAAACACTAAGCAATTGAGAAAATCTCCCCTTTTCACATGACATCTTTAAAAAAAAAAACAGAAAAAAAAAGCCAAGAGGCAATGTTAGATTCTGACACCATAACTTTTGTAGAATTCCACCTATTTACTCAGGTGTTTGTTAGTTTATTATATACTTATGAGCTTATAGGGATTCATGAATCCATTATTATTGGTTCTTTGAAGCAGTGAGCATCATTTTTCACACCATTTTTGACATTAGTTCAAAATCACAACTGTGCATCTCTTTAGTTTAATTAATTATCAATATAAAGATCTAAAAATTTTCACAATTGTTTATGTTTTTGTTAATTTTTAACAACATTTTTACCATTAGGTATCAATTCCTGAGAACCCATGAAATTATCTCCTAAACATCTTTATAAGGAAACTACAAACAGTTGGGGTTTTTTTACACCACATTATGTATTTATTATGTCTTTCAAGACTTAGTGTTTCTTTTTCCTTTTTTATTCCCCAAGTAATTACTTTTTTATCTTAATGTCTTCTGTATTAGTTTTTTTTTTTAGAATTACGCCTTTAATTTGTCATATAAACAAATAGAAACAAATGTTCTAAACTAAAGCTTTCCTCATAGAAATAAGAGTATATGTCTTGCTGTAGCTAACTGTTCATCTTTCTGGATCGAATAAATAATTAAGCTTATGCATCCTTACAGACAGCAGCATTTAGGGCCATCTTTCACTGGACTATAGCACTGAATGCTGAAATCTATTCCCTTACATTAGATTTCTGTACACATGCAAATAAAAATTCTCTCCTCCACAAGGTCAGTTTCTTTATACGATTGCAGAAGCCAGTCTCTCACAGCATTACATAATAGGGAGGCGCTTTCTCAGATATTTCCAGCAGCATTTTTATAGCAGTTACCTTAATGGAGCACGTAAAAGTGTAATAGAACAACACTATATTCAGACACATCTCCAGACGAGTGATCAGGGTAAAGCCTTAAAAGGAAGGAAAGGCTGCTCAAGTATCCACAACTCACTTGTCTCTCTGAAGCCAGAAAAACGTTAATGAGCCTTCAATATACAGTTTCTTAATTCTTTCCTTTCAGGGGTATATCTGTTAACTAGGGAAAGTAAATGAATAAACATTTTTCCAATCTTTATTTGTACCTTGTCAAATATGACAGCTGGAAAGGATTTTGAAGTGTGGAATTTTTATTTGTTTGTCAATTTGTCTGGTTTAAATGAAAGTGCATGCATTTATGATGTTTTCAAAAATTTGTGCATTTCCAAGTTACTGTCACCTCATCAAAAGGGAGTATGAACAATGATCAAAAAGTGGCTTTTAAATAGGTTTTGTGAGAAAACATTTTTATTTTCATCAATAGCCTTATGCACAGTGTCAAAGACACCTGCAAGATAAAGATTTTCATTTAAGGACAGTGGACTTGCATAATTTAGTGAATCAAATCTAGTCACACTTTTTTATCAGTTCACAAATCACAGTGATGGAAAATAAGATCAAATATTTAAATAAAAATAATAACGAGAAAACCCTCACAATTTAGAAAAAATTTACAGTCTAAATACAACACAGAACAAAAGGGAAAGAAAACTGAGGGGTGTGTGATACCCCAGGGTGCTGTGCAACCCTTCAGAAGGAACTCGACAAGTTGAAGAAATGGACAGGGAAGAACTGTCTGAAATTCAACAAAGACAAATGCAGGATCCTGCCTCTGGGGAAGAATAACCCCATATGCCAGAAGAGGCTGTAGATGAGTCTGCAGAGAAGGACGTGGAGATCCTAGTGGACAACAAGCTGTCCATGATCCAGCACTGTATCTTTGTGGCTAAGTAGGCCAATTGTGTCCTGGGGTGCATTAGGAGGACCATGGCCAGCAGGCTGAGGGAGGAGATCTTGCTCCCTCTACTCAGCCCTGGTGAGGCCACATCTGGAGTACTGTGTCAGGTTCTGGACTCCTCATTATAAGAGAGGCATGTTGTTCCTGCAGAAGGTCCAGTGGAGGGTGAGCAAGGTGACGCATCTCTCTTATGAGGAAAGACTGAGAGAGTTGAGCTTGTTCTCTTATGAGGAAAGACTGAGAGAGTTGAGCTTGTTCAGTCTCAAAAAGAGACAACTGAGAATAGACCTGATCAATGTAGATAAGTATCTATAGGGACAGTGTCAAGGAGATGGATCCAGGCTCTTCTCTGTGATGCTGAGCAATGGGATATGAGGAAACAGGCAGAAACTGATCCACAGGAAGTTCCATCTGAATATGAAGAAGAATTTCTTTACTGTGGGAGTGATGGCACACTGAAACAGATTGCCCAGAGAGGTTCTGGATTTTCCCCCACTAGAGATATTCAAGGGCCATCTGTATAATACAAACCTGAGCAATGTGCTCTAGGATGGCCCTGCTTGAGCTGGGAGGTTGGACCAGATGGCCCTCTATGGTTCCTTCCAACATCACCCATGCTATGTTTCTGTGAAATAAAAAGACTCATAAGTTAAAATGTGGCATCAGATACACTCATGGTTTGTGACATTGGAATCTGTTTTATTTCAGCATGGAAATTCCACAGTCATATTAAAAATACTGGAAACAAAGACTATCAATGTCTTACTGGTTATGACATAAGATTATTCTTCAAATGAAAGCAAATATTGAGGTCTTAGCAAGCAAGCAAACCAAAATCAGTCATTGGCGTTTTTAATGCATATCAATCTGTAAACAATTCACCAGTAGTATAGAACATTAAAAAACAATTATATTGAATTATGGTACACATTCTTGAGATCATTTTGCCCATCGTTTTGCAGCCAAAAATTTTCAATAATGACTGCGTTACACAAATCATAAAATGGTCGGAAATTTTAACCACATGATTGTTATAAATTCAGTGTCATAGATCTAGTTTAGGTCTCTATAATAGAGTATCAGGATCTGCAATGACTGATACATTTGGAATCATGTTCCTCTGAATGTAAAATATAGTGTGAAAATTATCTTGAGTTTTTATGGGTAAATCTATTTTTCTAACATCTTCGTGTTTCTTCCATTTTTCCTCAGATTTAGAATAAGAATGATTGTTAGTCTAGGATTAACTAAAATATATTCCCTCTTGTGATTTCAATATTCTATGGACAATAATATCATGGTCATAAATGAGACTAGATATTGGGTGTAATTTCTCTGAGTCCTTCTATACCATGACAAATTTAAAATTACATAAATATCTTTTAGCTATCTAACAGCTGACATGTTTTATATGTACATCAGCTAAATTCAGATCATAATTCTAAATTCATTGAACTGAGTATTCAGTGTACTCAAATGAAACCATCCTCTTATTCATTTTTTCATTGCATAGCAGAACTCAGACTAAACCCAGTGCTAAAATAAATTCAAGCTGGTGAAATCTACATGGTACAGTGAACTGAGAATATACTACCTCTGATTCATATAGCAACAAAACTCCATTGGCATGGCATCCGTCTTGGGCTAGTTACACCTTCTGCTCGTGGCTAATTAACTGAGGCACAGTGTAACACTACCTTGGGCTTCGAAGTACAGACACAGTCCATGTCACAAGATCAGAGGCTGGGTCTCTCTATTGCATTGCATAGTGAAATGCAGATGTGTTCCAATATAGGACTATTGGAACTCCTATTCTATAGGAGTTTTATAAAGATATAATTAGATATAGATAATATATCTTCTATAAAGGGATAATTAGAGTATATACCATGTATGAAGAATTCCTTTTACAACCCATTAAAAACTCATGTGAAAGAAAAGTAGTTCTTTATTAAAATCTGTATAATCATAAATAACTTTCTTACAAACTGTATGGAAGTTAATATGAATTTTTATAACCCTTAAGAACCTTGGAAATGTGGGAAAGACATGTGGAAAAGAGAATATATAAAAGGAAAAATTATTTTCAGAAGGTAAAATGTTTTAACGATTAAGTCTTTATTCAATTTTTAGAAACAATTATTTCTTTCATTGAGATAACTTGCCATATTAAAAGATTTCAATTGAAAATCACCTTTTATAGAATTGTTTTGTTTTTCTAGTTTGATCCCTTTAATTAAATTGCACATTCCAGAATAAAATATGGACCATTTTTTCGATATTAATGATAGTTCCCTTAAAGTCTCTTAGGTCATTAAAATACGATTAGCTAAAGGTTTTTCCTAGGTGGAATGAATAATAAACATCCAATATACAAATCCATTTCTAAGTCTACAATGATTATCTTATTGGGATTCAGTTAATGAGAAGAAACCATCTCTGTTGGTTTAGTGACATGGACAAATATTTCAATTCCCAAAGATGCACAGCATGACAAACTCAAATCAAAACACCTGGATATCAAGTTAGCCACCTCCAACTGAAGGTTCTGAAAACTACTAAGAAGCACATAGGTATTCCTGCTGAGTATACAACCTAAAGTCTTATCTTCCTTAATTATTTTTATCAGATTACTTTAAATTAGCACTGTGCCATTGCTTATTAAAAAATTAATCTTGTTTCCATGGCAATAAATTTGTTTTACCAACTTGTAACAAATGAATATACTAAAACATTTTTTTTTTCCTATTTCATCTTAGATGTGAGCAGGAATCAGATAAATCTGTCCATGAAGCATGACCTGCAGTATTACAGAACTTTTGCTCCTTTTGGGGGTTAGCCATAGTTCCAGTTAGAAAGAAATGTTGTAATCATCATTCTTGATCTGTATGAGATTTTAAGAGATGTATTAGTATAGTTATATTCAATTAACACCATCAAGAAATGGAGTAATATTATATTACCTATTATCTAGGGAAATCATATATCTAGAAATGGTCTAAAACCATTTCACCTTCATGTAAATTAGACCAGAGCAACCCCTGCAACAACTTGGCTTATTTGATGGCAAATTCTTAGTTATTTGAGGTAAAATTCTAGTCCTGTCTTTCTATCAAATACTATAGGAACAACCCAACTGCAGATCCTCCTAATCCAACCCTTTTGGTACAGGAATTTGCAATGAAACATGATTTACAGGTCATCTGTGTGCCCCAAGAGCTCTAAAGGTACTCACAGCAGCCACAGAATGAGATCTTTGATCATCAAGGCTAAAATTCAGGCACCTTCAAACACTACTGTAGTGTCTGAATGTGCTGACCATGAAACATGGGGAAAGCAACTATTTCAGCTGGGCCTTCTATTTACTCTGTCTATAAACCACTTATGGATGGAATAACTGGATATGGACTGTAGTTCAAAAAAACAGTATACTGAATATTTTTATTATGTTCTTACTCTATATGTTAACAAATATATACTCCTCCAACTCCTCCTCTGCTTAGAACAGAATAGAGTATTTCAGTTGGAAGGGACCTACAATTATCATCTAGTCAAACTGCCTCACCACTTCAGAGCTGACCAAAAGCTAAAGTGTGTTGGACATTTTTCAAATGTCTTTTCAACACTGACAGGCCTGGAGCGTCAACCACCTCTCTAGAAGCCTATTGCAGTGTTTGACCATCCTCTGGTGAAGAAATGCTTCAAGGGAGGTATAAACCTCCCTTGGCACAACTTTGAACCATCTCCATATGTCCTGTCACAGGATGCCAGGGAGAAGAGCTCAGCACCTCCTTCTCCCCTTTGCCTCCTCAGCTAGCTGTAGAGAGCAATGAAGTCACTCCTCAGCCTACTTTCCTCCAAACTAGAAAAGCCCAATGTACTTAGCTGCTTCTCATTGGACATTCCTTCATGTCCTTTCATCAGCTTTGTTCCTCTTCTGGCCACACCGAAAGACTTTGACACTACAATATTAACATATCTACACACAGACAACAAACAAACAAGCAAACTCTTTGGAACATTCTGAAGTTCTCCATGCAGTGCAAGTAGAATTATCCTGATCAACTTTGTAAAGCCAGGATGATGGGGACCACCCCAGGACCTAGGCAAAATGTAACAAAGCCCCAAAATTTACTTCATAGTCTGGCAGCAAAATTAATTATACTATTCATTAAAATGACATGAACAACTATATATTCAGAAACAATCTTAAAAAAACCCACCTCTTTCCAGATTCACCCTTCTTTCTAAATTAATGACCCATTTGTGATAGGAGCCTGCCCAAGTGTCCAGATAGATAAACCATTGATAATCCTCTGGTCTGCCACAGGTATTCCTGATGAGAGTAATGTGGATAGATGGGACAAGTACAGTTCTATTTCAGTCAAAGACAACATTAAAGTAGACTATAAAGTCAGAGTAGATAGGGACAGTAGCTCCATGCAACTGACAAAGGAAAAAAAAAGTAAAAGAAGGAGTTTAAAATACATATCTGCAGATACTCTCAAGTAAATAAGGGAGGAATAAGGAACTTTTGCCTAAGATCAAGCATAGAAGGAAGTGTTCAAGAGAGGGAAGCAGCATAGGGTAACCCAGGAGAAAGCTGATATACTGCAGAAGTGTACAGGGCTGGGGTAAAGAATGCCAAAGCCCATGTTGAGCTGAATTGTGATAGAGAAAAGAACATATATGGATACACCAGCAGCAAAAGGAAGCTCAAACACAGGCCCATTGCTGAATAAAGCAGGGCACATGATGACAAAGGACATGGAAAAGGCTGGAGTTCTTAATGCCTTTTTTGCCTTCTTCACCTCAGCCAGTAACAGCAAGATTGACCTTCAGAAAAGCCAGGTGCCTGGGACCTATGGGAAAATCGAGAACAAGGAAGATTTAGCCATGTCCAATTAGGATAAATGTAAACAAACTGAACATAGGGCTGTAGGACCTGACGGAATGCACCTACTAGTGGTGGAGTGGCTGATGTCACTGTGAGGCCACTCTCAGTTGTGATGTATCTTGTCAATTTGGGTAAATAACTGGGGATGGGGAGAAAGAAAATGTGACTGACATCACCAAGAAGGGCAAAAAAGGAATCCAGGGAATCACTGTTTAGTAAGCCACACCTCTATCCCAGTAAAGGTGGTAAAGCAAGAAGCATGTCTGGAAATGGCTTCCAATACTAAGTACAGGAAAGTGATTTTGAGTAGTCAGTATGCTTAACCATCTGATAACCTTCTTAGATGACAGAACTGGATCAGTGGAACAGTGGATATGGTTTATCTTGATTTTAGCACCTTCAGGAAAATCTTCCATGACATTCTCATAGAGGAACTCCTTAAATACCTATCAGATAAATAGAGAGGAAGGAGGATCGATAGCTCTAAACTGCTGAACTCAAAGGGTTGTGATCAGTGGGATATATCTCACCTGGAGGCCAGTCACTAGTGGTCTACACTAGACATCAATATACCATCCACCATGGTTTAACCTCTTTGTAATGACAGAGATCATCAGAGAGAGGGTACCTGCAGTAAGTTTGTAGATGATAAAAAACCTGGGAAGAGTAGCTGATGCAACAGTTGGTTGTGCTGCCATTCAGAGTGGCCTTGGCAGGTTGGAGAAATGAGCTGACAGAAACCTCACTTAATTCAACAAAAAGAAGGGCAAAGTCCTGGTGGGTGAATTGCCAACACCTGGGGAGGAAAAACTTCACAAACCCCTACAGGCTGGAGCTGACAGGCTGGAAAGCAACTTGCAGGAAAGGATCTCAGTGTACTCATGGACACTGAGCTGAACACAAGCCAGTGATATGCCCTTGCAACAAAGACAGTCAACAGCATCCATCCTTTGCTGCATTAGCAGGAGTATTGCTAACAGATTGAGGGAGGGGAACCTTCCTCTCTGCTCAGCTCTTGGGAGACATATTGTAAGACCTCTGTCCAGCCCTGGGCCCCCAGTACAAAAGAGTCACAGATTTACTGGCGTCAGTGCAGCGAATGGCCAGCACAGATGATTAAGACACTCTTTTTTTTTTTTTTTTTTCATATGAGCAAAGGTTAAGAGAGCTGGGACTATTCAGCCTGAAAAAGAAAAGTATCAAGGGAATCTTACCAATGTGTACAAATATCTGATGGAAAGAATAAAGACAGCTAAGTCAGGCTCTTCTCAGTGGTGCCTAGGAGAATGTTACAGTTTGGCAACAGCCAAAACATCAGTGTGTTATCACCAATATTCATGTAATAAATTCTAAAACAAAAGCACTGTACCTGCTACTAAGAAGAAAAAATTAAAAAGCTGAAACAAACACAGGGAAGTAGGGTACAATTGAATTATAGGAAATTCCAGTTAAGACTTGGAAACAAAAATCAACTAAAACTTTTTTTTTTTTTTAAGTCTGAGGTGGTCAAACACAAAAAGGCAGATATGCAGACTTTTTCCTATTAAGATATGAAAAACCTGACAAGAAACAATCTTAAGTAATTGTAGTAACTGGATGACCTCTAGATGATCCTTCCAATTTCAATGACTGCTTTATGGAATTTATCTAACCACTTCATTAACACAGAGAGAGAACTATCTCACTGCAAGCCATCAGATGCTTAATTCCTTTTTTCTTTTCCCCACCTAAAATGGCATGCTTCTTAAACAATGCTTGGACTTTGAAATAACAGGTGTATTGTGTTTCTGTGGCCAGGTTTTGGTAGCAGGTGGGGTTAACAGGGGTGGCTTCTGTGAGAAGCTGCTGGAAGCTTCCCCCATGTCTAATAAAGACAGTACCAGCTGGCTCTAGGGTGGGACCTACCACTGGCCAAGGCCAAGGCAATCAGAAATTATAGTAATACCTCTACTTAATAACATATTTAAAAAAGAAAAAAAAAAAAAGTTATTTTGCAGATGAAAACTACAGCCAGAGAAGGGTGGAGTGAGAACATGTGAACAACTCTGCAGACACCAACGTCAGTGGAAAAGGAGGGGCAGGAGGTGCTCCAGGCGCAAGAGCTGAGGTTCTCCTGCAGCCCGTGGTGAAGACCATGGTGGAGCAGCTGTGCCCCTGCAGCCCATGGAGGACCACAGGGATGCAGAGAATCACCTTCAGCTCGTGGAGAAGACCCACATTGGAGCAGGTGGATGCTCAAAGTAGGCTATGACTGCATGAAGTCCTGTATTGGGGCAGGCTCCTGGTAGGGACCTGCTGACCAGTGGAGAGAGGAAAACCTGGAGCAGGTTTTCCTGGTAGGACTTGTGGCCCTGTGAGTGACTCACGCTGGTACAGCCTGTGTCTGAAGAACTGCACTCTGTGGAAAAGTAACCCATGTTGCAACAGTTTGTGAAGAACTGTTGCCCATGGGATGGACTCATGTTGGACCAGTTTGTGAAGGTCTTCCGTGGGAGGAACCCCACGCTGGAGCAGGGAAAGGACTCCTCTCCCTGAGCAGCTGCAGGAACAACCTATGATGAACTGACTGTAACTCCCACTCTCGATCTCTCTGTGCCACTGAGGGAGAGGAGCTAGAACTTGGAAAACAAGGGGGAGGGAGGTGTTTTAAGATTCATTTTATTTCTCATTGTCCTGCTTTGATTTTGTCAGTAATAAATTTAATTACTATCTCCATTTTGGGTCTGTTTTGCCTGTGACAATAATCAATGAGGGATCCCTCCTGGTCATTGTCTCATGAACACTTTGTTATATTTTCTCTCCTCTGCCCAGTTTCAGAGGAGAGTGGTAGAGGGACTTTGGTGAGTATTCAGCTAAGGTCAACTCACTACAACAGGATATTATAATGGCTACACATTTGAATATCTATTTTTAAGCAATTCTATAATGACCATCTTCTGTGGCAAACTTTTAGACAGTAGTTCAACTAAAAAAAAGTTATGAACAACAACGTTTTTTACTGATCCAGCTAACAGATATACAGTATATAAGGCAGATATTAGCAGAGTAAATTGAAATTAATCTCACATTTCTGCTGTATGCATTTTGAACAGCTACTGAGCTAGATAAAGATATAGTTGCTAATCATTATGTTACTCCAAGCTGAATCCTTCTACATGATCACACACACAGACAGAGCAATGTGATTTTAGTTTCACATAATTACATCCTGAAACAGTTCAAGAAATACCAACTACATACAGGTAACTAAATCTTCAACAGATTGCCATTGTAAGTGCATTTGGTTGGGGCAGGTGTTGTGGGCTTCAGAAAGCAGAAAGAAAACAGATCAACAGAGGCAGATACATATATATAGCACTCACAATATATGCACAAGAAATGCATATGTTCTCTAGCTCTTCAGATTGAAATATGAGGAATGAGAGTTCACCTACATACAAAATAACTCTTACAACTGATAATTACACTCATTAAAGTATAGCTGTTTTTGTCTTTCTTTTTATACCTTCTTATATCTTTAATAATTCTATTAACTGCAAAGAGCATCTAATTAAGTCCAGTGACATAACTTACCATTTTCAATGCTAAAAAGAAAGGCTAGTATGCAACAGCAACAGTATAGAAGCACTAAAGTTCTGATGTCATTATTTTGTATAGAAGGGCTGATTGCAAATTTTTTTTTTTTAATTTTAGCAGTACATGAGGAAGATACAATGAAACAATATTAAAAAAAAAAAAAAAAAACAAACAAAACCTTGGCCAGAATAATATAAAAAGCTTAGAGAAACACAGCTTCAAAGTGATACAACGTGATATGTAACAGAAAATACAACAACAAAATATGAAAGGCTTGCTTTTCTTCATTGTAAACAGTAATTATGGGCCAGACTCAGACACTTGTCTCTATTCCTGGTTACATTGAGTAGAATTTATTTGGAAAATTGTCTCATTGAAATAAGTATCTCCTTTATATTAGAATAAAATCTTATCAAATTAAGAATTTTAGTTAGTAGAAAAGAATATATTGATCCGTTTCTAAAGAAATTCTATGTCCTATTTTCATCTTACTATGAAAATATCTACCCTAAAGCCCATATCCTTTGACCATTTAACAAAAGGGCTGCAGTACTTTTTATTGATAAAATATGATAATATTTTTTACATCAAGCTATCCTCATGTACTAGTTTTATTTTTCTCAGTAGCTGTTTGAAATACCAAGCAGAAAAATGGAAATGATATGTACTTACAATTGAGTCTTGACACCAAAGCATGACAAAAACAAGTAACAAGAGAACTTTGGTAGCTGGGCTCTGCAGGCTTTTATGTTCACGTTACCCAATTGTAATTCAAGCCTTGGTTAACACAGAAATGAGTCACCTGCACTGGCTTCTCTTTATGGAAAGGACTGCAATTTGACTTGTCTTCAGCTGTACAATAAAATTTGATCCAATTTCTATGAAAGTTTTTATAGAATCAGATAGCAAATAACAGGCAATAAATGTTCTGCTCAAATTTTTTACATAGGACACTGTATGTCAAATCAAAGGATGGCAGGAGATAGAAATGGTGTAAGAAATTGTGTGCTTAGTGAAGCTGATGTAGTTTGCCGCTGATTTTCCTAGGGTTAGGATTTCTTTCTCAGACAGGAAGCAGAAGAACAGAATGGCACAGTGATTTATACAGTGTTGGAGTGGTAAATGAAGAAATATGAAAACAGTACTCAGGATTACCAAAGAAATCTAAATTTAAAAAAAAATGGTGGCTAACACAAACTAGTGTGAAAAGAAAGGCAGATAACGCTTATGATTTTAATCAAAAACCTATCTAAAAATGGTTAAGACAGCAGTAGGAAGCAAATACAGAAGATCCATTATCACGGTTGAAGCATAACAGTGAACCTCGGTTTCTTTCCTGTAAATGCTGTTGTTGAGCCTAGGCAATTAACTCAAGAATGAGAAAAATGCTGTCTTTTTCTTACTGACGACTTAGTAAAATGGATTTCTTTAAAGAAACGCCTCACATTAACAGTAGTCTCTAACAATGTCCAACTGAGTTGGACAACAATAAGTCCATGAAAAATAATTGTGTGTGTGTGTAAGCTTCTGGCTTCATAAAACATATATATACCACTGGTCTTATTCACATGACTTATCATTTAAACACTTACAAAATATACATTTAAAATAAGTATAAAGGAAAACATTATAGAAACCTGTCAAAAGCTGTGTTTAAACTGTGCTGCTTAACATGGAAGAACTCTTGCAACAGAAATAAGAGGTAGGCAAAGAGTAATTTCATCTCCTCCTGTGAAAAATAGTGATATCCCCATAAACAGAAACACATGAGTGATAACATAGGTAACACTCCCTGCTCCCAAAAAACCCACCAAAACCCTAAACAAAATCAATGACAGTGCCAACATATCCCTGATAGGAGGAAGAAGTCTGAAACTGCAAGAAATAAGTAACAAAACTGAAGAGGATGAGCTATATATTAGAAACTGGTAATGACAGACTTGCTCAGAACAAACAACATAAAACCTGACTGCCAATGCACCTGCAAGTGTGAAGTATGACTTTCTAACAGATTGCTAAAATATCTTCCTTAAATAATCTTTACAAGTCTGCAGAGCATATTCTCCTCAGTTTACAGTCTCTGCTGCATCCTAATTTTCTCTTGCTGCTTCTTAGATGTTTTTCCATCTACTTAAACCTTACTTTTCAAGAAAAGAGATGTAAAAACTTATACAATTTTTTTAACAATTAATCTAAACAGAAAAATGACACAGTTGGCCACTAAGATACTAACATCAAAGATTTAAAAGCAAGGAATCAGTTATGGTTTTTCTCCCTCAGCATTATTATCCAGACCAAACAGAAACTGGGGAGTTGGAAGTCCTTGCACTTTGGACACTTGACTGAATGCAAGGAGAAGGGACAGGTCATAAAGTCCCCAAAATAGCTAGATAGTGGGTTGCAAAATTCTTTGTCAGTTGAATCAAATAAATTTGCCAGTGCATGTCAAATTGTTTAACAGATTAAACCCATCAACAAATCTGGTCAGCCTGACATTGTTTGTACACAAGTCGTGGTCTAATAGGAACAAAAATTGTTTCTTGTTTACAACATTACTGCAGCATGCCAGATTAATCCAAGCTTCCATTTCTGTATCTGTAATTTTGCAAGAAAACTTCTGGGTAGAAAGGTATTTATGTGCCTGATTTGCAAGCTCCTGTAACACATATATAAGCCTTTCTGTCTACAGCAGTATCAGCAAAATTTATGCAGGTATCTACCACACAGATTTAGGAGTCTGTCTGCACATAAAGCACAGTGTAATCAATGCCTAGCATACATTTAGACAACATATTGGTCATACAGATAAGTGGTAAAAAGTACACTCCTTCAGAAAGTTTGATCAATGAATGTCAACATTTAAAGCAGCAATATTGCAGAATATTAATTCAGCTACAGATTTTGTATTATTATTAAAAAAATGTATCGTGATTATTATTATTAAACATTTATACAACCTATTAACTTTGTATGATCCTTTAAAGAGATTGTAGAATGACAAAGTCCTTTGGTGAAAGATTTTGAAATCCAAATTAGGCAAAAAGAAGTAAAAATATGCATGGAACAGACAAAAAAAAAAAAAGATAAGAAAGAGAGGGATTTAGAAAAAAAATTAATACAATCTGTATATATTTTATGGGCAGAAAGCTATTAATATATGTAGCTGCACAAAATATGAGGTAAGGCATGAGAGATGGCACGGGGCGGGGCGGAGTGGGAGGGTGGCGGGGAGGAAATCATGACTGTAACTATCAGGAAGAAGTGGATTCATAACCAAAAAGGGTCTGTTTAAGAACGCTATTTTCAGAGGTGAGTAGCACAAATATGATGAGTAAAAGATGTACTCTGAAGACACAAATCAGTCAGAGCAACCACAAAAATCAAGACTGCCTGAAAAATTCACACAAAAAAATTAAAAGCAATTAAAGCACTGAGAATTTTCAATGCCTCTTCAACTGCTACAAGAAGCTGTTGTTAGAAGGATGATTTCTTTTTCCCCCATAGACATTATCCTAAATTTACCCTTTCTTAAAGGAGGAAACTGCACCATGTATATCATTTGATATTTCAGAGACATTTCATTCAAAAAACACCATCTCAAACACTGTCTGCATCACATAGATTGCTTTTTGCTGACTTCATTTTCAGTGGAAAAGTTCTGTTCTTGCCTTATGCTTAACATTTTCCCCAGGCATCTGACTTGAGACAGATGTTTGAGAAAAGATACAGGACTGAAAGAACCTCCAGCTGGAATTACAGTCTTTCCTATGTCAAGTCTAGAAAGAAAAAATGAGAGCAGATATCCAGTACAATTATTCAAAGGGGATATTTTGGGCAAAAATTTTTGTTGCTTTCATTCTTCAGAAGAATATAGGAGACATTAGAGGTATTTCCCTACCCTGCTGCACTGAGGTAAGTTACTCAGAAATCATGTGTTACAAAGAGGAAAAAGGATTTGAGTGAGCAACTTTTGTAGAGAGTAAAGGCCTTGGAAATCTCCTGACTTTTGGCTAGAGCAAATTTTTGGAGCTCTGTCTGGTTTACCACAAATATGATCGTAAATTATCTACCAAGATTGTCCATAATGAGAACATAACCCAGTGAGGAGTCTTTGGAATAGTCCTGGAAGAGGACCAGAAATGCACACAAGTACACAAGTACAGGTTTGATGCAATAAATTTTCTAAAACTTTTCTTTATGTAAGGTAAAGTGCAATTTCAGATATCCTTTAGAATTCTGCACACTTCTTAAAGGTCACTGAATCATGTGCTTGCTTTCATTTTCAGCTGTCCTTCACTTATGTTTATACTGGTTCAGCCTGCCACCCCTCCCAATACATATTCATTCGAAGACAAAAACATTATGTCCTGTACCAGATACCATCAAAAGGATAATGAAGAGCTTAATTTAAACAAATGCAGGAGGTTTCAAGGATCACAGTGAACCTGCTGACTAACCGTGTCAGTGGAAAAGCCTTTCTCAAGCGTAAATAGATAAGGACAACTCCATTGCACTGTGCAGCACATTAAGCTGAGGTGTCTAGCTGAAATTATATACCTCCATAAAGAAAAAAGGTATTAAGATACCATTCTGAATCCCACTCTGGGTAATAGTGATAGTGGAAAAAGAGAAAGGCTGTTACAACGAGCACATCTAATGAACTAATCAAGAAAGGAAAAAGAGCAATATATATGTGTTTTTTTCTGGTACATGGCAAGAAGGACAAGCTTATTTCTGTTCTGTCAGAATGGAAGAAGTATAGCTGGTGGATTTAAGGTACCAGAGAAAGAGTAAAGTAAAATTTATCAGTTATCCTTTCAAAAGATTGGCTATCTTTTCAACAGAGGTAAGAAATATAGATTCCCAAAATATATAATTTCCCAAAATTGGACCTCAAGCAAATAGCTTGTCTATGCTGTCTCTTAAATTACAGTGTTCTGTACATACGAGGGCTTATACATACAACTATGCACCAAACTGAAGACTTCTAAACTTTTGCCTTTAAAATGTTCTACTTGACATTGAGTTTGCATTAAGTCCGTATATGATGTTCAAATACTAGAAATCAGTGATTTCTAGGTGGATTTCTCAAATTAAGGACTTGCCCTCATCCCTCACTAAGTTGAAGAAATCCTGTTATACAAGGTCTTCTGAAACATACTTGTCATTCCATCTAACTAAGCATGAAAAGGCTGATCAATTAGGTCATGGGACAAGTGCATTTGTACTTAATTGCCCTGCAGAATACTAGATAATTAGAGTAACTTAGTCATCAGCTTTATTAGTTCTTTGAGGAAGTGCTTTATAGCCTAAGGTATGCATACTACATTTTGACATGCAGCAAAAAGGTGGTTGGTTTGTTGTTGTTTGGGTTTTTTAATTTTAAAAGTGAAAATAATTAATATGGAAAGAATTAAAAAAATGTACATTACAGTAAACCAGCTGGATTTTTCTCCTACCAATAACTCAAAAGTCACAGTTCATTTGTTCCTTCCTGAAGATATATTTATTAGTGCTATGTGTAGGTGGAATATTATGTCAAGAAGTCTATAGATGCAGAGAAGATAGAATAACTTCTTACAAATGAATATACTTTTGATATATTTTTAGCATGTTACATACTCCTAATTACAAAGAAGAGATCTTAAAACTACTTGTGAGATAGGCTGTGCTAGAATATTAATTAGGAGCTCAAGAAAATAGTTTAAACACTATATTACATCACCTAGTTACATTAAACACTATAAAAATATTTTAATAAGGAAGATTTAGAATTTTCCTTTAATAAGTTCTTTGCAGTTACAAAAAATTAAAAAATGGTGGATGTGCATAAAACAGGGGAAAATATGAATACCATACAGTGGGCAACTCTCATAGGCCAGAATAGTGTAGGCACATAACACAAAGTTGTATCCTACTAATAGGAATTATAATCCCCTAACACCAACAAGGACATAGAGCTTAATCCTGATTGACCTTCTGTTGGGGTTTGGGGGGGTGATGGGTATTGGGGGGGGGAGGTTCTTGGGTAAAAAGGGGGATGGGAGAGTGTTTGAAGAGTGTTTTAAAAGGTGTTTACTTGTTCTATGTCTGTGTAAAACCACGTTTTTCCCCTTAAGAAAGAAAGCCGCAGTCCGGGAAATCTGCGGAGCTTTCTTCCCCGCCTCGTTCTCTGCGTGCCTGGACAGGGCTCTCCACCTCCTGCCCTCTGGAGCCGAGGCAGCCCCTGTTCCAATCTCTCTCTCAGGGGAGGCGAGGGTTTCCCCCAGCCGTCTCCCCACGGTTTCCCCAGGTCAGGAGAGCAGCTGCAGTCGACTGGTGTGGAGCCCCCATCCTCACTCACCGTGAATCGGTGCCGGGGGAGAGACTGGACCAGCGATTGGTGGCGGCACGGGCACCCTCCTGGGGTCGGGGGGCACTTTTCACTTCTTTTGTATTTTTGCAGAGACTTCGAGGGCCAGGAGTGATGCCATCAGAGAGAGAGAGAGGCGGGTCCCTTTTTCCTTCCACTGCTTTTCTCGGCCAGCCACCTGGCCTTTAAGAAGCAGCTTGGGTTTTTTGTTGGTTTTTTTTGACTTGTGTGACAACTGACAGGTTCTCATATTTGTGTATTTTGTTTAAGTCTGGGGGTTCCCATAAGGTTGTTTTNTTGTCGGGTGTATTTTTTGTGTTAAGTCTGGGGTTCCCATTGGTTGTTCCTTCCCCCTGGTTGAGTCTCAGACGAATAAACTGTTACCTGCTGTTCAAATTCTGTTTAGTCTTTTCGTCATTGTTGGGCATGCCCCTAGTGAAAAACAGTGGTTAAAACCACCACACCTTCTGTAAAGAAGAATCTAATTCCCAGATTCCTGCCTTTTCTGTCTAGTGCCTAACCAGCACTTCTCCAAAATCATTCATAAAATGTGAAGAATTTTAATACATGTTTATGGGTCTTTTTTAATGCAGATAATATGATTTGCTCATAATACACACAGAGGTGATCTAAATTCAAATTTCTAAATGTAGCCTTTCAGTTATATAACCTTCACAGCATGTAATTTGGGGGGGGGGGGGGGGGGGGGAGAATAAAAGAGTTTTTTCTNGAGGGAGGGGAGAATAAAAGAGTCTTTTCATTTACAAGTGGCAGTGTATTACTAGTAAGTCAATAATCTGTAGCAGCCACAAGCATAAGAATCTATTAGACAGTAAATTTATTTCAAAGTATGCATGATGTATAAATAAGTCAAATGAAAAACAATCCTGAATATTTACACTTTGCTACAGTATACACCCTGGGTGGAACATGTATTTCACAGTATTTAAATGTACTTCCTTCTATGAGGTGTGTATATCTCACTGTTCTTTACACATGTATCTTAAAATCCCTAAACATACAGATAAAAAGTAATTTCTTATATCCAACAATGTTGTGTGACTCTTTTAAGCTTTCTAGAACCCATAGATTTTAATATATATTTCCCCATGCCCTGACAAATGCCATAAAGACTTTGGCTGCCACCAGTAGTGTCTAGACAACACTCCTGCTGCCCATGGCCCCTGAGCCTCATGCTGGCTTTTATGGTAGAAACCATGGTGGGCAGCTGGAGCTCTTGTGAAATTTCTTCCATCAGCTCTTGCAGAAAATTGACACACCTTCATATGGGAAATACCTTGTTTTTACCCAGATTCTTAAATAATTGGTAACGTAAAAATGACTAACATAAAATGCAACACGCATTCCTCTATAAAATCTACATCAAATCAGAGATATAAAAGTGTATAAAGAATACAAATGAAGAAATGAAAGCAGAGCTATACCTAAACTGCTTACACATGAGCTAACTCAAAGGCTCCCTTCTGTTCCTCATTCAGCTACCTTGATGTCTCCCGTTTCTCTTCCTTTCTTCTGAAGAAGTAGTGAAGTGTTTCAAGCTTTTTATCAGCTATAGCTACTACAAAAAGAAAAGCTCAGAAAGCTCACACACAGAAAGAAAAATCATTTCCTGGAGCATTCCTACTAGAGGATACCTCCAGTAATACTGATTTCATCCAGCCTCAGGGTGAAGAATGTTAATTCTTAATGCAAATGTTCCCTTCAAGATTATTTTTCTTTGAGACTGTACTTGCAGACTTCATCTTTCATCCAAAAGTTATTTCAGTCTTGTGCTTAATCAAGGAGAGCCCAGTCAATCCTTTAGTTAAACAAAGACAGATTCCTATCCTTAGGAAGAGGTGTTTTCTGAGAACTGAAGTACAAGAAAATGTCACTACACATTCTTTCACTTCCAGGAAGCCTAGAGCAGAGGATGTTAAGAGGTAAAGGGGCCTATTTATGACAATAAGCCAAAGCAAGAAAGTTAAATGGAAAGGGTCAATAAGCAAGCCTAAAACACAGTCATTTTTCATGTGTTGTGTTATGTTTGAGGGGCACATTTTTTTCAAAAGAGAATATGAAAGTTCTGTGTTTACAGTAATAAACAGTTGTAATGCCTGTCTAAATATATCTGGAATAAATGTAACAGCAATCTTTGTTAATATTTCCAGTGTAGTAATACAAACCTTAGAGAAATAAAAAGACATTTTGGAAAAAGAGAATTTCTTACTTTAACATTAAATTTTTTCTTGTCAAGTAAGAGATATAGTGCTGGGCAGTATGGTGCTTTAGACTTGTGAGCGGAACAGAGCTGACAACAGCATTTTAGCTGTTTCTAAACAGTGCTTGGACAGCATCAAGGCCTTCTGTTTCTCACTCTGTGGCATCCTAAGTAGGTTGAGGGTGAGCAAGAATCTGGAGAGATTACTGCTGGAACAGTGTGACTAAAGAGATGTGCATCACACTGTGTATCACCACGCTCAACAGTAACTGAGCAGGTTGTTCTAAAGGTGCCGTTGTTCAGGGAATAGCTGGACATCTGTATGCTCATGACAAGTTGCTGCATTAGCATCACTTGGGGTTTGGTTTTGGGTTTTTTTCCTCTCCATTTTTTTTTTTTTTGCCCTTCTACATCCTCTCTTCATTTATTAAACTGCTAAATCATAAGCTTTTCTTGTTGCTCTTCAAATTCTATCCCTCACCCTGCAGTGGGGTGGCTGGTGTTTAGTTGCTGGCTGAGGTCAACCCATCACACCAGCAAAGCTGCTAAAGTTGACTAGAATGGCTAGTACAGTGAATAAAATGAGAAAATAGAAAGAAAATCATAGTGAAGCACATCATGCAAGAGAAGTGATGTGAGGCAGCAGCAGAGAGAGCCGTGGGGGTGAGAGGTGGAACGTTGCGTAAAGCATGGCTAAAGGGATGAGAGGTAGAGCAGTGAATAGTGCAGAACAGCAAGAAGTGAGGCTGCCAGCATGAGAAGCAACAAAATCAGAACCAGGATAGATTAATACACCAACTCAGCTTAAATGCAACCTTACCCCTCTGTCAATAAACCAAAAACCTTGAACAACAAGTGACAATTATTACAGGAGAGAAAAGGCAACTTTGTGACCTAGCAGCTGCTTCTTCTGAAGAAAACATAAGAAAATATTACTGGTCTAGTTATGCATTAAGTACTGTGTTTAGTTACCAGTTTTGAGCTTCTTTTTCTATTTGATAAAAATGTGTTTGTTAGCCATTTGATTTCTATTTCATAGCTACTTGATATACTTTACAGCATATTGAATTTTTCACTGCAACTTACATCCTCTATCAATCTCTGTATCATAAAATATGCAGGACTCAAACACTTAAATAAAATACTTCTATGTAGTTCTTTAATGATGATCAGATACCAAAGTTAATTTTCTTATTTTTTTTTTCCTGATCTCCAGCCTCTTTCATTTTGGTGTACCAGGAAAGTGGTCTTTCTAGAAAAAGTTAGGAAAATTTTCCCCCTTCCCTGTCATATTGCTGAGTTGCAACATTCAGTCACACTTGAATGCAACAACTTATGTATACCACACATAAGTGCATTTCGCATTCTGACTTCATTTGTGGTGGGTTTTATACCGATGGCATATCCACCTAATATAAAGAAACTATATTTTCTTATAAAATGATAAAATTAAGAAATGCCACAGTACCGCAAAAAGAATCATTGCTATTCTTAGCTTAAGGAAACACAATAAAACATAAAAAATTGGAAAACATGAGGAAAAGATATCTGATAACTTTCTTCTTGATTTGTTGCAAGACACCCAGACTTGGAGGGTTTGGTATGGTAACATTTAAGAATTGCATGAAATGTATCTATTTATGTGGGTCACTACAGAAAGTCATGCTATCTGAAATGACTGTAACATCTAAAATGCAATAAAGTATTCACTTCTGATCCAAACTTTAGTGGCACCTTAATATAAAAGTTCAAATTAATAGTTTTGTATCTAGGAAAAACATACACCGCCCAGAATTAAACAGCGTCCTTAGGAGCTGATAAGAATATTTTATATAAGCTCCTCAGGAAAAAAAACACAAAACGAAACAAAAAAAACACAACAAAAAACCCCCCAAAAACCTCTCTGTGTAACTTATTTGACCACAAAATCATACAGCTCAAGCTTTGTTCACAGTTTAGGAAAAAAAAGCGAAAAAAATTAACAGAAATTTGTATTTAATTGCCTTAACAATCTGGTGCCCAAGGAAATGGCTTACTTTGCTTGTGCCAATCCTGCAAACTGTGATATACTTATGCAAAAAGCAAAACATCTTTGTATATATCTAGCAAAGCTTTTCCAGAAGACCTACATCTGTCAAGACCATATGACAGTTAGGTGGAAAATCCTATTTAGAATGCTGAGTGTAATTCTGTCACACATGTTAATCTTTCTCAAATTTTCATTGACATAAATGAATTAAAGAAACTTGGCTTGATTAACCACACCAAAGGCTAAGAGGCAATGGAAGCATTCCTTACAAATAAATCAGGATGCAAATACTGGGTGAAAGGAGATAATTCAGCTAAACAAAGAGGCTGGCAAAAGAACAAGTTTTGAATAAATCAAGCTGGTGGCTAGAAGAAAGCTCCACATCATTTCCAGTGTGAAAGTCTTTTTAACAGGCACAGTGGGACACAAGCCAACTAGTGCTGACAAGCCTGGTCATTTAGTGAATTACAGGAGGACATGACTCCCTACGCAATGTGTCTGTGCACTTGACAGGACAAGTCCGTCTTGTTCCCTAGTCATACAGGATGTATTAAATCTTTCTCTGAGAATGTACAGGTTTTCTCTTGTCTAGTGTACTGGTTTTGGCTGAGATGGAGCTAATTTTCTTTACAGCACCTGCTACGGTGCTACTCTTTGGATTTGTTTTGAGAACGCAGGGATGTTTCAGCCATTCCTGAGCAGTGCTTACACAGCACCAAGGTCTTTTCTGCTTTGGACAATATTCTGCCAGTGAGTAGCCAGAGTGACAAGAAATTGGGAGAAAACACAGCTGAGACAGCTGATTCCAAGTAACCAAAGGCTGATATTCCGTACATAAGGCATCTTGTTCACATAAAGGTGGGGGAAGAAGAAGGGTGGGATGTTTGGAGTAATGGCAGTTATCTTTCCAAGTCAGTGTTGTACAAGATGGGGCCCTGCTTGCCTGGAGGTGGCCAAACACCTGCATGCTCAGAGGAAGCTGTGGATTAATTCGTTATTTTGCTCTGATTGGCCAGTGACTGAAACTTTATTGTATATTTCTAGGTACTGTACTATAGGGCTGGCTTGGAAAATAAAGGGAAAGAATACAAAAAACCCCACAACAAGGAAACAGTTAAGCATACCTCCCACAAAACAGTCCATAATGCTTTAGCTTCCACCACCATCTTAATAAAACTATAGAGATATAGTATTAAAACAATATGTCAGTGTCTTGCCACTACACAGGTTCTCATTCCACTCAATTAAAACTCTTATTTGTTTTGTGTAGAATGGTGCCCCAGACTACTTTTGCCATCAAGGAAATGACCAGAAAGCTGTAGGAAATCCATCAACAGACTCTCATTGATCAAGAGAAACTTCCAGAGTCACAAAAAGTTTAATAAGTAGCAGCTTCCACCAACTCCCCACTTGGATATCTTGGCAGGGAAAGCACCCACAAAGGGCCAAGGTATTCTTTCCTGTTGTAGCTATTTTAGCTGTGTGAATTTACATATCTACTGAATAAAAGACCATCCCCCAGTGCTTCAGGTAAAATCCATCTAGGTATTCTCCTTCCAACCTGCAGCTGTTACTCTAGCTGACCTATCATATGTGGGCTACATAATATGATAAAAAAGGTTTTAATTCATGGTAACAACAGAAAGGGCAAACATAATTTTTCATTGATATTACAAACCCTCGACAGAAATTAATAGCCTATTCTATCTATTTGCAGTGTTTTAGTCTACCTCTTTAGAGCACAACTTGAAAAATGGTTCTGTTTATTTTATCTTATCACTTTAGCCTGGTATTACTTTTTGCTCATAACCATTCAGACATTTTTGGCATTAAACATATGCTATTCTGGAAAAGATTCTAATCTATTAAATAAGTTTTAGTCTTATCTAAAAAGGCATTTTTCTTGCATACTGCTATCTGCAGATAGTATGATGAAAGATAAAAAAAAACAACTTCAGCGTCTCTCTGTTCTCAACAAGAGGCTTCCACTTCAGTAGTCTTAACAGTTACAAGAAAGGATGCCAGAGACCTGGCATAAAGGGGTTCAGACTAAATTGCCAATTTTCTATAAATGATTTTAGGTAATTATATTTTAAGGTTACATAAGAATAGTGATATATGAGCAGCTGAACAGTAAATTACAGTTTAAACTAGTTTTTTGGAAGAGGGAAACTCTTCCTTTTGAAGAGAAGGAGAAAAAAGTGAAAGAAAAAAGCCTAGGGATATTGTGACCATCTTCAGCAGCAGGCAGCCCCAATACTTCTAGCAATTAAGCTTGTCAAAATCCCTTCTTACAAACTCCTGCTGCTCTAGCAAGAGCAGGTACCAGCAGGCAGCTGTGTTCCCAGAGACTGTGAACATAAACTCAGCAGAAGACAACTTGGTAGTTCTTTGTGAGAGATGATGAAAGCCAGACAGACATACTCCCTAATAAACTTCTTCTGTGAACTAACAGCTGCAGGGAGCTTAAGCTTTTCTGGTTTTATTTGCATAACGACCAGTATAAGTTGTCATGTCACAAGAGGAAATGGACTTTCCTGCCTGAAGCCACCAAACTCTGCATCAATCACCCCATCACTTAACAGCACAGCCTGCTTAAAATCATCACTCCTTCAGGAAAGAAATGCTTTGTAAGGAGCATGGGAAAATTTGGCAGTAAAAGCAGAGGGATTTATTAAAGGTTAGAAAGAGATTTTCTAAGGTGTGAATCAAGTTGGTGTGGTTCTTTAGTAACTAGATATCAAAACATTAAAAGTCTATCTAAGCAATATTTATCCAGCAACATATTTATCCCAATGCACAACCAGCTTAAAACAGGCATTGCCAACTCAATTAAGAATATGGGCACAGAAACGTTTGTATCCAGTATATTAGAATCATAAAATTATTTAAAGGTCATTTAGTCCAACCCCCCCTGTCATAGGCAGGGACTCCTTCCACTAGGCCAGATCGTTCAGGCCCCGTTGAATCTGGCCCTCAACTCTTCCACGGGTGATTCATCTACAACAACCATGGGAAATCTGGTCCAGCGCCTTGCCATCCTCACAGGGTATCAAATCTAGTATCAAACCTAAACCTACTCTCTTTCTATTTAAAGCTGTTCCCTCCTGTCCTATCACTATGTATCCTTATAAGAAATCCCTCTCCAGCTTTCTTGTAGGCCCCTTTAGGTACTGGAAGGCTGCTGTAACATTTCATGAGAGTCTTCTCTTCTGCAGGCTGAACAACTCCAAGTCTCTCAGCCTGTCTTCATAGGAGAGGTGGTCCATCCCTCTGGTCATTTCTTTGGCCCTCCTCTGGACTCAGTTCAACAGGTTCATATCCTTCCCATGTCTGGGGCCCCAGAGCTGGACACAGTACTCCAGGTAGAGTCTCACTAGACCGGAGTAGGGGACCAGAATCATCTGACTTGGCCACACTTCTTTTGATGCAACTCAGGATATAGTTGACTTTCTGAACTGAAAGGTATTAACCTAGACCATGAACTATTTCCCAAAACCTGCCAGTAACCATAGTCTGAACTCAGTACAAATACGAGGTAGTGCTGTTTGTTTGGTTGATTTTTAACTTTCTTTTGTTTTGTTTGGGTGTTTGCTTTGTCTTGGGTTTTTGTTAGTCGGTTTTGTTTGTTTTTTACATTTGAATTGTGACCATCTGTATTCGCCAAGAAGATAGAACACACTTACATAATTCAGCCCTACATGTACTAAGATGTAGCCTAAGTATTCTTCCCATTCAGAGACCAAAATTCACTGCTTCATTCAGTGCAGAGGAGGAAGCAAGTTTTGTGCATGGGCCACAGTTGCTGCAAAACCCTTCCTTTTCACACTTTTTCTTTTTTTTTTTTTTTTTTCCCCCCCTAAAATTAAGCCCTTAGGGCCCTAATATACTTTATTCTTATTCACTAGCTAAAGTCAAATTTCCTTGCCAATTTTATTCTTTGCAATCAGAAATATATCATGGCAAATTCACTGTTTCAGTATAGTCCTCTGTCTACAGAACTCTATAGTCAAATGTGATAGATTTCCATTTGTCATGGTAATGCCACTGACATTTATTACTTCATGGCAATAATGACATGAATCATCACATGATTCTAAAAGAGGATGCAAAACAGGAAGATATTATATGAAGATATTATATGTTACATGGGTAACAATACATCCAAAGTATTGATAAGGAAAATTATTTTCAAATATTAATTTACAGAATTAACCCCCCTCACCACCATTTTAATTTAATTATAATTATGAATTCTTTTAGGGGAGTGTTAATAGGTTTGTTACTGTGGAAATACGATGCTTCAGTTAGATCTTCAAACACTGGGAGAAGTAGTATTGTAGGTATATATTGCAGTAGCATTGTGCCAAAATGAGAATTTAAGCTGTGTTCAAGGCTTATCTTTGTTTTGTTACAGTTTGGGGTTTTTGTTGGTTTTTTTTTGGTTGGTTGGTTGGTTGTTTTTTTTGTTTTGTTTTGTTTTTGGGGTTTTTTTGTTTGGGTTGGGGTTTTTTTCACAGTAATAAAGGAGTATTCAGAAATCATCCTCAGACAGGTGTATCCCTAGTGCTATACTCTGGTCAGATAAGTTTCTCCTTGGTATTTCACCTTTAGTGGGTGATGAAACTGTCAACCAGACCCTAGGAGATGGTACAGAGGTTTCAGGCCCATTCTCAGAGGTAGGGAAAAGAGGACATAGACAAGACAGAAGACCCACTAGGTCCAGGTTCACAAGGTGAAACTGTCACCAAGCTTTTAGTGTTTCAGAAAAAAATATAATGATGCCTAGATCCTGATCTGAATCTTAAAGAGTATCACAATTATAAATTTTCAAGAAGAGGTGAATTCAGGAAGCTTTGCACTTTTTGTACCCAAAAGGGCTCATTTTACTGCAATTTGCAGAGGAATGTCCTCACTAAACTATAGCCACAAATTCTTCTGGTTGAGACAACAGTCACAGCACACAAGCTTGTCACGTTGCAGGTGTCTGCTGACAGAGAGGGAAAAGTGCCTGAAGTTTTCAAGACTTTTTTCTGCCCATTATGTTCTTTCTGCTCTGTATATACTGGTTCCAAAGTGGATTATCCCCCCTCACCCTTCCATTCCTCAGGCTCCTTTAATTCTGTTTTCTGCATTAGAATTTGACAGAAAGAAATAAAGTAGATGCAGTATAGTGTATTCTCAAATCACGCATCATAGATACTTCCCTCATAATCATCCTCCCTCTTCATGTGACATTATCCAACATAATATTTGATAAAGGTATCAGTTTAATATGTTTCAGTTTAATCTGTTTCAGTAATATGATTTTCAACATACTAAGTGTGAATGAAATAATTTTGTTTTCAGAGGTGTGAAGGATGCATTGCTTTTTTTCTTTTAAAAGTATCATCCTCAAGTGATATGGTTCTACTAGCCTTGGGGTGCAGGAGTGTTAATTGTTCTCTCTGTCAGTGGGATCAACTGTGCCTAATATTCCTATTTGGTGTGGAGAAATCACAGAAAATCTCATTTTATTTCTCATTAATCATGTTAGTGAAAGCTAGTGAATAGTTACCTAATATATGCCTGGGGCTCCTTGACAAGATGGAGTCTATACACCTACACATGTATACCTACAGAAGTGTAGCATAAACAGATCAGGTAGTAATGAAGTGCTGCAACTTAGAGGGTCCTTTAGACAATAGGGAAGGCATAAAGCAGAGTTTGAATATAATGAAAAAAATGCACAAACTTTCAGAACAACTTGGGTGATACTGCATTTCAAACGAAGAGATTGTGCATCTACAGACTTTAAGCTAAGTGCTGTGTTTCATGTGCATAGCCAAACAATTGTGACTTTTGAGTCACAAAATATTTTTGCAGTTTCAATTTTTTCCAAAACTTTATTGAAGCCTTGGAATATGCATGCATCTCCACATTTCCAGCATCCTCTAAGAGTGCTGACTGTGTGATTCATACCAAGGGTATACACTTTAAGTGAAGTGAGGATGAGCTATTTCAGAGCCCTAAAAATTTATTAATATTTTCAGGGATGCTTGGCAAGCATTACTAAATTCAATGATGCTGTTTAAATTCTAGAAATTTAAAAGACCCATATCCTCACATTCGCATCCATTTCTGTGGTACGCAGCTTCCTTCCAAGAGAAAGGACAACATTTTTCACCATAGAAATCTGACATTGGGGCTTCTTTGAAATTACTGACTTGCTGAATACTTATAATATGCTTAAGCATTTTACTGGACATATGCAGACAATTGTGTTAAGTGTATTAAGTTTACTCCAAAAGTATAAGACTTATTTTGATACATCTGTGATTAACAGTCTTAAATAGAATGTAGTAATACTCAGATGTGCCCTACACGTTGCCACATATAAAGAAGGTATTCCCCAACACAAACTATTTATAAAATTGTCTCTGACTATATCATTGCTTTCGGTTCATGACAGGATTGAATGATTTACTTTGGTTTCCTTGGGGAAGGGAGAGTTTTATTGAAAACAGTGCTCTTCTGTCAGGAACATATTCACATTCCTTTATTACTGCATACAGAAAAGAAGCCTCTTATAGTCTCACTTATAATAAACAGAACACAGATCACTACAAATACAAAATGTGTTGCACATGACTTGATCTCCAATCCTCCAAACTCCTACTCGTGAAAATAATTCAATAATTTTGAAAATGTTACTGGTCCACAGTAATGCATTCAATCAACAAAAATATATCAAACTGTCAGCTCCTGAGAGGGCAGACCTGGACCAGCTCTGGGACAGCCACAGAATGTCAGGTCCCTAGAAGACAGTCCTGGACTGCTTATTCTGAGACAGAAGACATTTAAGATAATCTTGCGTTAGTTTAAGGGTTAGGGTTCTATAAGAAAGCTTTATTTATGGCAGCAGTGATTTAAACCTTAAACCTTATGACAGGCTGAATGGTCCACAACAGAAATGATTTAAACTTTTAAGGAGAGGAAGAGAGGAAGAAGGAAAGATAGGAAATTAGAGATAGAGGAAAAAATCTGGATCGTCAGGCTTTCAGAGATGTCTCTGGTCCATTTCCTTCAGACAGTGGGTGTACACCCAACCTTCTGACTTGTGCTATTTATAGTCTAGTCCTTGGGCATGCACAATTTGTTATTCTCAGACTTTTCAGAAAGGGACTGGGGGGAGGCTTGTAGTTTCAATACTACTCCCCCCATCAGAGATATAAATACAATGCTGTCTCGAACTGTTTTTTTGGAGATAGTTACTCAAGCTAAGGAAGTTGGTCCCAGAAAAGTGCTATCCTGCCTCCACGAGTCCCTCTTTTCTAACCACACCATATCTCATTGGCATGGTAACATTCCTTTTCTCTTCTGCTAAGTGTTGGAGACATTTACTCTTTCAGGTTTTCTATCTCTCACAAAGACATTCCCAAATTGTCTGCAGGGAGCGAAATCTCCAAAGCAGTTAAGAGCATAATTCCCCGAAGTAAGTGTAACTACCAGGTTTCATGTCATTTTCCTGTCTCCACTCCTGAACCACTTTTAGCTTTAAGTTACTAACAAAAAGACTTGAATGCCAGTAGCAACTTGGCTGGTAACAGACCTTCATCACTCATTTTTCCAATTTGAGATTTATCTGATTTATTTAGCATTAAGTAACTGAAACTTTCACCATAAAAGATATGACAAAGTACAGCTGTTATGAACTTTCATTATAGCACTCCATATTATATTTTGGGGACAATAAAAAGAGCTTTTTAAAATATAGCAGAAGGCAGTCCAGAAATAAGAATGGTCACCTCACAAACAGGGACATAGACAAGTCAGAGATGTTTAAAGCTTTCTTCACATCAGTCTTCAACACTGGTGATGGACTATGGGGATTCCAGAGCCCTGAAATGAAGGAATTTGACTCTGAGAAAAATAAACTCCCACTCAATACTGAACCTGTGCAGGAGCTGCTGCTCCAGATGGATCCCTGTAAGTCTGAGGGACCAGATGAGTGTCATGACAGGGTACTCAGAGCTGGCTGATGACATTGCTCAGCCTCTCTCAATAATTTTTCAGTGGTCTTGGGAATCTGGAAGCTGGCTAATGTCCCAATTTTCAAGAAGGTCAAGGGGGATGACACTAGAAACTACAGGCTTGTCAAAAAGGAGACATTTGCACAGTGATACTCTTTCCATAGTTTCTTGATCATCAAAAAAGTAGGCTAACCAGTATTCACTGTCACAGAAGAATCAGAAACTACCATCACTTATCCTAAGTTTCAGCATCTTCCCCTCAGAGCCCCCAAAACAATACCACCCCCAAAAATGACAACAAAACAAGCCCCCACGTCCAATCCAAAAAAAGAAACAGAAATAATGTATTAAATTTCAAGACTATTATCTAATTTAACCACTTTTAAATTTTTGGAGTTTATTTTATGTACTGGAAAGCAGTGGATGAAAGGACATAAAATAGAGCTCAGATTCTTTTTTTAATGCTTTCTTCCACCTAAGTGACATTCAGCGTGATTTGTTTAAAAGTTTATGAAAAGACTATCCTTTCCTCCACTGTTTCATTGTTTGTTCATTTGTTTTACTCCTTATTTGTTTGCTTGGATTTTTATTTTCTTTCTTTTCTGAAAAGGATATTTCTCACATCAGTCTTCAACACTGGTGCAAGAAGTGTCCTTTTTTCAGCTTCAGCAGTGTGGAGAGCACTGTAAAGTATATAGTGACAGCACTTCAGGTTGCTCTGACTCTGAGATAATATGTAAATTTAGAAATTGTATGTGCTACCACAGTGACATTAGAATGTAGAAATGTCCACAAAAGTTTGCCAGCTTTTACTGTAAACTGATAATTACATGGACACATATTTGATATCCTTGCATAATTGCAAGGTTTAGAGTGTATGAGCATTTTTTGTCATTATGCTAACTTTATCACATTCTGAAACAGTGTTATTTTCCTTATCACATGCTCTCCATTTATCAAGTAATGGATAGAGGATCCAGTTTAAGGCACAAATGGGGAAGATAAGAAAATATTTATCAAAAATCATTAAACATACTTTTTCATTCAGAATGCTTAATATAGTTTGAAAATAGGTACAAAACCTAATCTTAGGAATTTGCAATGAGTAGGAAAGTGACTCTTGCCCTGTCCTCAGCACTGGTGAGGCCTTGAGTACTGTGTCCAATTCTGGGCTCCTTGATTCAGGAAGGATATCGAGGTGCTGGAGAGTGTGGTAAGAAGACATAGCCACAAGCTGCACCAGGGGAGGCTTATGTTGTGCATTAGGAAGAATTTCTTCACAGAACGGGTGATTAGACATTGGAATGGACTGCCCAGTGAAGTGATGGAATTACCATCCCTGAAAGAGTTTAAGGAGAAACTGAATGTAATGCCATGGTGTAGTTGACATGGTTAGGGTTATGATCTCAGAGGTCTTTTCCAACCTAATTAGTTCTGGGATTCTGTGATTCAAAAGATAATTACTACATCTACTAACCTCTCTGTCACCATAGTTTGTAAGGTATTCTGTATAGGATCTTACATTGTCTTGATTTTCTTGGTCTACTAATAGAAAAAAATGAACCTAAAAAAGATACAGTTTTCCTTTAGCTTAGCAAGTTGTCAACTAAGTTGATGTCAACTTTTACCCAGACAGTGACTTTGGAACACATCAGCTTCCATCTTCTACCCTTCCTTACACATAAACTTCTCACACTCCAGAAGCAACTTCATTATTTCTATAGGGAGAGGAAGCACACCAACAGTACAGACTGAAACTAAAAATTCCAGGAGCCCACTCTATAAAGCCTTTAGAAGACTATTCAAGATGCACTTGGGAACTGAGAGAGTACACATGGCCAAGGGAGGTTTTTTATGATTTGTAACAGGTGACACCAGCAGGCAAGTCTGGGAATGTGAAGGGCTTTTTGGAGAGTTGTTTCCTTGATTGTTTCGGTGTTTTTTTGAGGGATGTGTGTGCTGGGCATTTTTTTATTTTTTTTAAACCTACTGCATCAACTCACAACATCAGATTAGAAAAAACCCTGAACAATCTATATTAAAGAAGAAAATCATGTAACACTGCTAATAAAAAAAAAAAAAAAAGGTTTGTTTTATAAAGTATCCCAAGTATAACTATCTACCCCTATGCTAAGTATTAAAAAGTATCAAACTCAAACAAGAAGTTATTACGAAAGAATCTTGGAGTGTGACAGGGAATTCTTTTTCCAAAAGGCTTGTTGCTGAACTAGAGCAAAATTGTAATGAAAAGAATAACTGAAGCACTGAAGAACATGTTTTATAGTCTTTCAGGAGCTCAATCTATTTAACATGTCAGAACAATTAAAAAGATAATTTGTTTACAAGTGGGAAATACCTCCAAGGGAACAGAAGCTTGTTTGCAGAGAGTTAGTACAAAAGAACTATATTAAGACCCAACAGCTGAAAACTGAAGTTAGACAAGCCCATTTTATCAACAATGCAAAGCAGATATTTTGATATTGAAAAGGATCAGGGATACTTCAACACTAGCTAATGAATTTTCTGGCACAGAGAATCAGTAGATAACTTTTAATAACAACAAGACTTTTGAGTCCTCTCTTTAGTAAATCCTCAAACACAAAGAGCAAGCCCAGGTAAACATATATCTGTCACTGTAATCTGTAACTATACTGTTCTCTAGTTTTGTACTTCGCAATAATGACATCTGGAGAACCATCTCACTGAACATTTGGGAATAGCATAGCTTTTATGCATTGTTTGGTTAATAACAGGTTACATAGCACTATGTGAACAACACAACTCAGTCAGTACTGCCCTCCTTCTCTCATCATGCAGGGATACACTATCTTAGTGCCCTCCTCCTTTGTGATCCTTCCTTTGGTAGCATGAGCACAAGGAGCAACACTCTTCCTTTTTGGACAGTGACTTTAACAGAGTGCCAGGAGAAAGATGATGCTCCCCTTTTTTTTCTCTCACAGAAGCATAACATAAGATTCAGATTTTTAAATAAAATTGCTCATTTGCATTGGGTTTACCTGACATGGTGCCAGCAGCCACACCAGAAGGTCTGCGGGGGCAGCCCCTGTGTGGCATGGCTGGGACTGACCTGTACTGAACACAGCCAATGGTTCCAGTGACACTCCACAGGGCACAGCTGAGCCGCTCAGCCACAGGGGGAGTGCCTCACCCCAGAATGGAATTATGGATAGAAAGAGCTAAGGCAGTATGTAGCAATGACCATAAAATAAAAGATAGCTCCTACTGGTATGCAATGCAGTATGAAAAAGTGAGATAAGTGAACTTATCCCTAAAATATGGATATTTAATCATTCCTTGCTGAGTTGCCTTCAGTTAGCAATCCCAATCATTAGAATGGTTGTAAGGATGTTTACCAACTATGAGAGCAAGCCTGACCTGCAAAGTCTCGATCATATTCTTTCTGTAGCTTTCTTCAGCTTTCTGCAGTGCCCTTACAGTAGGTTTGCCAGACTAAAGGAACAAAAAATTTTGACATATATTTTAATTTTCTTGTTCTATGCAGCTAATAGCTCTTGTCGCACGCCAAAGCAATGGGAGATACACAACAGCAAAAAACCTACAAAGGTTTTGCAACACCAAGGGGATAAATGCACTGCTGAACTCACAAGATTTGTCTCACCTGGTCTGAGATGTGCTTAGATACAATAATGAAAAGTTTGATATTCACATGAAATTACTGAAAAGAACTATAAAAGAGACTCTAAAGACACAAAGTATTAAATATGTTGTTACATAACAGTGATGCAAATTTAACACATTCAGTGAGTTTGGGAGCTCATCATAAACAAACTGTGCTAACGTAATATTTAGAAAATTGCCTTCACAGATTATTAAGCGAAGGGGGAGAATATAAAATACAGGGAAAAGATAGGCAGAACCATTTCAGGTGAAGGTAGACCCAGCTCCTCTCTAACTAGCCCCACCAAAATGTGGCTCCCCAGCTCTAGCACAGATTCCACCGTCTGTTTCTGATAAATACGCAGCTTGGAATCCCAACCATTCCAGGGATGTATTTAAAAGTAGAAAGATGAAATTTTTGTATGGAATCCTAGAGAATCCCAACTGGCTGATTTGCATAAGTGACAATTCATACCTATATATAAATAGTCTCCCTTGATAAGGTCTTTCAGTGCTTTTTAGGCAATGTAAATGAAAAAATTAAACAGTTTAAATTAAAACATTCTCTTCCTTGTACTTTTCAGAAAACATCTCATATAATCAGAAGAATATCCCAAGGAGGAACTTATCACCTATTCCTTGAAATGTCTATGTAAGGAAAGAGAAAGTTAATCCCTTCATAATTAACATTTCATTTGGGTCAGTGAATCTAAGCAACTTGATTTTCCCTTTCTCTTGTATATGCCATGGTGTTTCTTCACAGCAACACTTTACTGCAAAATTTGATAATTAGATACATTCACCTTCAGATAACCTAGACCAAATACAGAATATCTGTTACTAATTTTGCAATGTATTTAGCCCCTGCAGTTGGTGGAAGTAATGGGACTAATATTGATTTCAAACTTCTCACACAGGTTGTTTCAAGAAAACATCACAAGCATATAAATTAACCTCTTGCTTCCAAGCTTTCTTTTTTAACTTCTTTCTTCCCCCCCCAGCAAGTTTACTAATCAAGTCCTACTGACATCACTGGAACTTCACTAGGAGAATGAACATGCAAGGGGAGGAACAACACTTAGGGAAAAACATGTGTGACTAAACAAGACAGGTCTGCAGAAAGGCAGAAGTTGATACTGGGGAGCAGCAGATGAAAGGATGAAGAAAATGGACCTAGATATTACATAATTATTATTTTAAAAACCCAAAATAAATACAGAAATCCCAATAATGGAATAATCAACAGGTCCAAATAATGGAATAATCAGCCTTTGAAGTGAAATATTCTTTCACAAATCATGACAGATCCCCTTGAACTAAGATGATTTACAACACAGAACAAACAAACAAACAAACAAAACAAACCCAATACTCTGGAAAGCAAAACAGTCATACAATTTAAAAATAAAACATAAGTTGACTAGAAATGCAAGACATCTGTGTTTCTAGTTCTGTCTTCTTTACATAGCCTCAAGGAGAACTTCACTCTTCAGAAACTATGACTGAAAACGAAAAACATAAACCCCGAAACTCTAGCAAATTATTTTTAAAGAGGCAGATTCTGAATTTACTACAAGTTTTTCCTCTCCTTCATTTTATGATAGGAAGATTACTTCTTAAGTAAAAGATAAATCAACACTTAGATATACTTTGGAGACTCCTTAAGTCAGTAACTGGAATGAAAGTTTCACACACATTGAAGGATTAAATAAGACAAAACTAAATTCTACTCTAAATATGTTGTCTATATGGAATTTTACTTTTAGTTAGTCTGCAAAAGCATCTCATGTTTGCTATGTCATTAAAATCCAAGAGTATAGTAAGAGTAATGAGAATTCTTAACTTTTCTATGAAAAATATTTAAGCATCTGATTAGTAACTGAGGGAAAAAAACCTAAACAAACAGACAAATTTGATGAAAAGGTTTTAAGACCATCCTGAGGAGGGAGAAACGCATTTGTATGGAATAAATTTCAGTCAATGACTTTTCACAGAAGTAGAATTTGTGAGTGCAACTTCATGGTGTGTCCAAAGTGTACTTCTGCAGATTTTTTTTTTTCATCTAACAGCATCTGCTTCCACCCCTGTTTGAGTAATTGAGAGCCAAAAAAACTTCAACTATGTGAAAAATAATTACATCCAGTTCTAATTCATAGATTTCAAGCATTCATCTTCTGTCTTCTTCCCCTTAAAAGAAGGCTGCTTAAAAGAACATGGAAAAACCACTTATGGATCTGAAAAGTATATTCTTTTTACTTGTACACTATTGAATAGCTTCTTATTTCTGTTCTGTCTCCAAACTCTGTTCCATATAAAAGATAATGCATGTGAGTTAATTCAGTCTTTGCTTCTGTTCAAGGGAACTCACTCCCTGCCCCTCTGTTACATGAAAAGGGGACATTTACTCAAACCGTTATTGTTTGACTAATCTGTCAGAGCCCCAGGAAAGCTGAGACCCTTGTGCCAAAACAGTCTGTCAGTGTCCCGTTATGGGTAGCCTTCACTGAACAGTTCACAGGATTAGAGGGTAGTTTGACTACATTGTTCAGGGTCACACTCCAAACAGAGACCCACTCCTGGGTCTCCACACCTTTACCCACTGCCAGTGACTGTCAGCACCACATTAACAGTTACCAGAACAGTATTAATGAAACTGTGACAAGTTAAGGTTCAAGAATTGTCAGTAATTGTATCTGATTGCAAAAATGTATTCAAAGCAATATATTAATTCAAAGCAATATACTAACAAGTGTCTGAGAGACTATTTTGGATTTTCAACTGTTAGAATTTTATACGCTATTCCTAAAAAGTGTACTAGTATTGACGTTAGGAAATTAAATAATATCCTGGTTGTTATTACTCATTTCACACATCATTTAATAGCAATATATATTCCAAAAAGACAAATTATGTTACATTTTTAATAAAAACTGTTAGTTTAAGAGGAAAAATCCTAATTATTTGCCAAGGATGGAATTATGAAAACAAGTAAATTTCCATTATAGATGTGTAATAAAGGATCAGAAAGGACTACCTTCCTTCCTCCCCACTCCTATCCCCAAAATGACAAACGGTAATGTTTTTTTTCATAACCTCAGAAAAATAATTGTTTCAAGTACAATATTAAGGAGTTAAGCCCATTAGCACAAATTTAGAGGTAAATATCAATTTTCTGCTATTTCTAAATCAAATTAAAAAAAAAAAAGAAAAGAAAAGAAAAAGAAAAATCTGGAAGAAGGATTTGGCATAGTACGAATCTATATTTCCCTTGAGTTTCCAATATCAAAAATACAATATTTTTCTGTGTGGTTTCAAGGATGCATTCTCTTCAGCCCCAGGGTAACCTCTATTCTGCACTGAAGGAGAAAAAGATTTATCCTATTTCCACTCCATCATGTTCTCCACTAGCAAAAGCACAGACTTGATTATCCCTCAGTATCATTTTCTTCTTTGAAATTGAAAAAGAAGAACACAATAAAAAGAAGACAACTGTGATATATTAATTGAAGAAAGGTGGAAAATTGGTATTTAGGGAGAAGAAAACAGCTATGAGCAAAACCAACACAGCCATAATGAGCTAGACATTAAAAAAAAAACATAACTGAAATTTGAACAGATAGATATTGACATAGTAAAACATATATGGTGGGCTTTCACATTCACAGTCTGACAACGCAAGCTGTATTGACAGCATCATTATCTTTTTTCCCTCCATCAGTATAGTCCAGATTGGCAATGTTAAGTAACATCAGAAAGTAGTAATTGCACAAAAGTTGGCATCCTTACACTTGGGAACGCACCAGCTGTAATCGAGGGAAGCATATTTAAAAAACATAAAACTGACAGATGCAAACCCACCTAGAAAAAAGTCAGTATGTCTCTTTAGCTCACTCCCTGAGAAATTAAAGTTTTGTGTTTTGGTCATATATCTCCATTTATTTTTCCTTTATATGGATTGAATTTTTTTTTCAAAAGAAAAAAAAAACAACACTTGTGTAAAATCAATAAATCAATTTCACAAAATTCAAAAGCGTGCAATTTTCTTGTATGAAATCCAAACTTTTTTCTGTTTGAAAATAACCATCAAGGCACTCTGTGATAGTTCTAGTTTGCATGCACTGTGTTATATGATGAGATCTTTACAGTTACTTTCAAGTCTGCTCATACATAAAAAGCTGTTGTGTGGTACAGGATTTCTACAAGGTACTCTTACAAGAATGGCCAGACAGACATGATGGAGAAGAAAGGTGTTTCCTTTCTTTACAGAAAAGTTTTATGATGAATATAAAATGATTCTTTTCATGAAAATACTGCTTACAGCTTAATAAAAAAAGAAAATAACACAACCAAAATCAAATCAGCATCACCGGGGGATAAAAAAAATAAATTCAAACAAAAAACTCCCAAAGAACTACAACAAAAAGAAGTAGCTCAGATTTTCTCCTACTGGTAGTAATGGGCACCATGAACTCCAGCTGGTGGAGTACTGGGTTCATTAGTAAGTTGAAACAATTTTGAAAACATGTACTTTATAAGTGACCTCTGTATCCAGACTGGTTATTTAAAGTTGATAGGCTTATCTAGAGTTTCTAAAGAACAATATCATCAGATGTGTGAAGCCTTCCTATCCATTCTCTCTCTGATGATTAAAAGAAAAAAGTTTTCCTGCCCTTATATCTGCAGATTATAAGTTTTTCTTTCATGAGAGCATTACAGAAAGCCATTTATCTATATGCCCCCTAGGGAAACCCAGCTAGCCACAAATGGTGGTTTAAAGGATTACATGATAGTAGTTGCTATAGGCTATTTAATAGCTATAAAACTCACTATGAGATCTGATTTTCAGAGTGTTTTTATTTAAAGGCACAAAAATTTTACCTCTTTTGAAAACACTGCATTATTGAGCAATATGAAACAGCTTCTGCAAGCACTGGCTAGCTTTTTTCACTATCTCTAAGACTTTGTGACATGTTGAATTAATGGTGAAAAACTATCATCAAAAGTGATTAAAAGGGGAAAGGGAAATGGTAAAGGGGAAAGGAGAAAGAGGAAGGGGACAGGGAAATGGGAAAAGGGAAATGAAAAAAGGGAAATGGAAAATGGAAAATGGAAAGAGGAAGGGGAAAGGGAAAGAATTTGCTTTTTCTGTGTTAAATTAATTGCATGTGATCATATATCTGTAATACATGTAGAGAAATCTAATCAAGAGATTTGTGAAAAAATATCAATTTGATCTCCACTGTGTGGATTTTATAAAAACGAGCCATTGAAAGTATTTGTCTATTAAGGCCTGAAATGGTTATGTTAGCACATTGTATATTCTTAGAAATATTTCTTTTTGACCCTTTCTTTATGCAATGTTACCCAGAAGACAGAAGCAAGTATAAATACTGTTTCTTATCCTAAGCAAAGAAGATTATCTATATTGATATTTGAAAACTCAAATTCTAGGGAATTCTAGGGACTTACTCTTCTTAAGGGCTTCTCTTGGGGTTCTTTTGTTAATATCCTAAAACATGAGCCCATTTAGAGGCCAATTAAATTAATCCCCTTCCCTCTCTATAACTTTATTACCTTTCTCTATTGTCAATCACTTCTATAAAAAAATGTGTTCTTGGATTCAGCAATGACAAGTTTGAAAACAAGGGCATACTTAGTATTTTGAAACACATTCAGCCACTGTCATTGTAGAATGGCAATGGTACAGACTGCAATTTAAGTAGGTAAATTGCAAGGATCAGAAAAAAGCTTAATGGGAAGAAAAAGAAAGAAGGATTCATATGTAAAGGAAAATCCATATACTATTACAGGATGGGAAGAACCACTTAAGAAATGCAACTCATCTGCATTTAAAGAATAAATTTTAATGGTTTTGTTTTTTATATATTAAACCCAACATAAAATCTAATCTTTTCACCTCAGTGTAAATAGAGTTTTTGCTTTCGTACTTTGTTTATGTAATAAATATTACATTATGATGTTATATGCTATAACATATACAAGGCATATGTAAGCTATGTGCAATATGTTATGAAACATTTAATTCCTTACCTTGTGAATTTTGCAGACTAGGTGAAAATTACAATTAATGATGGACATGTCTTTTTTTTCTTTCCCTTAATTTCCATTATTTTTTTTTCCTTTTTTCACTCAGTCTGAGGATGTCAAATTCTCAGATAGATTGGGACAAGTGGCAAAAAAACATTGATTTTTTTCTCTTAAATCCTGAAAATGCATGAATATAAGGTTTTTTACTAGCCTTGTTTTTGTCCAAAAACAAGAATGTGAAATTTTACACACCACTTACTGACTAATGACTTCAAAGAAATTATCTGTATATCACCCTCAGAAGAGATATATATGGAGTACCCTGACTTACACCACATATTTCTTAAATGCAGTTTTACTTAGATAAAAAATATTTTTTATGAGTAACTTTTTTTACCTGAAGCTGTAGTAAGTTTTAGTTACTGTATAAATCTTCAAGTCAATTAGATTTGCAAATCTATGTACTTAACTTCAGTTCTTATTCTGAATATAGTACAGTCAGGAGTTGGGAGAAAATTTAAAATCTATTTTAGACTTTAATTGTCTTCCCTTCTAATGTTAAGTTGAATCCCATTTCATTCTGTGAAGATCTTTCCCATTTTTAAGTCATTTACAAATAACCCATAGATATAATCCTTAAAATTAAATCTTCTAGCTGAACATCATTGCTGCTTAGGGAGAAGACAGCCTGCCTGTCCAAATGTAAGGAGGGTTGTGAAGATAAGCCTCTGCCTAGAGTCATTCACACACACACATCAGGAGCAAGCTTCTGTTCCAAGCACAGAAGTCTATCAGTAATATTTCTATTACCAAACATGCCACTTTCAAAGTGGATCAAAAATCATCTGCAGCTTTGTGAGAATGTTTAATGCCTGCATTGTCAACTGAAAACCTATATTTTATTAAACTTCTCTTTGCCGGGACTCAACAGGAGCAGGGCAGTAAGTTTCTCCTTCAGATTTTTTTTAACAGTAAACAGTTAGAATTTAAAGCTTTTACCTTTACGATTAACAACGCTGTGCTCCCAACATTCTCACCATCTCGACAGCTCTAGTTTTCAGTGTTATTTTCTCATAGGATAATATATGTGATATTTTCTTTCATGATAGCAAAGCTCATTTTTCCTTTATTACCGGGATGTCTTTCAAGCAACTTTTACTAATGTAATTTTTCCATTGCACATGTACTATTTCTTCCTTCCTTTCTGCTCACATTTCTTCATACAGACAATTCCGAATTCTGATAGAAGATATTCCTCATATAGGCTGGAATGTTTGTATTCACTTTAATATCCTATTCCACGGTAAGTGAAAACATTTAATTGGACAATTACTGACCCCACTCATCATTATGAGAAGATAGCCCTTTTACCTTATCCTTCTCACTAGGGATGTTTGCTAAGATCTCCATTGTTCTTTTCCGTTAATACGTGCAATTTCATTTTACTGTATTTGTGCTGATGACATAAAACTGAATGGGAGGCTGATACACCAGAAGGTTGTACTGCCATCCAGAAGGACCTGGTTAGGCTGGAGAAGTGGGCTGACGGGAATCACATGAAGCTGACAGGACCCATATGAAGTTCAACAAAGGAAAGTGTGGAGTCTTGTTGCTGGGAAGGAAAAAACCCATGCACAAGTGTAATGCTAGGGGATGCCCAGCTAGAAAGAAGCTTGGCAGAAAAGTCTCAGTGGACACCCAAGTTGAACAAGAGTCTGTTATATTCTCTTGTGGTAAAGAACGCTGATGGTGTCATGAGCTACATAAATAGAAGTGTTGCCAGAAGACTGAGGGAGAGGAATATTCCCCTCTACCCAGCACTGATGAAGCCATGCCTGGAGTAAAGGAGGGACCACTATGCAAAGGGCCATGAAGGTGGTGCACTGAAACACTTCATGTGTGAGGAGAGGCTGAGAGACCTGGGACTTTCCGGCCTGCAGAAGAGAGGTCGCTGGAGAGATCTTTTCAATGTATGCAAATAACTGAATTGAGGGCACAAAGAGAACAGAATCAGGCTATCTTCAGTGGTGCCAAGGGACAGGATATGAGGCAATGGAATAAAACGAAATACTGGAGGATACTTCTGATTACCAGGAGACACCTTATTATGGTGAGGATGAGTGAACACTGGCCCAGGTTTCTCAGGCTGGTTGTAGAGCCTCCATCCTTGGATGTTGACCAGACTGTCCTTCAAAAGATGCCTGGACATGATGCTTTAGCAGGAAGGGGTTGGAAGAAATGACCTCCAGAGCTCCTTTCCAAACTCAACTATTCTGCAATTTCATTTGAAGACACGAGATCAATGAATTATTCTGTCTAGCTTTTTAGACCAAATATATTATTCCTAAATAATTTAGCATTATAAGTAATTATTTATTATCAGTGATTAGAAAGTATCAGCTTATTAAAAAGTGTCACCAGTGTCAATAAATTAGCCTATCAGCATTATCGTACTTAATTCTGCTCCAAATAGCTATCAGCTCTCACTAGATACTACCTTGAACTTTCTCCACTACTATAAATGAAAAAATATGAATGGTAATAACATCACTTATTAAGCTCTTCATAACCTTTGGTTGCATATGGCAATAAAATAGATTCTTAAAGACATATTTACTTGGGTTTCTGTAGTGTAAAGATGGACAGTTCATCTACATGGAAGTGTCTTTATTCGGTCGTGTATCTAACTGCTGCATTTGTTCTTTGAATAGTTTTGAACGTCATCAGGTTTTAAATTAGTTAAGCAAGAATATATTTCCACTACTTTTACTCTTACAAGTGTTTTTCACCCAAACTATATTTCTTACCTATTAACAACTTTACTGTATGCTTATTTGACCTCAGACATACTGGTTTTCAGCTATATGTATGAAGTAGCATCCATTCTGTCCTTTAGCTTAACCCAGAAGCTGTCTTCAGAAACAAAAGAGTTGTGGTGAATGTCCTAGTACTGTCTGAATAATCCTTTCCAAAAGCAAGAATTTTTCTCCCAGTTGACTCAGGATTAGTTAATCCCAGAGCACCACTGCACAAAGCAGCAGGGCTTTGCTCTCCTGGGCACACACGTACATTGGTTGAGAGACGGCAATACACAGAAGGCCTTACTGTGGGAATACTTATACCCAGGTTAGACTAACTGGAACACTCTGATCCCACTATTAATTAGCTCAGTTAAGTTTGCACTGGAGATGTTCCCTGTATAGATGCTCACATCATCAATGCCTTCCAATCAATTTTTATATTTCCTCTGAGTCTAATGGGTATTTAAGGTCCAGTGGTCATAAAACTAATTCTGACTGCTGAGAATGAAACATTACGGAACATGAATATATGAATGGAATTGTATTAGGGAACAGATGTTGAATGGAAAAAATTAGCTTTTCACCTCTGGTTACCAAAAAAAGAATACATGAACAGAGCAAGTAGAAAATTTACTACAAAGAATGGAGAGGCCAGGAAGCACTTGCCTAGAGTATTCAAAATAATAACATAGGCAATATGTAATAAGATATGGAAAGAATATTCTAATGAAGCTGCTACTAGAAAATATCTTTTACCTACATAGCCTTCTAGGGCTGAATCCCTCTTGCTGTTTTTTGAGTCATATGAGATGATTTAAAAGGGAAAACAATAACACTGAAGTTATTCATTCAGTCACGTATCGCAGTTTCTCTCTCTCTCTTCCATTTAAAAAAAAAAAAAAAGAAAAAGGAAACTAGCTTAGTGGTATAATCCATATGGATACTGCTTTTTCTTTCGGAGGCATTCTATTTTGCTCTATAGTTCGGTCTCCATCTATTACATCAGTTAGCATTTACCTACAGAACACTGTGTCGTTTTGTGATACCTGAAAGCCAGGTACCCACCAAAGCTGCTCTATCACTTACCTTCTCAGCTAGACAGGCAAGAAAAAATATAATTAAAAGCTTTTGGTTCGAGATAAGGACAGGGAGAGATCACTCAAAAAATATTGTAGTGGGTAAAACAGACTTAACTTGGGGAAATTAGTTTATTACCAAACAAATAACAGCACATTAATGATAAATCAACCCAAATATTTAAAACACCTTCTGGCCACAGTTCCATCCTTACCACACTTAACTTCAGTCCTGAATTCTCTACCTTCTCTCCCTGCTATGATACAGGGGAACAGAGAATGGGGACTGAAGTCAGTTCATCACACATTGTCTTGGCCTCTTCTTACTACTCAGGTGTTGGACTCCTTACACTCCTACACTGCTCCAGCATGGGGTCTCTCCCATGGGAGACAGTTCTACTTGAACTTCTCCAATGTGAGTGCTCCAGTGTGGACTCCTTTTTCCATAGGACCACAGATCCTGCCAGGAGTCTACTCTAACATGGGCTTCCCATAGGGTCACAGCCTACTTTGATCATATCAGCCTGCTACAGTGTGGGGTCCTCCCCGTGCTGCAGTTGGATATCTGCTCAACCATGGACCTCCATGAGCTGCAGAGAGACAGTTTACCTCACTGAGAGCTGCTGGGACATCTCTGCTCTGGGATTTCTTCCTTCTCCTTCTTCACTGACCTTGAGGTCTGCAGGGCTGTTCTTCTCACTCTTCTCTCCCAACTGTTGATGTGCAGCATGTTTTTTTTTTCCCTTTTGAATTACTTTATCCCAGAGGTGTTACCACTGTCACTGATGGGCTTAGTTTTGGCCAGCAGCAGGTATGGGCTGTGTTGGACATCGGGGAAGTTTCTAGCAGCTTCGTGTAGAAGTCACACCTGTAGATCCCTTGCTTCCCTGCCCTGCTACCATAACCTTGCCACACAAACCCAATGCACATACCCATATGACAGTCAGCTGCAAGCACAAGCTCCTTTCATTACCTAACTTCTATGCAGGTCCAAACCTGTACAGCTCTCTGCTTAACAAGAAGTTTATTAAGTCATGTGGATTTGGACCCTTCAGCCTGAAGTTCCACATGTGCTAAAGAAAGAAAATCTCTCTGAAATCTCACTGTTTAGTGGAAAATGAACTTGCTTGTGCTGGTCAAGTGGATATAGTTTCCATAATATCAACAAAAATCTATTGCCTGCTGACATCAAGCTTGCACGTGCCTTTACCTTATCTGATAATTTCTTCTGATAAAAACAGACAATTCACCACCTCTCATTTCAAACTCCAGGATGATGCTGTGTTTTCCATTTACATCTCGCTTGTAGATCTCTTGTTCAAAAAAAAAAAAAAAAAAAGAAAAAAAATTTAAATGTCATATTCAATGCTTGGTGTTTGGTTTTTGTTGTTGTTTTTGTTTTTTTGCTTGCTTACTAATTTACCATATACTATCCTGGCTGACTTTGCAGCTTTAGTGCTGGAAGGATTCCTTGCAATTACAGAATAAATTTTGTGGCCTTTTTCATCAACATACTATGGAGTGAGGTGCTGTAATGAGATAGTACACTTCAATGTGAGCAGTAGAAATTTAAAAAAAGCAACCGTGACGATGTTAATCTAAAACACAGATCCAGGCTTAGATTCCCTCTGTGTTGATCTACTACTTCAAGCTAATATTTGTACTTTTAAGTACATTCTCTACCCCCTATTGTAACCCTAATGCTAAAAGAAAAAAAAAAAAAACCCAAACAAAACAACCAACAACAAAGTGATTGCTATTTTGAAGACATGAACACCTGCTTTAAAATTAGTCTCACAAGTCTCACAAGTCTCACTTGCCTGGAATAGCATTGCCTTCAATTAGTACATGTATTAAAGGGTGAGTCATTTTAAGCTTTATTATGAGCACTCCAGTAGCTAATAGAGGAATGAGACTAATTCTCCTCTTTTGAAGGACAGATTTTACCTACATAGCACCCAGATGCAGAAACAGATTGCCATTTGATGAACACAGTTAAATGAGTTAGTAATGAGAACATAACCTGAATATGAGAAAAGCATTGCCATGTGTTCACACCATAATGCGGAGCCCCTGAAAAGATCATCCAGTAATTTTGAGACTTCGGAAAGATGGAGCTGCATGTTGCCACTGAGGAAAAGGACTACTGTACTGAACAAACATGTATTACTATTCTAATTTAATGCAGATGTAAAAAGAATAATAGCCTTCTTAGCACATTACACTGTTTTAAAGATTGTGCTTGATTCCTGAATATTATTTATCGTGCATAACATAGAATATGATCTTGATAGACCTTGATCAAATTAATAGATTATACTACCTCTCCTATTAATGGTAATAGAAACTCCTTAGGCAAAGCTCTGCAACAGTGAAGTTAATGGAAATTTTGTCATTATATTCAACTGGATCAGCATTGCATTATCAAAACTAAAGACTAAAGTAAGATTCTTGCTCAAAGCACGGTGCTTACGATGAATGTCCTTTTTATGTACTCGATATCAGTGTTCATGAAGCCATTTTCCAAATTTCAAATTGTCAGTTACTGCTAAAACTTTTATATTTTATGGATTTTTCTTAATTCTTTAGTGAGACCTGACAAGTCGTGATGGGAAAGGAAAAAACATAAAAAAAGCACCTAATTTTGCATCACTATTTTTTCCCTTCTTTCATCTATCACCATGTACATCCTGCTGGGAGGTATGCTCAGAAAGGTGTGCAAATGATTCAGGAAAAACAAGCATGTTGAGCAGTCTGTTTTACTACAGCTTTCCAATTATCCTTTCAGGAAAGAACTCAAAGAACAGAAGTACAGATACAGTCTTAACTGCCCTCTTTATCAAAGGTCAGGCATTGTTTAGTGGCCGTAAAAATAAATGCAAAAGGAAAATTTAGCTACTCCTAAAGTGCTAGAGAATCTGACTTATTTTTCTCTCTTCCATAAAGCAGGACTGGATTCCTGAGAAGAAATTCCAGAGTACAAAAGGGAATTAAAAAATTTCAGACCTGCAATAAGAAATACTGCCTGATTGTTCTCAAAGGCAACACAGTTTCTTTCACCTGACCTCAATTCAGCTGGCTGTGAGATTTATAAGGGGCAAGCATTTTTAAATCTGCAAATACATCTTCAATTTGTCCTTCTGCTGATTATTTCTCTAAGGGGAAAATGTGACCACTGTTGAGGCAAGCATTAAAGCAAACATTAATAGTTTAATTTCAGTACTGTTCAGGTTCCAGAGGCAGTTACATATTTGGGTGTTATCACCAACTGAGCAATTCTATTAACCTTTAAACCTAAACTTTTACATAAAGTAATACCAGCACAGTAGAAGATACATTAAAAGAAGTGAAATCTGTATAACGATAGCACGGTTCTAGGCATATTCAGAAAAAAAGTTCTTAGGGCTTACATAAATTTCAGAAGGAAAAGTGCATTTTAGTGTCATATGTACTATTATCCTGCTTTCTTGTGTTTGTGGATTTTGCTTTGGTGTCCACCCTCCTCTCCCAAACAGCTATCTCTAAAAAGGAAGGTCTCCACTTAATTAGAGATTTCCTTCCAGGTTATTTGCATTTAGGAAATAGTATTTTCTAACACACTAAACTGCCATGGTCTCTTCTAGAGGGAATCAAAAAGAATGGTTTTGGCTAGCATAACAAAACTGTGCAGATCAAGACCACTAAGGCTTTGAAGAATTTCCTAGGAAGAATACCATCTTATTCACAACAGCTATAATTAACTTTCACAAATCCACCTTCAGTTTGTATACACAATTTCAAATTTGATCGCCTCTGTAACATGCTGATTGAATGTGTATATTCACCGAATCATTACAATTTATATCAAATATAACAAGAAATTTGTCGGATGAATGTTTAAAAAAAAAAAAAAAAAAAAACCCCAAAAAAACCCCCAAAAATATTTTATAAGTACTTCCAATTAATACTTTGAAAGAGCTGTAAGAGGTAAGACAAAGCACCCCAACAGATCAAAAGGACATACATGAACCTACTAGATTTTCCCAAGAATCAAATCTGAGAAGCCTGTTGTGGAACAGTGAAAAGACAGGAAACAAGAATAAAACAAGATTCACAGAAGACAGGAATCCAGCTGGCACTTCCCAGATACATAGAGGGTCATGCTGTTCCTCTCAAAAAAAAGTTCTGATAAGCACTTGGTATGCTGGAAACATGGAGAGGTTGCAGAGGCAGTAAAACCAGTAAACACAGGTCTGGAATGGAACTGTGCTAACTTTTGACCCGTGCCAGCTATCCATCAGTAAACAATAAACTCCTGTCAAATTATCCCTAATTAAACTATACTGACTATAGTCACACAAAACTCACAAATCTTCTAAAAATAACCCTAAATAAGCAGTATATAAGAAGTTGGAAGTTGAGAAGCATCTGGGGGAAGAAACCTTTTCTGAACTGCTGGGAGTAGTTGTGTTCTCTTCACCCCCTTTCACGAGGGGACGCCTGGTAAGAATAAGCTTTAACTTATGGATGTTAATTGCTTGCTTTAGAACTAACATTTGCTTTTCTTTGTAATAGTCTCAATAGACTGGTTTGCTTTAGAACTTGTGCTTGTGTTTTTTCTTAGGCAGTTTAAACTGTGTCTTTGCAGATACATTTTGTCCCTGTTTATTCACTAACCCTTAATAAAGTGTGATTTGGTAACCGTTTTAGAGTCAATCCTAATAGAGAGGTGTTAACAGTTTTGTCAACAGAGAAATAATACTTTAGGGAAACTTGTTGAGGGGTTTCCTCCCTTTGTTCGGTGAAAGTCCCCCCTAAAAGGGAATATCAAATTCACCCTCTAATCAGTGAATTTTCTGGCGAAAGTCTTCCGTGCACAAGACTCTGACAGACTGGTTAGACCAAAAAGGGTTTTGAATTCCTGGGGTTCTGACAGATAAAAAAAATATTAAGGGTAGAGAAAATCTCCCCTTGTTAAAGTTTTAATTCTAAACTTTCCTTTTGAAGGGTTGGGCAAAGTCACCCTTTTCTTGTGACACCTGTGCACCCTGCATTAGAACTGCTTAACAAAATACTAAATCCAGCCTCTAAAAAACTGTTGGAACAGTTAAAGGATCTCAAGCAAGCACATCAAAGACATGGTACTATCGGTGCTGTCTACCTTTGTTAGAGATAAAAAACAGGAAGGTGAACAGAGAAAACTTACAAAAATAAACACTTCCACTCATATGCAGAATACAGACACTAAATTCTCAGAAAATTCTTTTAAGTACCCATTTATTCTTTTCACATCCTCATAGGTTTTTCTGCTTGACAACAGGTGAATGTGTCATTGAATCACAGAATTAACAAGGCTAGAAAAGATCTTTGAGATCATCAAGTCCAACCTATTACCTAACACCACCTCAGCAACTAATCCATGGCACTAAGTGCCCCATCCAGTCTTTTTATTTTTTTAAAGACTTCCAGGGATGGTGACTCACCAGCCTAAATTTCCACTGGTGCATCTTGAAACCATCCACTTGTTCTGTCACTGGCTCCCTGGGAGAAGAGACCAACCCCCACTTGGTTATAACCTCCTTTTAGTTAGTTGTAGAGAGCAATAAGGCCTCCCTTGAGCCTCCTCTTCTCCAGGCTAAACAACCTCAGCTCACTCAGTCACTCTTGATAGGGCAGTTTCATGTAGTTTTAGTTTCTCACCTTTACCTATGCAGAACTGGTCTTTCTTCTGCCTTGTCTTGTAATGCTTGGTTCTCTTTCTGTGGAGGCCACATATTTACTTTCAGCACAATGCAGTCTGTTGTGCTCCATGCTAGATCTCAGGAATCCTACACAGAGCATCACAAGGGAGAAATGGAACAGAAAGAAATATGACTGCTAGAGCTCCTTTCTAACTTGTTAGATTCATTTGCACAGTACATGGAACTGAACAACACCATCATTCGTATTAATATCTGAAATTTTATAGTTTCCTTTAATTCACCCAGAGAGCCACCAAGAACAAAAAAGTTTTTTCCACTTTACTGACATGGTGTTACTAAAAGTCCAGAATGCTGATACACTGTCACTGCCACAGGTCCCCACTGTGACCTTGGACACTCTTCCTTGACAAAACAACTACCACAGTTATTAGCTTCACCACTCCCATCTCTTGACCTGTAATATCCAATATTATTTGAAAATATAAAAGCAAGTATGGTTCTTATGTAGAAGAAAATATTTTATGCTGTGTTTTATGTCCTTTCTCTACAATAAGAGGTTTGGTGCATTTGTTTCTGTGTTGATTTTCCCTTTGGCCAGGTTTTGGTAGCAGCCGGGGGGGCTGAGGGGGAGGCTTCTTTGAGAAGCTGCTGGAAGTCTCCCTTTGTCCAGCAGAGCCAATGCCAGCCAGCTCCAGGCTGGGCCCGCTGCTGACAAAGGCCAGACCAATCAGCAGTTGAAGGAACGTCTCTGTGATAACATATTTAAGAAGGAAAGAAAAAAATAGTTAGAAGGAGATGAAGATGGCTGCCAGAGAGGAGCAGGGTGAGAGCCTGTGAACAACAACGCAGACACCAAGGTCAGTGGAGAAGGAGGGGGAGGAGATGCTCCTGGCGCCGGAGCTGAGATCCAGCTGCAGCCCATGGTGCAGACCATGGTGAAGCAGCTGTCGCCTGCAGCCCATGGAGGACCACAGGAGTGCAGAGATCCACCTGTAGCCCGNCTGTGGGTGAAGGGCTGCTGCCCATGGGATGGACTCTCACCGGAGCAGTTTGTGAGAGGAACTGTATCCTGTGAGGGACGGAACCCCATGGAATGCAGTTGGAAGGACTCCTCCCCAAGCAGCGGCTGAGAACAGCAGCTGACCACAGCAAAACCTCCCCCCTCCCCCACCTCACCTTTTCCCTTGACCGCTGCGGGAGAGCAGGTTGGATGTAAGAAGGAGGGGGTGGGGGGTAAAAGGTGTCTCTTATTGTCTCTCCCTCTTAGCTCTGATCTTGTTAGTAATAAACTTGACTATTATTCCCACATGGAGTCTTGTTTTGCCTGTGACGGTGTTTAAGAAAGAATCTGCTGTAGTCCTTATCATGAGTAACAAAACCTCTCGTTATTGCTGGTCGAGGGGGAGTGAGAGACTGGCTGTAGTGGGCCCCTGGCACTCAGCCCAGGTTAAACCACTACAGTTTTTTATTTTCAACAGGTTGAAGCTGAGCCTAACCATACTCTTTACTTTGATACTTTCTACTTTTTTAACATACATATACACAAATTCAGATATGCTTCCAAAAGACTGAAGGATTTGCCATAACTGTGTTTCATTACAATTTACTGTTATTACTGCACAGTTAACACTAGCCCAGCTGAAATGAACCATAAATTTTACAAATTATTAATAAAATACCACTAAAAAAAAAGGAAATATGCTGACAAATACTAAAGCCAAGCCAGTTGTTATCATATAACCACTTTCATACAAAACTTAAAGTTCTGATTTTATTTTGAATAAGAATGTTCAAACTCTAAACAGTAAAAGTAAAATTGACATGTCTATTGCTATCCTCTAAAGTTCTATGTTAATGTCAATATTTCTATTTAAATTTACATCCTGTGAGAAATTTTAGGAGAAATGTTAATATTGTGATAGTGAATTTTCTGTTGCAAAATGGAATTTATAGTTGCTACACAGCAAGACTATATGTACATAATGTTGTAACAGTAATAAATGACAAAACTGCTAAAAGTTTCTGAAAGAAAAATAGTTGTGCGACATTCAAATTAACTACTGCACTGTTAAATACTCTAATAAGTATTTACAAAAGTTTGTAGCAAAAGAGAATCATCATCATCATCCCTGAGTCACTATTTCCTATTCACTGCAAAAGGCTATAGAATGAGAAGCCATGACTGTCACTGGTAATTTGCCTTTTAACCCTGCTGATTAAAACAGTTAGAACTGAAATTTGTTGTGTCACCATCCAAAATGCAAAAAAGTTTGCTGAGGCATTCCTTAAGCCCAAACAGAACACTAGTAGCACTTTGAGAGTAATGCTTTGACTCCTATTCATGCACATGATGGGAAATCTTTGCACCATGGATCATGATTATTTATATGCAATAAGGACTGAATCTAAAACACTTAGATATTCAATATACAGACTGTAGGTCGAGTTTCTTTTCCCAGAATGGATTTTTTTTTTGATTCTTTTAATTGACAATTATATACAGTGGAAGAAAATTAAACTCTCTAAGAAGGGGAGTGATATCTTGGCTATTGCTTAAAAGTAGGGTTACCATTAAGAAAGGCTGTTAGATATATCAATTTGCCTAAAATAGACACTATTTTCAATTGCCCAGGTAAGGGTATCAATAAGAGACCTATAAATCAGTGGGATATATCTTGGAGGATTAACTCCCTCCACTTATCCTTAAGAAATAACTTGATTAGGCAGAAGGAACAAGAAGTTCAATAGTTGCTAATTTGTTTGTTAATAATAAAAGTGGTAACATATATCTCAATCTGCTATTTCAAATTTGGCAATTTACCTAATTCTTTCCCAAATTTGTGGCTCTGCAGATGAATTCTCCTGCACACATTTACAAAAACTAAAGAGACGGTATGCATTTTAAGGATTCTACACATACATACAACTCCAGGTTATGAGGGTTAAAGACGAGGAAGCAGCAATATTTCCTCCTTTTGAGATTAAAAAGAGTCCTTAAGCATGATCAGAACAAGTGAAAATATTTTCCATTAGTTGTCTTTGAGTATATAGCACAACAACAGAACTTGATGGGGGAAGAACTGTGCATTTCATGGCTACTCTACTTCCACAGTACTACAGTAAGAAGTATCCAAAGGAGGATAACAGTTGCATAACTACTCTCTATTTTTGGGAAGGAGGGACACTGCACCAGCAGAATAACACTTCTTGCCAGGCTCCAAACAGAGATAGATATACAGATGTGTATTTGGATAAATATAAACAAGCCTGTCAATTGCCTTACCCTTTTTGACACACCTCCAGATCATTGGTAAGATGATTTACTGATATTGAGAAGAAGCGCGCCCTCCTAAATGCAAGCTGCATCAAATTCCCACCTCTCTGTGTCACCTTTTCTGGTTATTAAAAAGCTAGTTTGGAATGTCTGTCATTTTAGTGAAAGTTTTTCACCCATGTCTATGTCTTAACCCTTATTCTGCATGCTTAGACATTCAAAATCTCTTCACCCTTTCAAGGTTACTTGAATGCCAGTTCCTGTTTAATAATGCTGTTCTCAACCGTCATCTGCACATGGGCTGTGCATTTCTTTTAAAGAAAATATGAAAGAATACGGTAGACTAGGTGATACTTTCTCAGGCTTTGTTTTGTTTGTCTTTCTTTAAACAACAGTAGAAGTAACGCAATTCTGTACATACTGAATGAACATAAATAAACATAAGAGATATGTAAGGTATTTTGCCCTCTAGGAAACTTATTTTTTTGCATTGGTGCCACAGAAACAGCCTTCTTTTCTATAGCGTGACTTAAGCCATGAATTTGATCAAGGTCTTGAAACATCTGTCATACACAGAGAGGCTGAGAAATCTGGGATTGCTTGGCATCAGAAGGAGAAAGTTGAAGGAGGATCTCCAAGTATTTATTTTCCTGGTTTGATGGACAAATTATTGATTAATAATTCATGGATACAGAGGTATTAAAGAAAATAAGAATTTACTATGAGGTAAGGAAAAAAATTAACTTAAAAATATTAAAATATCGAGGAAATACTGAGGAAAGCCCAATAACCACCTCCCAAAAACCCCAAAACCCTCCACCAACACCCCCACCCACACCAGTTCCACAAGTGAACAAACAACAAAACAAACTTATTCCTCGTTTCAATGTCCGAAGAAGTTCAGTTAATCTGAAGGAGGTGGCAGGAGGCGCTGATGGCCGGGGGGGAGGGGGGGAAGAGCAGCAGCACAGCCAGGCACATGGTGACTCCAAGATGGCAGAAAAGCACAGAGGCTGGCAGCGCTGCTTCTTTCGGCGAGGTCCCAGGCCAGAAGAGGGCCGAGGCGAGTGAGTCGTCTCCTTANGAGGAAAAAAAATAAAAAAAAAATAAAGAATGAATGTCTTTATTTAAACCTGAGTCAAAACAGGGAAAGTTTTCTCAGTCTCAGCTAACCCAAGACAATTCATATACTCCAGAAAGAAGAGAGATTGATATGTCTCATTTGAACCTACTGAAAGGACAAGAGGTAACCAACACAAACTGAAATAACAGAGAAATACAATAAAAATTTAAAAAAAAAAAAAAAAGAAACACCTTTTGCCATGACAGTGATCAAATACTACAACAGGTTAACTGGAGAATTTGTGGAGTCACTGTTCTTAGACAATTAAAAACCAAGCTGTACAAATTTCTGAACAAGCTACTCTAGCTGACCCTGCCTTGGAACAGGAGCAAGGATTAAATGAGGTGGTCTCCAGGGATCCCTGCATACCTCAGCCTTTTGTGACTGCAAAACAGGTTTCAAGATGCTTCTGGAATAGCAACATATAGATGAAAAACAAACTAAATAAATTTAGTTACAGAAGGCTGGTAAAATATCTTACTTTTCTGTATTTTCCTGTAAAAAATATGTTCAGTACAGTCCAAAATATGCTTTACAAATATTTTGTAATAGCATATTCTATTACTCTGTTCATTGTTAGAGTGGGGTTGGGAGAAAGAGCTAGCTGGTTACAATTGCCATTTTGTGTGATTTATTAAATTATACATCCAACAACATCTGTGTAAGAGCATGGAATTACTGTACTAGAATGAAGAAAACAATGTTTGTTTTCTTTTGATAATCCAAAAAGGTATTTGAAAAGGTCTATCCAGTTCAATGGGAAAAGTAAGGCACAATGAAATTACATTTCTACTTTTGTTTGTACATGGAAAAAGTAAAAATGTCACTTTGTCTAAGTTAAAAATCACTCCGCGTATATTAAAAATTTTATCAAACCAGAAGAATAAAATAAAGGTCAAGTTCATGACTGGATGCTTCACTGCATCTCTTTCCACATGGACTTGCCATTTTATTGAAAATATCAAGCACATAGATCAAGGTTCCATAGAAGTGAATTACAAGACCTGACAAAGAAAAAAACATCTTAAAATGTTTGCAACAACCTTCAACACAGGTTAATTGTTTTGTTACCCATGAAAAAGGGCAAAAACATCCCAAACATTTTCTCCTCAAAAAGCATTATTGACAGCGCTGAATAAAAAGGTGACTTGAAAGCCATACAGAGATGTAGAGAAATAGTCAGAAAACCAAAAATAAAATAGAGCGGTGTCAAATGCAACAGTTGTTTATGAATTTCAACCCTTTGGCATGAGATGTTTAATTAGTGTATTCAGTTCTTATTAGATTTTGCTTCTTTGGCATTTTTTTTCCTGGCAGTATGGCCTGAAGTCAGTGCAAATTAAGTACTCTGAGCGCCCCACGAGATAGGGCTCATAATTATTTCTCACCTCAACATCATCTAGTTCAGCTCAAAACAACTACAACATGAGAAAGAGAAGAGCATGTTTTAAACAGTCTCATTTGAATGCATTACAAGTTATTTATGGGGATGCCTAAAGTGTCAGGCATCTGGCTCAGAAGTTGTTTATAACATATGCTTGTTATGAGCTGTATCAGAAGCACATTTTGAAATAAGGCAGAAAAAGGTAATTAGTTTGTCAAGGGCTTTTGTGTATACTTAGACTCAGACTATACAAATATTTAAAAATCAGGAAATTTTTGTAAGAGTTGTGCTTCACCTGCTTTTTTTGAGGGGAAGTACTTTCTTATTATTATATTATAAGGTACAGCAAGTTATCATACAGCATAGAATTTAGTAATTACTAAATTCATGAGGGATGTTTAAATTATGCATTTCTGCTTCCGAGATCACCAGATCTTGTAAGTAGTGCGTGCTGGTTTGAACAGTAGGGGGTGTAATCAGGATGAGAGACGTAATAGAGAAAATCGTTTATTTTCCTAGGGGCACTATAAAACCACAGACCCCCCTCCTAGGCAAATAAGCACAACAGACCTGACAATATTTCACAATAATAAAAAAAAACCAACAACAAGTAACAAACTGCTCCTCCAAGCAGGCTGGTGGACTTGAGGAGCGAGGGAAGAAGGGAAGGAAGGGTAAGCTGCCTTGGAGATGGTATTTCCTGGTCCTCGGAGCCCCTGAAAGGCAGAACAGTGAGAAGCACCCCCACAAGGAACCCAAGGGGAAAGACACCACACTGCATGGCTGCTGCATGGTCTCCTGCTGCCACTGTTGGACCTCCAGTGGTGCTGTGGGGTGAAGGGAACCAGGAAGGACCACGAGGAGCAGCAGTCGACCCTCCACAAATGAAGCCAGGAAAAGGGGCAGAGCTTCTGTGATTCTGCCTTTTATGTGCTGCCAATCTCGCTTTATTTCAGGGTCTTCTTTCCAGGCGTGCAGTCTTCACATTGAGTGGCAGCATTGGGCACCGCCCCTCCATCCGAGGTTTCACCATGAGGCCAATATGGTGTTTCCTGCAAAAATTGCCCATATGGCTGCTCTTGCCGGGAGGAGAGGGGCCGCCGCCACTCCCCTGCCAGCACCAAGGATGCCCAGGGGCACCACCTATGGGCTGCCCCTACTGCATTGGGACCATTCTGTGCAGCGGTGCTGGCCCGGGGCCAGCCCCACCCTGTGCTCCTGCTGCCGCCGCTGCCGTGGTGTGGCCCAGCCCCCCAAGGGCATCAGCGTGGCTGGGGGGCCAGCCGCCACCGCCAGGGACAATCCACCTGCTGTCAGCAGGGCTGCCGGGCTCTGGGAACCCCAGAAGGGGAACCGGGGGCCGCCGGGGCCGTGGTGGGCCACCCCGCCCCTGCCGGGGGGTCGGGGCTGGGCCGCCACCCCGTGGCACCCGGGGACAGGCTCAGGATGGCCCCTCGGGGCTAACCCACGTACAGGCACAGGCACTCAGGGGCGGTCCCAGCACAGCCCCAGGGGACCCTGCAGCCAGCCTGCAGGTACCTGGAAGCACGGCCCCTGGAGGGACCGCAGCCAGGCACGGCTCCGGGCCGGGACAGCCCGCAGAGCCAGGGGGCACGCAGAGCCCGGGGAGAATTCCCATCCCTGGCACAGCCAGTGGTGCTCTGCGGTGAGGCACAGCCTCAGGGTTGCTCCCCACAGGGAGTAGGTGGAGGCAGCCCGGTCCTTGCATGTTGGCTCAGCTAATCGAAACTGGGACCATCTTCACCCGTGCCAGGCACAGCTGCTAGGGGTGCTACGCGGAGAGGCAGAGCCTCGGGGATGCTCCCCTCAGGTGCTGGAATCATTCTCGCCCACTGTTTTTTCACTCTACTTCACTCCTGGGAAAATAAAGAAGAGGTTTTAACAGGCAAACATTTCCCCTCCACTCAGAAAACGGAAAACTTCAAACCCACTACATAGTGTTTTGTGCATACCTTACCCTTTTGGTACATATGTGATGGTATTTCTTAAAGTTTTAGTTGTGCATATTCTGCTGCAGCCACAATAAATTTAAACACGCTTTCTATTCCTCTTTCCCTCCAAAAAGTATACACCTAAAAAAAAAATTAGGAGTGCTACCAAGATTAAATATGAATTGAAGACATTAACGTTGTGTTATAGGATGGAAGATAATAAATTTTTACGTTGCTTCAGGAAAACCAACAAAGAACATCAAATATTATTCTACTACAAGTTATTCTAAATGGGTTTAAAAAGGCCAAAACAGCAAAAAGACGGCTTACGCCCCCTTAGACAAGATGCACAAACAACAGCAGAACATGAAGGTGAAGTTCAATTGATCTGCTAAGATGTCTCTAAACCAGATATTTTTACATCAGATACAGTGCTAGGAAAAACAGCAAAAGAAATGTAGTGTATTAGATGTTGACATTTAGTCTCTGCAAGGACATACTAGTCAAATTTAGTGTATTGTTGCTGAAAACACTACTGCTGTTAGACAGCACAGATATCCCATGCCACGTCATAGCACACATGCACAGAACTGCAGAGTTCACAAAATGGTATCCAGAGACTAGCAGTAAGATTATCCTGCCACAAAAGTTTTTCCCGGCTGATGAAGGAGAACATCCTGATTTTCTAAATCTTAGTTTGATAACCTGAATAGAAATGTGTCAACTGGTTTACAGGAAAAGAACAGAGTTATTTTTTTATAACTGGCAGTCTGGGTTTATCATAATGGAGACAAAACCATGGAAACAAAACCGAAGTTCTTTCTTCAAGTGCAGAATACACTTTAAGTTGCAGGAAATTTGTTAAGAAAATTACAAATATAACTCATGCTTGCATCAGTCACAGAAGCATGCAGCTTGATGACAGAAGTTTGCATTGCTTAAATCCTTAAGGAAGGATAAAAAGGGCCTAATACTTAGAGATTAGGATCCACTAAATTCATCAGGAATCTAAGAAAAAAGAGCTTTCAGGATCAACTCACCATACTTCACATGAGCTACAAGTGTTAATAGTAATATTATTGGTCACCTTTTCATCTTCTCCAATAGAGATGGGTCACCATAGGGGAAAAATGCACTGACTAATTAGTCTGGGCAATTAATGGATACCTATTATTTTTTGCCCATAAGGCTTCAACATTGCAGTACAAAGACTTAGCAATCACATAGTTTTGTTTAAGTTGCTGAGCAGGAAAGCTGCTAGCCTGGATGTCTGCTGATAAACAATTAACAGAACCTTTATTTAATGAGTGCTACAAAAAGGGAGGGGTGGGGGAGAAGCGCGATGCATGCCTCTACATAGCAAACCTGTAAGCAAGTTTAGGTCATGCAGTTGAAAACCTCAGTTGAAGAATTAACAAAACAGGTCAGAGCACTAACTGGAGTTTCTCTTGTGCATACATGTGGGAACGCACTCGCACACATAATTAAAACAATAAGGTTACTTACTGAAAATAAAGAGAGTGCTTCCCTGAGCCTCTCAAATTAGTGTGAGGAAAAACGAGCAAAACAATAGATAGGCTACTGGAACCATTTCCAAATACAAAATACAAATAGTGTCTTTGTTTCCTGCTATACAATTTCTTCTATATAACAGACTGCAGAAAATATTAACTCCTTGTTGAAGAAACATATCTGAGGGAGGAAGAAGGCAAATTCTTCACCATTGCTCCTTCTTTTCCTAAAGAAACATTACAGAAAATCTTAAAAATCTTGCCAGGCGCATAAGCTAGAAGTTTGCCAACACCTTCTTTGTGAAAAACCCTAATGCACATTCCAAACTAGCAAAAAAAACCCCCTAACAAACAACATACAGTTTAACTCAACTTCATGAGTTTCTGAAAACATATATTTCTTACATTGCAAAGACTAATGTGTGTACAGAAAATTACTTAGATTTTTTTTTTTACCTCAGTCACCATTAATCTCTAAGATCTCTGTATAAATCAATAATGAATTGTTATTAGCATTAAAATTTCTCAGGTTATCAGATGCACAATTTTGTTCAAAATAAAAAGACTTTTTTCCTTAGAAATAAAAAGATGGAAAATTAATTTACATGACCATTCTAAAAAGCACTGTGAATAAGTAGATTAAGACTATCTAGAATATTTTAACTAAAATATAATTAATAGTTGTTCTTATATTGACAGCACTGACAAATTAACGTCTAATTTAGGTATCACTCCAGAATAAATGCTCTAACATTTTTGTAAATACTAAAATAATGAAATAACATCGTTTGTCTTGAAGTCAACAGTAAAAATAGACCACATGAGTAGAATTCTCCAAGATTTACAACTCAAAATTAATTGACACCACCAACACTTTAGGTAAGAATTAAGTGAAAAGAGAATTAGCAGGAATTGTCTTGTTTCACATATAAAACTCTAAGCTCAGTTTTGAAATTCAGGCTTTCTGTAAACTGAAGACTGACTACTAAACACATTCTTCCCCACAGAATGATGTAACATAAATATAAATGAGATGGTTACATTCAGTAGCACTAAAGGGGGGGGAAAAAAGCCACAACAAAGCAAAAAACCAACAAGCCAAACAAAAACCAACAAAAAAGATCAAGATAAATCGAGAAAGGTTTATGATTCATTTGCGCTACTTTGAATGAATAGCCTCTGGTCTAGGCTGGAGGCCAAACTTATTCATTCGCATGAACTCCCTATGGAACAACCTCACACCTGGGCATGAGAAAAGGCAGATTTGAATACAATTACCATGGAACACAGACACAAACATAATCTCTATGGATCCTTACAGATGGACAACCTGTGCCTGGTCCAGGACAGCCACTTACACCATGTACCCTGTTAGAACCACTTGTACATCACAGGAGAAAGACAGGATGGTACAAGATCTTACAAATAATAGGCCCTTTATGGTTTGCTGCCACAAGGGAGCCCGGCAAGAGATCCCGCAGTGCCAGCAGCCCCGGGAAATGGCCCCCGCGTGGCGGGATGGGCACGGTGGCTGCCCGGGCGGCTCCTGCAGGCCTTGGGGACCCCTTTTGAGGGTCTCCACGGTTGGTAGGTGCCTTGGAGAGGTAGCAGCCAGCCCGCGGCTGGTAAAAACATGGTGCTGGGGAGTCATCGGCTCGCAAATTTTGGCAGGAACCACCATTTTGTTGGAGCCGGGAATCTTGAAGGGGGAGGTGGAGTCCGAACCGCTGGACAATCCGAAAAGGCGAAGTCGGGAAGAGGACTCCGAGATTTGCGTGGGACTTGGAGAACTTAAAAGCCCAAAGCAATGGAAGTTCACTGTCTTTGGCTTCCTGCAAAGCTGGAGAGCAGCAGCACGGCCTCCNCCTTTCTTTCCTTTCTTTCCTTTCTTTCCTTTCTTTCCTTTCTTTCCTTTCTTTCCTTTCTTTCCTTTCTTTCCTTTCTTTCCTTTCTTTCCTTTCTTTCCTTTCTTTCCTTTCTTTCCTTTCTTTCCTTTCTTTCCTTTCTTTCCTTTCTTTCCTTTCTTTCCTTTCTTTCCTTTCTTTCCTTTCTTTCCTTTCTTTCCTTTCTTTCCTTTCTTTCCTTTCTTTCCTTTCTTTCCTTTCTTTCCTTTCTTTCCTTTCTTTCCTTTCTTTCCTTTCTTTCCTTTCTTTCCTTTCTTTCCTTTCTTTCCTTTCTTTCCTTTCTTTCCTTTCTTTCCTTTCTTTCCTTTCTTTCCTTTCTTTCCTTTCTTTCCTTTCTTTCCTTTCTTTCCTTTCTTTCCTTTCTTTCCTTTCTTTCCTTTCTTTCCTTTCTTTCCTTTCTTTCCTTTCTTTCCTTTCTTTCCTTTCTTTCCTTTCTTTCCTTTCTTTCCTTTCTTTCCTTTCTTTCCTTTCTTTCCTTTCTTTCCTTTCTTTCCTTTCTTTCCTTTCTTTCCTTTCTTTCCTTTCTTTCCTTTCTTTCCTTTCTTTCCTTTCTTTTTTCCATTTCACGTGATTTTTGTTGGGTTTAATTCTGTGTTAAGTCTGGAGTCCCCTTAAACTGTTGTCTTTTTCTTTGGTTGAGCTCCAGATGAATAAACTGTTTCCCTGTTGTTCAAAATTCTGTTCAGTCTTCTCGTCACTGTCGAGTTTGCCTTTAGTTATAACAGTGGTGCGAAACCACCACAGAGTTCTAAGTGAGTGAGACTTAGTCTGGGTCAGGTCCTCAGGAGAATTTAACAAAAAGAAACAAAAATAATTAAAATTTAGGAAATATCAATGTAGAAGATATTATTTATTATTTATTCACCTCTGAATTTTATCATCTTTAGTGATAACAACTCATTTTCTATGTTTAAAGACAAACAACACTCTGTAAATATTCAATTTTACTATTTAGTATATGTATCCCTAGTTCATATACAATACATGTAAATGATTGGTAATCATTAGGCTACTTTACAGTCAAAAACTTTCAGAGAAACAGTTATTTACCCACTGAAATGCAAATAACTACATCCCTTTACCCTTCATCTTTACATTCTTCTAATATCTGAATAAAAGAACAGAATTGATATGTTAATTCCAGTGCTAAGTGGAGAATTATATTATGTGTAATGGCAATAAAAATATTTTTATTTGCATTTCTAGATTACAGTTAACAGTAAGAGATTAGCAGTCCCTTATAGTAAGAGTGTAATCCAGTAAGAGACTGCCAGTTTCAGTATTTCATAACTGAGATAAATTAGATATGACTTTTCCTGTATGGCATGCAAGGTAGAAAGCTGGAGTCCTTTCACAGTGAAGGAAGGCTGGATGCTCTGCAGGACACTTCAGACCCTCAAATCAGAAACCTGCCTTCTTCTGCACTGGCAGAACAGGAAGATGTGCTAACTTCTTTTGGGCTCCTACACTAGATAGAGAATACCAATTTTCTAATAGACAGGAGGTAAAATACTCAAGTATTTAAATACTCCATTACTTAAAGTGCAGACATATTCAACCTGTGAATGTATGACAATTAAGTTGTATTTGCATTTTTTATAGGAAACAAAAACCCAGTTCTCTTAATTAATGAATTTGCATATTATCTTGCTAAACAAGAAATGAAAGGAAAATCACCTGTTTTTACCAATAGTATTTCAGCACCTATCCCTGAAGACTGTTCTGGTCGATGTCTTATGGAAGACATATTTTTAACATGACTATATAGAACCAAAAAATAAGTCAGATCTTTGAAAGTACCCAGTCTTGAATCTGCCAAATGGAATCTGCCCAAGCTCAAATGTCCTTCTAGGTAAACTAGAAAGGATGGTCATTCCTAGCCATCATTTAGCTGCCCCCTGAATTTGAATTCAAACAGAAAAATTCCTTTGAAGTGTTTGAAAAAAATGATTTGTTGTGAAGCAATACAGACTATTTCACTAGAGTTCATAGAAGGTACTGTGTACACAAAGACAAAATAGTTGTATTGGTGCAAAACAGGATGACATTTCTCTGATGAAAGGGAACACAACAGCAAGGCATGTGAGTACTATGCATCCTAGTGTCTTAGACAGTTATTAATGTATTTCAAGATGATATATGAGGCTACAATCACTAAGTTCTTTGACGAGCATCACATCAGAATACTGTATAATAGAATTTTTATCTTAAATCATTAATTTCATTTCAGTCTAGATAAAACAATATTTGAAATGAGAGAAAACTTCAGAAGACTTTTGTATGCTGTTTTTTCCCTGATTTTTGAATTTTGTAAAACATACTTATTCTTAATTTACCACAGGCAAAGTCTGTAATGATATAGAGAAGGAAAGGAGAATAATTGACATTTTAAAATAAGAATAATTCAGTATTTTGCAGTAACATCAAAGAACATCTTATCTCACAGGAGCAAGAGATAAAGCTCTGATTTGTTCTTTTGAAGAAGTTTACAATGTAATGACCTCACAAGACAGGAAAATTACTGCAGCATAAAATATCTACAATTAGATACTAGTAGTATTATTCTTGTTAAGATCTTGCCTTAAATCAGATCTCTGGCTTCTAAGGAACTACTGCTTTACTGTAAATACAAAACATATGCGATAAATGTTCTATCTTATGGCCCCGGATTATAGGCTACTGAGTTTTCTGGTGGGCCGAATAATAATGGAAGAGTTGTTCTATTTCAAAAGATGATAATCAAATTTGAGCAATAATTTATCAAACTACTAAGTTTCCAGGTGGAATAGCTTTCACTGACATGAATAGTCATTTTCTAGTTGGATAACTACTGGCACAAATAGATTGATATTATTTCAAATAACATTTTGCTGAGTTAATTTCTTAGTTTAAAATAGATCCCACTCTTTTTTATTTCTTGAGCCTACAGCTGAAAGAGGAAATCAGGGGAAAGAAATGTTAAGTCTCCAAGTTCTCAGGGAAACAATAACAAGTGGTTTTGGATCCATGCTGCTCATAGGTTTCCATTTTATGGAAATTTACATGTTTAGACACTCATTCATGACAAGAGAAGACTAGATAACATGTTTTCATATCAATTCAATTTCATGTGCTTCTAGGGCTTTAGTTTCAAGTTTGAGCTGTACTTTATACAAATGAACCAAAACATGGTACGTTTTAGAACTAAGACAAACATTCTTCATTTGTGCTTGAAAGGTAACTTTTCTGCTTCAACTGCTATCTTTAGTCTTTTCAATATGTCAGGTTCTTAAAAGGCCAGCAACATTTCTGTGGGGGAGCAAACCAAAACCACACCAAAATGATCACAGAGTATATACCATCTGCTCTACAGAGAATGTGCTCAATATGTAGCCAGTTTACAGAAAAGACATTCACCTTTGTAGGGAAATGCCAGTGAATGTTTTTAGTAAGTCACAGATGGGAGGTGGAATCTAGGACCCAGGAGCTGAAGAAGGAGCTGAACTGAAAGTGAAAGGACTAACTATGCCATGTAAGGAAGATGCTTGCACAACACGGCAGTGTCTGATTGGACAAAAGAGAAGCGATATGAGAATTGCTTCTCAGTTGTTAGAAAACTATAAACTATATGTAGACTCTAAAAAAGTATTCTTGTAAACAATAAATGGATTTCTCCTTTGACACTACATCTGTGTGGTTGTGTATCTTTGGGGGGACCCGGGAAGCCACACACCCTCTTAATTTCTTAGTTCCTAAATTGATCATCAAAATTTTCTTCCCATGCTACACTATTCCTATTTATTAAACTATTTTTCTTTCACAATATGAATTCTATGAAATAAACACTCTTAAATTATTTGCCTACAAAAGAATGGAGTAAAATTTTCAGTATGGACTGCATATCAGATGGCATGCATGAGTTTCTGAACACAGACAATATATGAGATTGCTGTAGTTAAAAACAAAAAAATCAGACTTGAAAATCCTATCTTTCTGATGTTAAGAAATTAGTTTAGGTGGTTTTAGTTGTTTTGTTTTGTTTGTTTGTGTGCAGGTTTAGTTTTCTTTGGGGTTTTTTTGATAAAAGAATATACAAAATCATTCATACTTCAAAACACAGTACTTTCACAACACATGAAGAAACATTTTAAAAATGTCATTTTGAAGAGCTGATTAGATATTTTATTTAATCTCCTAAAAGGAACCTTGGCTTAACGTGGTTTATGCCACCAAGATAGCTTGCAAAAATAAGTTAAAATTACAAATATTCTTTTACATTGAGAAAATGTTTAAATAAAACTGATTTGGATTTTAATAAAGCTTTCAGTACTGTCTCTCAAAATATCCTTCTGGACAAAATGTCATAGTAAATTGGGTTACGTCAGGCTGGTGACTGGTCAGTAGTGGGATTCCACAGGGCTCCATTTTGGGGCCAGCTCTCTTCAATGTCCTGATCAGCAGTAGTCATTGCTCCAAGGCTGCTAGACTGCAAGTAGCAATGCTGTCAAACATATGGTATGGTTCTTAGGGTTGTCCTGTGCAGGGCCAGGAGCTGGATTCTCTGGTCCCTATGGGTCCCTACCAACTCAGAATATTCCATGATTCTGTACTAGTTTATGAGTTACACAAATGAGCGCTGTAACAAAAAGCTCACAGATTGTTTTGAGCCAAATTCAGAGCTAGTGGCTCTGCGCATGTTGAGAACATTTGTTTCCCCTTTTCAATTGTTCCAACGTAGGGTTCCTTTAGCCCCACAGACTTGCTTGCAACCAGCTTCCATTTCATATGCACCGTGTTGCTTTGAAGGAAAGATCAGCAGAATAACTAAACATAATTTTTGCTCCTCGACGTTCTAAACAACTATTTCTAATTTTTCGTACCTAGCTTTTTATCATCATGTGGTAAGATAATATTTGTAGTGATAAACTGTTGTTGCATAGAACTTCTTTTGTAATGATAACAAACTTCAGCATTTTATCACTAATAACACTGATTTATTGCTTTGAGTACTCTGTGGGTGAAGCAATTAATGTAAGAACCATAATGTCATTTCCCAATGTTTTAATTTAATCGGCTGTAAAATAGAAATAATAAATTATGTTGTCTTACAGGTTATAAGATTATGTTTGTCCAGTGATCCATGAGAACTTCTAAGCAATGTGTTTGGTTCTTACTTTTCATTAACTATCTACCTCACTTATGTTGTTAAGCATTAATACAGGAGAAGATTCTGTTTGCTTTACTGTGCACAAACCTAGTTATAGCTGTGTAAAAATTAAACAGCTATTATTAATGCAAACATAACCTGAATTTTAAACAATTTCCTCTTCTTTATTCTGAAAAGAATTTTTTGTCTTGATTTTCATCAGGACTGTTATTTCACTAGTTACAAATAACATGCTGCTTGGATCTGTTTTCATCTTAATTTTCCAAACACTGCAGGAACAATTACCTGACAGAAAGATGAGAAAGATAAGATATTTAAATACTTGCAAACCAACGAATGTCTAACATAGCAGAACTATCGATATTAGCAAGCTTTTTGTCTTGGGACACCTTTGCCATCTACCTCACAGTAGTCAGTAGTGAGTATTTGCTAAATCAGGTACCTTGGTAATACTATTGCTTATAGCTATGAACAATAAGGCCACAGAATCAGAAAAATGGAACATTTTACTAGAGAAATTAAGATTAGGCAAACTCTATATAGCATTAGTAAAAGTATGTGAAATTTCATATTACTTTTAAGTGATAGCTTCTCAGAGGCATGCAAGTCATATTCCTAAAGCATTCAAAATATTTTCCTCTCTTCTCTTTTTAGGTATTTGTGTTCCTATTCCAGCTTTAGTTACAGCACTTTGTTCACCTTGGTGCTATTCATCATGTTTTACAACCTGGCAGTTTTTCTCAGAAAGTCCTTCCACTGTAGTTTTCCTAACCTATGTGTTTGATCTGCTCATCCGAAAACCCTTCTCCTTCTAGTGCAACAGACTCATCTGTGTTTCCATAATGGAAACAACCACACACAGCACCAACATTATGAGGATAGAACAATAAATAAATAAAGTTTGGTTTCTATTATACACAAGAACTCCAGATTATTTTCTTGGATTGACATCAAATGGAAACAGCAAGAGCTGATACATTATATCCAGAATCCTTTTGCTACGACCCACTTCCTCGACTTTATATATTTTTTTTTTAATAACCACTCTATGGAATATTTGAAAGCAAATCTGTACCATTCAGGAATGCATGTCTGAAAAAACCCCTCAGCAAAACAAAAAGGACACAACTCCATGACAAACAACTTTGTTTGCCACACCTTAATATCTTTTAGTCCGAAGTATCAGTGATATTAATATCCTTCTATAACAAGTTGTCAGAATGCAATTAATTACCATCAGGCAATAGCAGGGTGACTTACTAGAAAATAAGTTATAAATCCATCATATCTGAAGACTCTTTTGAAACATTTCTAAGTATATTCTAGTTTGAGGACAAAATATGATTTTACAAATTGGAGATACAAGATATATTTAAGAAATAAGAATTTTTATTACTAAAATACGATATATATCTATATTATATGAGGTAGAAAAAAAAATTAAATTCCAAGGGAAAACCCACAGAGGAAAACCAACAATCACTTCCTAAACCAAAACCCAAAACCCCCACACACCAATCCCACCCCCACCAGACAAAACAAAGAAAAAAATTAGTTTTCCATTTAAGTGTCCTAAAGTGCAGTTAGTTGAAGTAAACAGCAGGGGGCACTAGTGGTCACGGGAGGTAGCAATGATGAATGAGAGTGTGCGCCAATTGTCTGCCACCGGCTGGTCTCTGGAAAATGCCGCGGGAGATGGGAAGGGGTCCAGGAGCTCACCAAATGAACCACCAAACTCACGGCAGGAAAGCAGCAGGTCTGAGGCAGAAGGAGCAGCTGGGGCTGAAGGACCCGGCTAAACACATGGTGGATTCAAGATGGGGGACACTGAAACTCCGGGCAGTGAGCACCTTCTGCCATGAACTCCAGACATAAAAGAGGGGGACGTTAAGAACTCCTGTGGTTATATAGAGTTCTCAGGTCCTCCCAGAATTCCCTGTCTTAGTGCCTGCGTAATTCCCTCCAGCCCAACCAAAGAGGGATGCACCCACACCTCAGCGGTCTCCCATTGGTCCCTTCTGCACCCATCCTTCCCCAGCTCCACCTCAGCTCCACCTCCAGAGGCCCACCAGCCAAAGCCATGTGCCAAAGAAACATGGTGCTGCACAGTGCCCTAGCCACACTGCTCACTGGTGCAGCTGCCAAGCACAGCCCCAGTCGCTGCCGCTGCCCTTGCCAATCCCCCCCCCGGTGCTGGGCCAAAGGCACAGCATGGTCAGAGTGCCAGGCACTCCGGCAGGCAGATTGCTGCCCAGGGCAGGGAGTCATCTCCAGGCCCAGGAGGCTGAGTTGCTAGCCATCGCACCAAGCACCCATCCAACCTTGGAGACTCTGGCATAGTCTCAGGTTCTTGCGACCTCCTGTCCTTCTGGCACCCAGTGGGTGCCATGCCCAGCGACAGCAGGAGTCGCAGGTCTGACGTGGCAGCAGCTCTACTGCCCCCACCACTTCTTGGCGCTGTGCCAGCTCTGCCATCAACCAGCACCACGGACTGCCAGGCCCCATTCACACTCCTGGGTCCCAAGCTCCACCAGCGCGCTGCCCCCCACAACCACCAGGGCTGTGGCACCTCCCCCCCCCGAAAACCAGCCTTGTTCCCAGGAGCAATGCATTACGCTGCTCGCTCCTGGCAGCGCCGCCGCCACATCACCCAGAGAAAATACACAAAAAACACTACACTGCCATGCTGAGAAGCGTGGCAGCTCACCCACCACAGCCAAAACTGCCCCTCAGTGTCAGTCCTGGTTGCATGCTGGGGCCACACCTGCCATGGCAGCAGCAGGAGCAGTGGAGCCCTGCTGTCCACCCTGCTCTGGCAGCTGCTCTTGCCCTTCCCCTTGCTGAACCGCTGTGGATGCCAGCTGTGGCCACGCGTCACCAGAAAAAAAATACTAGAGTTGTAGTTATAACAGCTGCGCCTCTAACTGAGGAGCCGTTGAAAGTATTACCATGCTAATAAAAATTGTACTGCAAAGACACTAGGAAAAATGTCTTCTGTATACTCTTGGATTAGGTTATCAGCCCACTAATGATGTACTTTGACATGATTCATGTCCTTGTATCAGAAGGAGAGAAGCAAACAGATTGGCTTGATGCCCCAACATTACAGTTGTTCTGTCTTTCAGATAATGGAGTTCCCAGGTTTTCCTTTATTACTGGTCCTCTTCCACTTAGGCTCTGACTCATGCAAACCTAATGACCTTTTACCGTTTTAAGTTTTTATGAAGCAGATCTTCCTCACAGCCTTTAAGTACTATATAAAAAGCTGGGTTATTTCCTTTACTCCAGAGACTATATCCTACTTTTCAGTCTCCAACATTACTGAACTGCAGACAGCATTTACAAGGCTCAGGTAAGTTTCTATCCCACGAGTACAACTAAAGAAATGACTTGATCATAGGCCCAGACCTCTTGGGACAGATCTCCTAACTTTTAAAACAGTATTGTCTTTCAAGGTATTGACCTTTCCAAATTCTCCAGAGTCAATGGGAACAACTACCAATTGCCTTTCAAAATATTAGCATAACTACTGCTCACTCTAATAAATACAACTTCAACCTAAAAGATATATAGTTTTGTAGCAATTTTTAATGAACATCTAGAGCCTTTCGAAAATTCTGCATATGAAGACAAATACACATATATATGCACACTCTTTCTTGGTTACTGTCCGTGAATCCTTCGGGAATACAGTGTGAAATACAGGGTGAAAACCACTCATGTAGACTTTCAGGTACTTGGATATGACTTGCCCCGAAGAGTCTGCACTGTTTCCAGAGTTCTGTTCCTGTATTTGGAGCTTTTTTTTGCAAGTTTTAGGAATGCAGAATGAAATTATACACTTCGAATTTCATTAATACAACTATGTTTGCTAAGCAGCTTAATAAGCATATGCTGAGTATAGTTACATTCCCATCAGGAAATGTAAAACACTATTTAAAACAGTGAAATTACCATAATTGAAAGAACACAGATGCTCTTTAATAATCTAGTAGATTGCACCCTCAATGGAAAAGCTCATTAATTCTATTTTAAGACAGTGTGATTCACCTGTATGTCAGATAATTATCATTGAAAGCTATGTTAGAAGAAAGGTTACATATTCAGGTTTGACAACTCTGTCACAAGATATGCAACATTTTCCATTTGGCAGCTAAATGCCTATTCATTTACTTTTACCATATCATGTAATTTATATGCAAGGAGAGAAAAAAAAATTGTCAGAAGCATTAAACACCCTTCCACAAATGTGATGGTTTTGAGCAGTTCGGGGACATAAGTCCAAAACAAATACATGGAGAAAGAAACTATAATGAAAAAAATATATTTCATATATGTATGTATTTATATATATTCAATATGTTATATACATATATATATATGTATGTTACATTTTTTATATATATATATATACATGAAAATAAGAAAGAATATATATATATATATATATATATATTAAGTGTAAACAGTAAAATCAGGACAGAAAACTCATAACAATTTCAAAAAATCAGAACTGCTCAAAAAAAAAGTTGTTCTCCTTTTTCCCTACATCCTTGGTGAAACTACTGTGGCCAGCACGGGGTGACCTGGATGGTAGTAGGAGAAGTTGAAGTGCTCTCTGAGGACCAGCAGAGGTCACAGGGGCTCTCCCAGAGGACTAGGGGTGCCATGGGAACAGGGTCCGGGCTCCCAAGGGCTAGGCAGGGGTTTAGGGTTTTCTTGTTTTTAGCAAACTGGAGAGCTGCAGGTAGGATCCTCTCAGAGAGGCAGGGATGGTGAGGCAGAAGCAAAGGTGGTGGCTGCAAAGACCATGGTGGCACAAGCAAAGAGGTCTTCTCTGTGTCCTCAGCAAGTCTGAAATGGCACATAGCCATAGCTTAAATAAAATGAAAACATTTAAATTAAAAACCAAATTCTGAAGAGATTCTGTCATTGGCATTCATGGTGTGAAAATACAGTATAGAATTACATGCCTGAAGTGACTGTTTTTTGATATATCCCAGTTTACTAGACTATACTATGTAATATCAAAAGTAAAAAGAGTTACTGAGCCAATTTTCCTAGCATTCAGAACAAAGATATAGCTGTTTTCAGTTTCTTTTAGTGATCATGCATAGCTTAAGCACATTTTGCTAAAGAGCAACCAGTGAGTACACCGTACTCTGGGGAAAAGTTCTCTCTAGAGTCGTTCAAATGCAGCTGAACATTAACAACCAGTCTGTTGGCCATTTCCAAATATGTAGCTATTTGCAACATCAAAAACCTAGGTACAAGGAAACTCTCCTCTGAAAGAAACTTACATTATTGTTGCTTTTATTGTATTTATCTTTTCAAGATGCAAAGCTAAAAATATCTAGAATCTTGACAAATCTTTGTAGCCTGAAATCTCTTTCTGAGTTTCTTCTGCTCCAGAAACAACATATTCAGAATCCACATGTACATACTATAACCAAAAATAGTCTCCTTTCTGTAGCAGCAGGAAAAAAGAGTGTGGGAGAGAAAAAACAGCAACCCAACAAAAGAAACCAAAAAAAATCCCAAGTCACAAATAAACTTTTTTTTTTTTTTTCAGCCTCACGGGTGAATTTTTCCCTTTCCATCATCTAAATAGGAACATGAGACAGAGTAAGAACACATGTGCTAGTGGTGAAGATCAAGGACAGAGCAGTTGCGTAGTACTAGTTTGGTGACCTAGAAAGGGTAAGACAATTTTATTTAGCAATCAAACTCTCTTGTTTCTAAACACATTGCTACCTACTGATGGCTGCAAACGTTGTATTAAATGCCCCCACATAAACATATAACAGAAAAATTGCTACTGATCAAAAGGATTATCAATTTGCATTGAAATAAACTAACAAATGAATGCTTAGATTTTTCTAAAATTATGTACAATTCACATCTCTTAAGTTTCTGCCTAATTCCTATGTGGTCATTAGTTCTAGCAAAATTAACAGAAATAGCAACAATTATTTTAGCCCTAATCCTGCTATGGTAAAGAAAACTTAAGATTTACCAGCAATTAGGAAGAAACTGAAATAGCTTTTGTTCTGCTTATTACACATACTTGGGTATATTGGAAAAATATAAACCATATAAAGAAGCCAGTCTTTCAGAAAAAGATGTTCTCCTTATGAAACATAACTGCAATAATACCATGACCTTGTGGGCTCATTAAAAGAATGTCTCTTGTTCCTGACAGAAAGTATGACTTTTACAAGAAATAGCAGAAGATTCATGAAAGACAAGAAAACAGGCTTAATATCTTAGGGAGATATTAAACTATGTCATCACTAATATTCCTTAATGATGTTTGTAAGTAAAAATAAAACTAGACAATAATAATTGCAAGCTTTTCTTTCTAAATACATTGCCTCATTTTGCAGCAGAATTCAGCAATGCCCAACAGGATTTTATGTCTCAAGACTTCTTGGCTCTCTCTGATCAAATTTTAATTTGTTGTTGTTGTTTTTGTTGTTGTTGTTGTAGTTTCTTAAGCCAAGTTACACTGTACTGACAATTACTGTATTTCAGCAAACCAGGTCCTGGTTAGATAGCAGTGCTCCTTTCCTCAATAAGCTTAAATTGTGAACTTGATCCATTTTAATATATCTCTCAAGATAACCTCATCAGTAGGAACATAAACAGTGTCACTGAGAAGGCAATGCTGATATAACTGCAACTTTTGGTATAGTTGCATACAGGGGAAAATATTTGAAATCCAACCCTCGTACGCAGTGGGGGTACCTACAAGGTAATGCAATCTTCAGGTTTGTCAAAGCAACAGTTAATTACATCCGTCTGTGCGGTGTTTGGTATTACACTTCTGTTAAGACTTCTGTTAATAACAGCTCAATCCAGTCCTCTATTTTCTGTTGTTCTTGTAACTTAGAGTTTCAGCCTGTTTGTTTCAAGGATAAGGTTGACAACTGCCATCTCCTCAGCTATGGAATGACTAAATCACAGTATGGTTGGGCAATCAAATTCTTCCCATAAAACAGAAAGCTTATATACTCACGATACACAAGAATCTGCTAAAATTCATGGCGAAACTAAATAAATAGATTGTGCAAGAACTCTGTGCTAGTGGATTTCTAGCACTCCAGGGTATACACCACAACATAGTGTAGTCTTCTCAGATAAGTGGTAGCTAATAAAATAAATGCATTTAAAATGAGATTATTCATTTAACAATTTTCTACTATGTGCTCATTTTTCACATAGCAATTATCTGCAACTATAAAAAGGGGAATTACAGAAAAGTGAATTTAAATTGCACTGCATGGAAAAAAATGCTAATTTCCTGTTGTAAATAAATGCAAGATCTCTAAATAAATTAGCTTTTTCTGTTATATAGAAGAAAACTAACACTTGCTACTTCTTTTCCCACCCCATGTATGGAACAGAAGTTATTTGAAAACTCACTCCATAAATAAGTGACCACTTCCATTTTAGAAAGACTGCCAAGAAAAGATGAACTAAAATGTGGACTATAACAAAGTGATGACAAATTCAAGTAGAAATAGCAAGGCATGATAAATGCTGTATTACGTGAATTAGGTGATCTGACAATGCTGAGAACCAAAAGAAGTAAAATTTTGTATAAGAATATGTGAAAACTCTACACACTGCTGTTTCAGGTTATCTTCAAATAACTTCGGACTATCAACCACACTTCAGTATTATTAATTTAAAAAATCAGTCATTCTACTTTGTGTTAATGAGTCACTGTTACCTGACTATCAAAATCAATACTTTCTTAACATCTTTTAAAGTGGACATAGGAAAATGATATAGAAGGTGTCTTCTTACTGTAATAATAATTCCAAATGCTGTCTCTTTCTATGAAATTTTTAAGAAGAATCATGGAAGAGAAATGTAAAGGTGGCTGTTGGAAAGAAAAGATGTATAAAACAGAGAGGCAAGAAAGTCTACAATTAATAAAGTACTTAAGCATGCATGTCATTTAAGGCAGATGTTTAGACTAGGTTTTTCAGAGTTTCTTTCAAAACCATGTTAGGCAGAGGCTATAGAGGTACACAATTTTCACTTAGTAAACAGATAAAAGCCTGCTGTTAAGAGTTTTAGGGACAGTAGTAACACATACTGTAAAGTATGCACAAAATTTACAAACTCTTAATGGATATGGTTAGTCTTTAGAGATTCATTCTCAATTTATAAAAATGAAAATTAGTCAATTACTGATTATGTTTTTTTTCTAAGACTCTCCCCACCCTTTTCCATAAGGATCAGGTTCAAAAGAGAATTAGGTCAAGATCGAAGGAGATCCCAGTAAGGGTGCTGTTGTGGTAGGAGATAGATACAGACCACCCACCAGGGTGAGAAAACATAGAATGTCTCCTTTTAACAATTTAAGATCTTTAAATCACAGACCCTGACTCTTAGGATGAATTTTCACATTCCTGCAATCTACTGGAATGGCAACAAGTAGTTGAGCACATTTTAGAGGAAGTGTCAGGGATAACTCCTTGATATAAGCAATGGATAAGGCAATTGCACAGTGGATCTGCTATTCACTAAGAGGAAACAAACTGATTGGGAAGATAATAATCGATGGCAGCTTTGCAGTGAACATGAAATGGAAAAGCTCAAGTTCCACAGAGGAGGGAAGTGAAAACAGCAAGGAGTAGACTACAGATCCATGGCTGTAGAATTGAAGAATTCAGTTTAATCAAGAAATTGGTATAAGTGGCACAATGAGAGGCATCTCTGGAGGGCAAAGGACCTTGTAAAAGTTGGCAGGTCTTTAAGAACAATCTCTTAGTTTAGGAATGGTCCCTCACACTAACCACAAAAAGAAAAAAATAATAGCAGATCAGTTTAACAGGGAATTCATGGCTGTGTTTCAAATCAAAAACACAGTACATAGGATGAGGAAGCAGGAAAAAGTTACAAGCGAGAATAGTAATACTGTTCAGACAAGTAGGGATAATGTGAGAAAAGCCAAGGCTTACTTAGAGTTGATACTGGCAAGTGATATCAAACACAACTAGAGGTTCAAGTGCTATACTAACAGCAAAAAACTGGCAAAAGAAACCATAGCTGTATTATTCTGTAGAGCAGAAAAGCAGTGAGAGCAGACACAAATAGGACAGAATAAGTAATTCTTTTGCTTGCAACAAACAAGGTCTCCTAGACCTCTGTGCATAATGAAAGTGTACAAGGACGAGAGGAACTACTGGCAGTGGGTAAGGACCCTGTGTGGGAGTTCAACACAGAGAACTTCTTGGAGCCTGATGTACTGCTTCCAAGAGTACCAAGACAGCTGGACAATTTCATAGAGAGGCCACTATTATCTTGGAAAAGCAGTAAAGATCAGAGAAACTCTGCAGTGACTGAAGAAAGTCAAATGCTCTGTAACAATCAGCAGTGTGTCCTGAGAGATATTTACAGAAGTGCAGCTAGGATACCAAAGGGAGAAATTATTCCCCTCTACTCAACACTCATGAGAGCATCAGGGTCTGAACTTGTAAAAGGCCCTGCTTTGCACAGAAGGTTGATCTAGAGAACGTTTTTAGTCCTTTGCAGTCTAAAGTATATATTTTTTGAAGTTCATTAGATATAATAAATAGTTTGTGAACAACTTATATGAAGTCAGCACAGTTACTATAATGGATGTGTTTTTCAATCAGAGACTTTTAAATCAGGCACCTGAGCAGCTACTTCCCCAATGAGATGCAATTTTTCTAACAGTCAAGATAAAAATCAATCAACCACTACAAGATCTGACCTGGATAAATCATTCTTTCCTCCTCCCTGAAGACAATGTACAACACACATACTACTGTGACAGTTGAAAAATTTAATAGTATGGTAAACACCATTAACACCTTTCTGTGCCTTCAGGGAAAGTAAATATCAGTTCAAAGGGCACTGATGGTAAGCTGTTAAGAACATCTAAATAATTTCTTCTAATAGCATTGATTTGTAAAAAAATTGCTAGAACAACAGTGATGAAACTCTAAGTGAAATTGACCAGAATTCTTTGTACAATATTAGTGGTAAACTATTCCAAGATAAGACAAAAGAATAAAAAATAGAGAAAAAGAGTAAAATGTCATGAAGTAAAAAAATTTATTAAATCTTACTGAAGACACTAATACTACATATAAACACCATAATAAGGGGGGGAAAAGTCTGTAACTGAAAGACAATTCATCAAATGCAGCAGTGAGCCAAGTGTATATTGCATATATGATGCCTCTATGACAACAAGAGACAAGGGTATAGTCCATGATATTGCTCTGTGGATTTGCCAGTGACAGAAAACGATTGATGGAAGATGCATTAGGCTAGGTACCTGAAGCCTGTATGTTTGGAACTAAGAAACCTCAAGTTTCAGCATCAGTTCCTTATAAATATGTACTTGTTGTCTGTTCACAGACAACATTTAAACATTTAAATCAGCGTTTTTAAATCCTTGGAAAGCTACCTGCCTGTCAGAAGAGAAAAAGAATAAGCAAGCTATCCAGGTTTATGATTTCTCTATTCTAACATGGCAAGTAAATTCATCTAGAACAGAGGGAGCAGAAGCAGAAATACATATGAATAGGTAAATATAGAGTGAAATGCAAGGGAAATGTGCATATATAGGCAATGTACAAATGAAACCATGATTAGGTAGACACTGTAGGATTATTACAGCTTTGTAAAATCAGCAGCTCAGTACTCAGTAACATCCAAAACCTCCCAAAAAACATCCAAAATTGTTAGGAAAGGCATAGAGAATGAAACAAAAATATTATTATGCTTCTATTTAAATCCTCTAAAGTATGATCTAAAAAGACAGAAAAAGGTCCAGGGCATGTTGGTAAGAACGTTCAGTGACACTGGAATCTTTCTGTATCAAAAACAACAGACTGGTCTAGCATCTTCAAAAGGCTCTCATGTTTCAAAAGGAGAAACAGAGAGAACAGAGGACCATAAAATCAAACAGATATGGATGCTGTAGACGTGGAGTGTCTCTTCCAATATAAGAACTGTGGGCATAAAATAAAACTAGTATAAACCAGTTTCATAACAAAGAAGGCAGTTCCTCAGACAATGCAAGAGCGCTACAAGATGTGAATGCTGAGCTTACAAAGCCTCCAGGGTAAACTGTAACATTGCATGGAAGAAAAACACTCTGAAACCACATTTGTTTCAAAAGGTCTTGTGAGCCAAAACCAGTTCAAAATTGAGAATAGTTCAAATGAAAACCATTATATACCCTGTCCTTATCATTAGGCATTTGCCTATAAACTCTGATGGGCACCAATTAGTAGGCTAGATGAATCTCCGGTCTGACCCACAACAACCTTTTTTTCTCATATACTAGTGCCATTTTATGAACCTCAGCTAACGTATCTCCTTTATGTTCTTAAATTGTAGTTGAACAAAATCAACATTGACTATTAAAAGTTCACATTATATCTGCCATGTGAAAATTTCCTCTCTGTACTACTGCATTAATGAAATGAAACAAGAAATCCCCACACACCCACAGCTCAGAAATTACTGTTTTACCAGACACTCTTTCTAATGAGTGTGGGATTGACATAGTATACTTTTTAAACCTTTAATTTTTTCTTACTCTTATACAATAGAATTCTATTTTACTGTATAATATGAATATATACACCAAAGGATAGTTCCTTACCTGAAAGGATTTACCAGCTGAAAGAAGCCATACAGCAGATGCGGTCATGTATATAAAAGAAATCTCTATCTGCATAGAGATAGAAAGCAGATAGATAACACAGGTTCTAATACATAACAAAGCAGATAACCTATACAAGCTGAACTTAGTTCTATATGCAATTTCATGTCACTGTAGCCTGAAGTGTCCATTTTTTTTTAATCTTTCTTCTCCCCAAGAGGTCCATGAGGTTCATCTATGTGGAATTTTATATAAATACATCTATCTATAAGATAGAAGATTACTTCAAGAAGATCACAGCAGGAGCTAATTGCATTATCTGTGACAAATATATTTATATGTGATACTGCTATGTTTCCTGAACTGACTCGATGAATCCACGCTCAGAACTCAGATGAGTTTTGAGATAGGTATGCTTTATTCAGTGCGCTGGGAGGGAAGGAATTACAGAGTCCAAAATTCCCGCTCCCTCCCCGACCCACCAGAACAATCCATCTTAAGTACCCCTTCTCTAGTGGGTGTATCTTTAGCCTATGATTGGTCCTCGGCCTGTGATCCCTCCTCACTCCCCACCTTCTCCCCGCCCAGACATGGACAGGGCTGAATCCAGAGTTCTTCTCTCTCCCTGCCCCCAGCCACCTGCTGCATGGTCGCTTAGCAACGGAGCCTCAGGAGACCTTGTGAACCTTGCTATCCCCACTTAACTGTTATCTTACAACTATTATAGTGTCTACTCCATCTACTCTATCTCTCATTCTATAGACTCTCTACTTTCTTACAGCTTTACTTTTTTCCAATTCCCTAGAACTAAAATGAAACCCCCAACTCAGAACACACTAAATCCATGCTAAAGATTATCGATTAACCTGAACTACCTTTTTTTACTATGTGGGCTACACATAACTCATAAAGTAATAACTGAATTTTAGTGTCTTGATTCTCAGCAGATTTTTCCCTATCTGTCCCACAAAAGATGGAGAAAAGAGTCTGATGATGCAGTTAGGACTTTTTCCACTCCAGTATAACAGGTGATCTGAAAAGAATCAACTTAAAGAGATCATATATACACTGTTTCTACAATTTTCTTTGCAGTTTTCTTAGTGCAGAAGGTGCTGGGACAGGCACTGTGGGCTTGGGATGAATGAGAATCACAGAATGGCTGGTTTTGAAAGGGACCTCTGGAGATCGTCTAGTCCAACCCTTTCACCTCCGACTAAAGCAGGCTCACCTAGAGCCTGCAGAGGATTGCTTCCAGGCAGGTTGTGAATATTTACAGAGAAGGACATTCCACAGGCTCTCTGGGCAGTTTATTCCAGTAGTTTGCCATCCTCAAAAATAAAGAAGTTATTTCTCATGTTCAGATGGATCTTTCTGTGTTTCAATTTGTGCTCATTGTCCCTTGTTCTGTCACTGAGCACCATATAAGTGAGATCCAATATACATAGTGTTTCAGAAACGTCTTTGTGACTTTGATTAAAAAGTGGAAATCAAATTTCAAGCTATATGCTTAATTTGAAATGAGTTATTAGTCTGTAAGGTATATGGATTCTTAAATAAAGACCACTATTGATATACAGAGGATAAAGGTAAGTTTACTACCAAAACTAAATTGCACTAACTATGATTGACTGAGTTCAAATCCATTTAGGGATTCAGGTTAAAGGGATACTTACCTTTATTGGACATGGGTAATCAGAATATCAACAGAAACAAAAAATAAAAAGACAAAAGGAGTTTGGGAAACAGGACAAAAATAGCTGTGATGAGACATTTTTAAGTTGCTCCGAATCAAAGTTTAACCTGTAAACAATTTTAATTGGTTTTCCCATGGGAAAATTGCATTATTTGCCAGAAGCACATAAATCTAAACTGTATTATGTTCCTAGCAGATACATGGAAATAGGAAGCCTAGCAGAGAAGTGTGATTGCATAGGTGCTTATGTTCGGCAAGTATCTGAGATCACATGACAGTTTCACGTCAAACATCAAATACCCAGTCAGGAAAGAGCAGAATTGTCCCAAAACATTTAATACAGCATTACACCTTATCAGATACTAGGAGATCTAATCATACTTTGTTTGTATTTAGATACTAACTCATTTCAAGGTTTTGACATTCTTGCCATAAAATCATAAAATCCTGATAACATGCAGTTCTGTCACTAAAATCTTAGGGTGTGTGGGTAAATATCTTTAACTTTGAAGAAAAAAAAAAGAGAAATAAGAATATTTTTCCTTCCTGAAGATATTTCATCTCCTTCAATAATGAATATGAAAGTAAAAGGGATTAACATACTGCAGAGTCAACAGGGACTTTCTGAGAATAATCGCATCACAGTATCTTTATTTCCTACTACACTGTATGATGTGGTGCTATCAAGAATTGCCCGAGAAAAGTTAAGACATTCTTCCTCAGGTATCAAAAGTGGTACAGTAATATAGCTATGCTTGTGTGGAGATTTGCACAGTAATTCACCAGGTTTCTCTGTGGCATAGATCTATACAGTAGGTAACAGCAGTTGAATGCCTGGAAGGAGTATTTACTTTAGTAGTTCACTGACTCCACTGGCCACTAGACAGTATTTTCCAGCTGTTTGGGAAGAGAGAAGGCATTCACTGATGCCCAATGACTGGCAATTTCATGAGATATAGGAATTGCCTGATATCATTAGTGCATTATGTTGACACTTCTTTACAAAGGCATTCATAGTTCTTGGGAAATGAGTGCACAGAGACCTGAAAATAAGGAACTAACAGAATGCCTTTCAAACCTCAAATGAAAAGATGTGTTTCCACTTGACAGATTTAGACACCCCCCCCTCCAAAGCAAACTATGCTGTGATACTGTGTTGATAACACACCATTTACCGTATTCTTTTCCTGTTTTCTTCCTTTTGGTTTTCATATCTGGATTCAAAATACAGTCTTTTTTGACAGCATCTGTACAGATAAGAAAAAATCTGGAGTCCTATCTTATGTTAATTAACATAACCCTTATTTAAGTCTTATTTAAGTGTTATTTAACATAACACTTTTGATGCTAGTGAACAAAAGAGAAAATATTTTAACTAAAAAGAATATTTTAACTAAAAATGAGATTAAAAATATGCAGAATTTTATATAATCTAAAACATTATACAAATGTTAATTTTATATACATTATATATATAATTGGGTCTGAATCATGGGTCATCTACCGCCACCACCTGCGACTCCTTGAATGCTTCCATCAGCGCTGCCTCCGTACAATCCTAAACATCCACCGGACTGACTATGTGACTAATGTTACTGCTCTTGAATAGGCAGGGGTCACCAGTATTGAGGTCATGCTGCTGAGGACACAGCTGGATCGTCTCCTCCCTAAGATTGTGCGCCACTGGCTGCCACAACAGAGGAGCCCCAAAGAGGAGATACAAGGACTCCCTGAACCAATACCTCAGTTTTGGTCATATTGACTGTCATCAGTGGTTCACTCTGGCCTCCAGTCGAGAGACATGGAGACACACCATCCATAATGCTGCTACCTCCTTTCAGAATGCAGAATGTAGAATCAGACTTGAGCAGAAAAGACAATGCAGAAAGAACTGTGCCTCGTCAATACCACCTAAGGAGACTTTCCACTGTGCCTTTTGCAACCGGACTTGCCTGTCCCACATCAGCCTTTTTAGCCATCAGCATGCTTGCAGCAGTTGTGAGTAGAGCCCTTCCCATATCTTTGTTGGCGAAGCCTAGCCATGATGATGATGATTTATATAATATTAAATGGAAAGACAAACTGCAATTTACTATTAAAATTAAAAGAACAAAAACCAAAACAAGGTAACAGTGAAAAAGACTTTTATTCTGCTTACAGACACAGTTGAAATATATCTAGGGAATTAAATGCTATGTAAGCAGAACAGTGGAGAAAAAATGTGTATAGGATATGTTAATGAATCACAGAATAGAGTAATATACCTTGGGAGTTGATCCAGCTAATACACTTCCCCAAGCCATGATCAGTGAGAAAAAGAAGAGAAAAATCACTCCAAAATTTCTAAAAACTATCAAGATGGACTTGCATGAACAAATATGTTTTCTTAAAAGAAAAAAACCATCATGGTTAACTGTGCTTAGAGGACAAACAAGAAAGCTGAAGATGAAAAGTGTGTCGAAGAGTTTTGTAAATAATTTTTTTCCCCAGCATCTGGAACTAATATGTTATTTTTTGGCAGTGTCTGACTGGATATCAAGTATCATTGAAAGAGCATGTCAGAGCTCTGATAGGAGAGATATTTCTTTTTTCTTTCCTGGTGCACCATGCAGGTAGGAATATTTGATTTCATACCTCATTTGCAAATTGCTGTGGGGATTCTAGAAAGCCAATTTGACTTTACAAAACTGGTGAATGAGAAAAAATACTGCTGGTTTTGTGTCTGTTGCTTTTGGAAGATGTGTGCCTGGGACTTTGGCACACTGGGCATTGCTAATGATTCATTGTCACAATATTACAGTGAAAGTGCTGAAGCTTCTTTTAATCCCCAAGGTACTTGCTCATCAGAATGCATAAATTCTTTACATTTCACTGTTTGTTTTTTTTACTGGCCTCCCTTAATAACAGCAAAATAGAACCACTACAAAACTAGCCTATTAAATCTGATAAAGCTTTTAAATGAAAATGCTCAAGCAAAACCTAAGAAAACACAAAGGCTGAATAAGGGAAACAAACAGGACTGCAAGGAGGAGTGTGATGTGCAGCTGCTACTGCATTAGACATAGAGAGCTGGTTTGCATAGCACTGTACCCAGTCCTGATTTGAAAGGACTAGACACACTAGTCCACTTTAGGTTCTAATGATTTTAACAGAGCTACATTAGATCTAAATTGAGGAGGAACTTATAAGATCATCGGATCTTTTATATCCACAAGACCTGGAACCTAGTCCAGTTATATTTTGTTTGAACTGCAGTGATCATCATTTAGCTCACTAAATGAAACAGACTTCCATAAAAGAGTCAGTGAACTACAAAGCAATCACTCACGATTAATAAAGCAAAACTGATAGGCATCCTAAACCTAAAAATATTACATAAAGCTTCGAAAAATGTTACATAAAAGTTTCTATGTGCTAAAAATACTGAGAGAATTTTTGGAAGCAAAGAGTGAAATATTATTTTATATAAAAGGGTGTGTGGTTTTACAATTTCACTATATAATTACTGATCTATTTTCTACAGAAAATAATTTGCAGTAATTAATGAAGGTAATTAAATGCAAATTAAATATCTGATAGATGCCATTTCCTTCAACCGTAAGTTGAATGAATAAATTTTAAAGCTGTTAAAGGCACAGAGAGAGAGACCTGTGGTGATCATTATGAAGTTGTTATTGCTGCTTCCAGCTCAGAGTAAGCTGTCTTTTTTGGTGAAATGAGGCAGCTACATATTATGAGGCAGATGCTCCTAAAAATGCTATTTTTTCCCACACATCAAGGTGATGCATTCCTGAGGAATTTTTTTACATTCTTTGAGAAGTTCATTGAAGGGACCTGAACCCTTACTGTGATCAAGTGCATTAACCAGGATAAAGAATACTTTAGACAGGACATATGGACTACTCCATAGCCTCCATGGAACGGAGTCAGAAAACCTGAAGGTTAATATTGTAAAACTGCATCACCTCAGACACACTGTACCTCAGTCCCAGTAGGACTTTCTTTAGTGACAGAAGAGAACAAGGTAACAGGGACTCATTTATGAACAGCAACTAGGCTGAGCACTCACTGAAGACCTTGTCAGGCTAACCAGTCTTGCTGCCCAGCAGAGGGTACAGGACAGATGCTTCCTGCTCAGACTGATGTGGGGCTTTGAGAGATGCTGGGGTCTCTTGAGGGGGGGCTTTGGGTCGCGGGGTGGTCTTGG